>JAJJWW010018326.1:600000-1039699 GCA_023531295.1 Papaver armeniacum
ACAACGTTAGCAAGTGGACCTTGAGCTAAGAGTCTAACTACTAATATCAACCTAAGAAATTCACAAAACTTAATGCATGAGCCAAGTTACATCTAGGTTGAGCTAATTCTAGGTGGCTTGGTGATTAGAATCCGTAGTCGAGAACTTCCGTGTCCGGTGATACAAGGGATTTAGGGTTTAGCACTGAGCTAGCTGCTTTACCTACGGTTGGTGATAATCTGTGACTAATAACAAGTAGAAAAGAACATAACTTTAATCATTGTTTCGTAACGAAGAAGGATTCCTTGATCTTGTCTCTCTTATTGCTTTCATCTTTCAACTTTCGATTTTAATTGCTTTGTTTATTTTCTTTTGCTTTTTACACCCCCCTTTTTGTGACAAATTTTACAACTAGAATCTCGTGCTCCTCGTGGGATCGACCTTGACTACCCTATATTACTTGTTAATTAGGTAGTAAAGTATTAATTAATTTGTTGTGGTTACGACACGCATCAAATTTTGGCGCCGCTGCCGGGGAGCAGCGGATGATTTTAGTTGTTTTTATTTTTCTTTTTGCTTTATTTTTGCTTTATTGGATTCTATTCCGTATCTAACTTGGTTTTTGAATCTTATTTCAGGTGCCGGTTTTCCATGTACGGTGGACAAGAGCAAGCATATTACAACAATCAATACGGTTTTCAACCTCAACATTATGGCAACTTCCAACCATCCTTAGGATACAATCAAAACCAATCTTTTGGCTATGATCAAATTCCTACAGAACCTTATGGATATTCTCATACATATCAACAACCTTATGACGGGTATGTAAGTGGACAATCACAAGGATGGGAGGATAGTTTTGTTTATGATCAGAAATTCTCTAGTTTTGCAGATAAGATGTTGGCCATGATTGGGGATCTTCAACAAAAGATGCAAGAATCACATCGAGAAATTCAAAGGAATTCGGAGAAAATATACGAACAAATTAACAAACCTTTGGAGACTTTTGATGACGCTAGTGTAGATTACTCGAGCCTTGATCTTAATAATGATCAATCACCTATTCAAAAGGAAGAGCTTGAGGAAGATGCATTTATTGCTTGGAAAAAATTTCTTAGGGAAAGATGGGAGTCCGCGGAAGTGTATGAGTGTTCCGACAATGAGGAAGTTATTCCAACTCCGGATCATAATAACGATCCTTCACCTATTCAAAAGGAGGAGATTGGGTGTGACTTACCTATTGTTGTAAACGGTGTAACACCCGCACAAGAAGATTTTACAATCTATACCGATGAAAATCATTTTAGTGAATGGCCCAATTCCGATGATGAGGATGTTGAAGAGATGATACTAGAGGATGAAACCACATTCATTGATTTTGTGGAAGACCCAATTGAACTTGCAAATGATTTTAATGATGCCGAGACTTTGGTTAAGGTAGAAAACGACGAAGAATGGTTGCAAAGTTTAATAGAGGACCACGATATACATGAGGTAAGTAGTTCACTCGAATTTTTTAAGGATGAAGAGGATTCTATAATACAAGAGATTGTGCAAGGTTTGTCTAACCCTTTGCATATTGATTCTTCTCCTTTACCTCTTATTGGTTTGAATGTATGTGCTTGAAAGTATTTTTGGATGATTTTGTTTCTAAATATCCACCATTGGAAACACTTGATGCTAACACTATGCAGGTTTGCCAAGAGGAATACATGGAAGTTCCCGAATTCTATGTTCTTTATACACTTCCGAGTGTGGACGAGAATAAGTGTGGGGGAAATTTCTATCGAGCGATAATTTCACTATTATTTTCTTGTGCTAACATTTGTATGGAGTTATTGTTTGCAAAACAGGTATTATGGGTGGATCCTCAAATTTTCAGATTGTTAGTATATGGGGAATGAATCTTGCAAGAGCCAAGTCGGGCCGTCGACTTTAAAACAAGCGTTTAATGGGAGGCAACCCATCGGTTTTGTATTTCTTATCTTTTTTGCTTTTTGTTATTTCTTTTTCTTGTTTCTTATCATGTTAAAATTTCCCACCTTGACTTTGCTATGAGGATTCAATTACATTGAGGACAATGTAAGGTTTAAGTGTGGGGGAGTGGTTAAGCATGTTTTTAAACCAAAAATTACAAAAAAATTAAAAAATTTGAAAAAAAAAAAAAAAAAAAGTTTTAATTAAAACTTCAACTTTTAAAGATTTTAGAGTCACTAGCATACTTCTAGGTATGTTTACATAGAGATTTTGACCGACATAATTGAACTTGGAAATGTTAGAGAACTACATTCGGATTTCTTGTTTGTTTGAGTGTTAAATAATGGATTTAATCATGCCGGTGATGCGAATTTGGTGCAGGGAGAAATGCGTTATTAGAGTTGGTGATCAATCATTAGTGGAGACTACCCGTTTTCATATCATGAGAGGCACCGACCAGAATTTTCCATCTACTAAAGAGCTTTCTTTTGAGTGTGTGTCACCGTACGTTAATTCCGGGTAGAATGGTGAGCTACCCAACCTCCCACCAATAGAAGCACTACTCTTTGATCTCTTGAGTGCTAATTTTGTCAATCATGAGGGTGACGTCTATAGATGAAAGCTTCCTTCTTGTAGTTCGATTTGCAGTTAGCACCATTCTCTCTCTCGACAACAACGGATCCATAGAAACACATTCATCATCAACAAGGAGCGATACCAAAATCTACAAGGAAAGTTGGAAAAGTTTAAGGTTTACAAGCAACGGAACGAGAAAAATAGCAAATTTCATATTCAAGTAAAGCAACATACAAAGAGCAGATTTTTACACATATGTTGAAGACTTACAATACAATGAGGTAATTTTATATTCAAGTATGAAGACTTATTCATGAAAGCGAAGAAAATTAAAAGGTGAGAATTTTTGAAGTTTATGATTTCAAGTTGTGAAGAATCAAGCGGTAAAATACTTCTCCCATGGCCATGGTTTATTTTTGTATTTAATTTCTCTTGTTTCAAAAAAAAAAAAAAAAAAAAAAAAAAAAAGAGAAAAACAAGAGAAATATTTGTTCTTATTTAATGAGCCGTGGGAAAGGAAAATTTATAAGGAAGTTTCAAGCAACAAGGATTTCAAGGTAAAGAGTTATAAATTGTTAAGGATTTATGAAATTCAAGGGTTTATCATCAATAGTTGAAACCGAAGACGAAGACTAAGAAGTTAAAGACGAGGAGAGGAAGACGTTTCTATTGGATGCCGTGAGAGTGGTGTTATCATAATTGGCAATCGGATGTGAAGGTGAGTAAGTAATCTCATCCTCGATAATAATGGTTGATTTCCTTTCGTAGAGATCGTCAGAAAAATGGTTTTTCAAAATATTAAAAGATGTGGGTTTTTAAAAAATATTTCGGAAGTTGTCCTTCCCACCATTCAACGTGTTGCAGGAATTCTCTCTTCATTCCTACCTGCACACATGTGAGAACCATAAAAAAGCCGTCTTTTTGAGTGCAATTATCATAAAATCTTATTTGGTGAGGCAGAAGTCGAGGCGAAATGCTTATTGATCGTTTCTCAAACACGCATTCTCTCATTATGGTGTGGTTATTTCTCACTCAACATTTAAGAACGAGAATATGTTCTTTAGTATTTCTAACTTCTTATTACTAGCATGCAGAAACTCTATGTCCTCATAACTCTTTGGATGCTTGGGATGCTTGAACGCTTTGAAGTTGTGAGTTTTTAGTTTGATTTGCTCGAGGACTAGCAAAGTCTAAGTGTGGGGGAATTTGATAGGTGTAGAATACACCTAATTTACTATCTAGTAGTTTATGCTTTCTTTGCTATTTTTCTTGTAAATTATGTATTTTACGCTTGTTTTGAGTTTTGTAGCTACTCTGGAATCGCACGGAGGAAAAGAAGAAGAAATCACTCAATTCGAGCAAAAGGGTAAAATTGTCATTTCACCAAGGAGGGAATACTATATGGAGCACAGCTAAGGTTAAGGGGAGGTCAAAGAGGTGTCCCTTATCCAAAAGAAGGGAGTGAGAATAGCACATTTTGGGTGTACTTATGGTGGGTGTCTGAATCCACCCACACCCTAAACCCATATACCCGTACCCGGATCCAAACCCAAATTCCAAATCCACCCCAGCTTTCATTACATTGAGAAGATTGTTTCTTCTCAATCATTTTTCCCCTGAATCTGAAAATCGAGCTCCACCTGAAAGAGAGCAGCCATTGCTGCTGGTTAAATCGCGAGATGCAGAGAAGATCCAGTGAAGTTCGAAGAGACTAGGGCTTGAAGCTCAGGAGGAATTGTTAGGTCTGTGGTCGAACCAAGAGATCTGAGAAGAAATCAGAGGTCGGGTGAAATCAAGAGGCGATGAAATTAGGGTTCGATCTCGTTAATCGAGAGAGAAAGAAAACGAGTTCTTTCTTGAAGAACTTATGAGGTACCGTGATTAATGGGTATTGATGTTGAGAGAGACCGATTGGAAGGAGGAGATGAAGTCGACTCGGTGGATTAATCGAGATGAAGAAAGCCGTTGATGGGTCAGTGAAGCTGTATGACATACAGAGAAGATACAGGTGATGCTACGGGTGGTCTCTGCAATTGAATGAAAGAAAATGGGATTTGGTAGATTGAATCGGTGACAATTTGTTGAGTTCTGAAGGTGTTAAAACTTGACAGAGCTGTTGTTAGATGGGTTTTTGATGGAGTACATGGTGTTGTTTGAAGCTAAAATTGAGATGGGATTTACAGTTTGAGTTATTGTCGTCGAACTCATTGATGGAAGATATGGAGCTGATCTGAGTGAACCAGGGAGGATGATGGTAACAGAACGAATCAAAGCAGCTAGAAGGAAATGGGTTGTGTTATGGAGTTGCACTGAGATGATTTGTTGCTACTATCGATTACAGGTAGGATTGGGGTTAGTCTGATTCGATTAAGGTTGTAGCTGAGAAGAACTCAGAGATGAAGAGAGGGTATGTCAGTGCTCTATCCAAGCTAGTGTTGGCCTGAACCTGGTGGTTTGCAGTTTGAAGTGGCAGCTGTATGGTGCAGTTGCAATGGCTGGGAAGAGGGATGTGCTAAGTTGATGGTGATGCAGGGAGAGTAAAGAGTTGAATGATGAGCTCAAGATGGATGCGAAGCTGCACAAGTGGAGATGACATGCAAGTCGGTGTCTTGTTGAGTGGCGGGAAATGGGAGTTGCAGGATTCTGTTGGATTTTTGGTGGATCAAAGTTAGACACTGAGAGGAGCAAGATACAAATGCAGGACCATAGTGTTGGTGGTAGATGCTGTGTGTGTTGATCTGTCAATAAGAGATGGGTAAAGAAGTGGAGCAGCAAGACCAAGCTGGTGTTGGCATACAAAGCTTGATTGCAGGGAGTGACTTTGGTAGGTGATGAAGCTGTGATGGTGCTTGTTGTGTGTTGGAGGAGTATGAAATTGCTGATGAAAAGGGACTTGAATTGAAGCATGTTATGCAGGGAATAGAATGCAATGGAAAAGATTCTGGTGGAGTTGCTGGTTCAGAAATGATGTGGCAGAGTGCACGGCCATCTTGGCTGTGAATGCAATCATTGTGCACTCTAGCAACAATCTATGCAACAACTCTGGCCTAGGTTACTCAGCCCAGTTGGCTCTGACTCACTACTAACTCAGCTGAGTTCTGACTCAGTATTTGACTCAGAATTTGACCAGTTGACTAACAGGAGACCGTTAAGTCAACTGTTATCCCTAACGGAGGACCGGACGGAATATTCCGTCGAATATTCTCTCGACGGAGAAATTTTCAGGTGACCGGCGGCGACAATTCCGGCCGGATTCCGGCCACAATCCCAGTTTTCCGGCGAGCTAAAAATTCCAGAATTTTCTATGGACTTCTCTCATGGGTGTGAAGACTTGGGCTTGGAATTGGATGGAGAATTGGACTCAAATTAGGAAAGAGAAGGTGGAAGAGAAGAGAAAGACTTGAATTTGGAAGTTGAATTGCTAAAGGAAAAGGATTCTAATCCTTGGAAGAATTGGAGAATATTGAAGCCTATAAATAGAGAAGTTTTCTAGATCTTTTACACACATCTCTACACACACAATTCTTTTCTTTTCTTATTCTTTGTGTGAACTCTTTAACATGAGTAGTTAATTTTATTGATTGAGGATGAATTCCTAGTTCTTAATATGATTTGAGTTTTTGTTTTCAATTCTATCTTGAAGTTTTTCACATGATTATCGTTTGTTTTTACTAATAGGAATGATCTTAAAGACATTCATGATTGATTGATAGATTGTTTAGAATGCATGCTAAATTGATTTGTTAGTTTAATCTAAAGCTAGTGAAAGTTAGGAGATAAGTAATCGTTTCTTGACTCTTTACATAAGTAGCAAACACGAGACCTTGCGGAGGGATTCCGTGGAGCAATTGTGTGTAGAAACAACGTTAGCAAGTGGACCTTGAGCTAAGAGTCTAACTACTAATATCAACCTAAGAAATTCACAAAACTTAATGCATGAGCCAAGTTACATCTAGGTTGAGCTAATTCTAGGTGGCTTGGTGATTAGAATCCGGTAGTCGAGAACTTCCGTGTCCGGTGATACAAGGGATTTAGGGGTTTAGCACTGAGCTAGGTGCTTTACCTACGGTTGGTGATAATCTGTGACTAATAACAAGTAGAAAAGAACATAACTTTAATCATTGTTTCGTAACGAAGAAGGATTCCTTGATCTTGTCTCTCTTATTGCTTTCATCTTTCAACTTTCGATTTTAATTGCTTTGTTTATTTTCTTTTGCTTTTTACACCCCCCTTTTTGTGACAAATTTTACAACTAGAATCTCGTGCTCCTCGTGGGATCGACCTTGACTACCCTATATTACTTGTTAATTAGGTAGTAAAGTATTAATTAATTTGTTGTGGTTACGACACGCATCATAAGGTCGCTCTTGTTGTTCTTTCGGGAATGACATTTTATGGGGGAGAGTTCTTAATTGAACTTGTGCTTAATTGCCAAATCTTTGTGGGGAGTGCGGCTGTGGAATATTATAGAAGTTATCTTGTATCTTTATAAACTCCTTGATGAAAGCATTTAGCTTCGGCTATATGATTGCATCAAAAAAGTTGACATGTGCTTACTTTTGGTCATGAAATGTCTCTATGGAAATTTCATTAGGATCCCACTAGTTTTCGTACATTTGCCAATTTTATTGACAAAAAGGGGGAGAATTAATGTGTAGTTCACACTACAAATACGTATGGTTTTCGGATCATTATGTAAGGAGGAGTGGTTTCCATGTGAGATGGAGTATTGACTAAGGGGGAGTGATACATATCACCATAGTATTGTCGTCGAAGTTGTGATACAATTGAACTTTGATGCTGTGTAATAATACTATGACACTGTGTAATAATGATTGAGAACTCTTGTTTTCTCATTGTTATAGCTACGGATTTTCAACAACGATGATACTAAACTTACAACCTTTGGAATCATTGGAGTACTTGGAAGTGACGAAGATTTCGAGTAATGTTGAAGAACCAAGAAGACCAGGCATGTGGAAGAGAAGCTACAAAAGTCTATATTTATTTTTGTATTCCATATGTATTGATAGTTTTGTCACTAAAATTGACAAAGGGTGAGATTGTTAGAGCACTGCTCGGTCGAACTCGCATGCGTTGCTAACTCAACCATGTTTTGTCAATGTTAGTGATCAAAACTATAAGTCTTGATTTCTAGTCTACTTATAGCTAAGTCTCGGACTAGGATAGAAAGTGTAGTTGAGATCAAGACTCCATGGCGATCATCATACAAAGACGAAGATCTACTCAAAGAACTGGTGGAACTTCATCGACTAAAAGGTATGTGGAGACTTGAACTTATCTATCACTCAAAAGTCTATCTACTCTATCTCCTATCTTGAGACAAAATTTGTATTGCTATATAGACTATGATTATACACATTTTCTATTTCGAGCCGAGTTTATCTCGCTTATCTATTTCTCGAAATATGTGTTGGCAAGCTTTCGCTTTGGCCAAGTTCATCTTTACTAGTGACGAAAGTCATATTAAGTTTCAATTACTTGAAAATTGCTTTGACGAAAAATGGTTTGTGAACAACAACTATATAACGTCCTCTAAGAATGTTTCAATGATTGAAATGAGAGTTTAGAATATATAACCATTGTTGATATAAACATTGTGTGATAACTCATACGTGTGTAAGTCCTTATTCCTTGAACCAAAGTATGCGTACTTTGCTGCTCAAGAAAACCGGAACTAAAGTCCGCGTACCAGTACGCGCACCATCGGAAGTTCACGTCCCGTGAAAATCTGCTGGAGTTTGTGAACTGAAAAAACACTTATTCCGGGTACTTAAGTCCGCGTACCAGTATGCGTACTTAGGTTGGTTATTTTCTAAAAAACGATTATTCGTGAACTTAAACTTATATAAACTAAGGAATGCATATTTGCAAACCTTGGCTACAAAGTTCATGAATCGATTCGAGTGAATCAAATCATTTTTGCTTCGATTGTGTATTGTATACTACTATAAGATCTAAGCAATTGAACAACTCTCTAACTAGTTCATTTGAGTCAGTTGAACTATTTATGGTAAAGAAGAATATGGTTGATATGAAAGTGCTCATATGTCTAACTATTTGGTTAACTACTGTTGAACCAACTAAGTGTACATGTTTGGGTACGGTAACATAAACCTAAATAAACGTGCATTTCATTTGTGTGTAACAAGCTAAGTTGCGATATAACGGTTGAAAGATATTAGCTTGAATCTAATCAGGTTTTCATCTAACGGTGAATATTGAATGTTTTGATACCAAGGTAACTTAGATTGCAAACCCTGATTTGAAAGACTATATAAAGGATAACTCTAGCAATTGGGAAACCTAATCCCCACACCTCCTATGTGATACTAGTTGTATAAGCTAGATTCGATTCTCCTTTAACCTTAGGTTTCTACCGAGACCCTGTAGGTTAACGACTTGAAGACTTCATCGGGATTGTGAAGCCAGACCCAACTATTTTCTTTGTAGTTGCATGATCTGATCTTGCTGTTTCTATCGTACTAAGTACAATCGTAAGATTGACTTGAGATTGATTTCTCCGATAGGAAAGATTAAAATAAGTCACAAACATCTTCGTCTCATCGTTTGTGATTCCGCAATATCTTCTTTCGCTAGTCGATTAAGATTATTGTGAGGTGATTTATATATCTAGGATGTTCTTCGGAAATATAGGTCCGGGTTATCAATTGGTTCCTGTTCACCTTGATTTATCAAAAGACGGAACAAAAACTCGTAGGTATTTCTGTGGGAGACAGATTTATCTATTACCGTAGACTTTTCTGTGTGATACCGATGTGTTTATTAAAGTCTTCGACTTTGGGGCGTAGCAACTCTTAGTTGTGGGTGAGATCAGCTAAGGGAATCAAGTGCTTAGTATCCTACTTGGATAAGAGACGTAAGGAGCGCAACTGTACCTTGGATCAGTGTGAGATTGATTGGGGTTTAATGGTCGGTTGTCAATTCGTCAAATATAATTTCACTTTCTCAATCAACTAGATATAAATATAGTATGCGATAAGAAAGAGTTCGTATCCACAGAGAGGCTTTCGTTGTTATAAAATTTCAGTTTCTAAGTAACCACGGGGGATGTTTGTTGTATCTAAGCAAATAAAAATAGTTGAAAGCAAAGTAAATAATTTTAGAAATCAATAAGGAGAAGATATTGGTCACGGGATAGTATCATTCACGAACATGTATTTTCATCAATGATTAGAATTGGTATTTTAATCTCGTATTTATTAAAAGTCCTAGGATACCTTGATCGCAAGTATAACCCGTTAATTCCCTGTTTTCATCACAACCACATTAAAAGATGCATATGTGAATTCTTCCTAGAAAGCAACCTAAAGTGTAAAAGCACAATTAAGTTTAACTCCCTACAAGCGTTAAGTTTTATGGAATAAGACTCATCAATGCAAACGAATGTGTAAAAGCACTAAACGTTTTAACAAAAGTTATGATTCACTTGTGACTAGTAGGATATATCACTACAAGCACTACCCACAATTATGCTACTTAGAATCGGGGATAAACAACTTTTTCGTATTGAAAACCCTAATATAGCTCTAGAGATGAACGCAAATCGGATTGATTAGGACTCAACCTAACAAGTTTTCAAATCTTATAACACTATTAATTGTGAATCACAAACAATAAATTACCGAGACAAAACTAATTCATAGATTCAAAAACATGTTGAGAAATCAACTTTTATCCCATAACCAATAATATGTTTAGCTACTCATAGCTATGGAGTTCATCATAATCAATATTCAATAATAAAATAATGAAGAAGAACAACAAAAGCAAACCCTAGAAGCGTAAACAAAACGGCTCCCCAAAATTCCAAGAATAAGATATATGATTAAGTTGTAGAAGACCTTCCCTTTATAGCTTTTCTCCAACTTCTAAAATTAGGTCTAGTCTTCAAAGTCCATTAGATGAAAATCCACCAAGCCCATAAGAGGGAGAAACCCATGTAGAAAATATGTCCCAAAAGTGGTCGCCGGAAATCTGGTATTGTGGCCGGAACTTGGCCGAAAAGGTCGCCGGAAAACATCTCAGGTGACCGGCAAAGTCCGCCCGGTCACCGGATCAGTAAGTCAACGGGTCAAATCGGCGGGTCAACTCGGTCAAGCACCGAGTCAGGGAGAGTCAGGTGACTCATCTCAGAGTCAGAACTGAGTCAGGGTGGAGTCAGATTCAGCTGACTGAGTTAACTTGGCCAGGCCATTGCACAGGCCAAACACTGTGGTGCACAATCATTGTGCTCAGCTTCATGCAGCTGCATTCTGTAGCCATTTCTCACTAATTTGAGTCCATCCCTGCATTCATTCAACTTCAAGCATCACAGCATCAACCTGCACCAACTCCTTCTTTGCAATCCAACTCCAGGCAACAGTGTCACCACCTACAGCTCAATTTAACTCCAGCAGCGACAACAACACCACCAGCTTCCAAACCATTTGAGCCCCAGCAACAACTCCCCTTGCTATATCTCACAGCTGCTGCCTATTAGCTAGCACCAGTTCTGCCATTTCCATCCAACAGCCATTACCACCTGCATCTTTAGCTGTAGCACCATCTGACATGCAATCCCTGACCATCAGCATCTAAGCTTCAAGCTGGTTCCCTTCACAACTACTTCTTGAACTGCAACTCCATCAGTTCAAATTCCAGTATTACCATCTTGCACATTCAGTTCCAAGCCAACAACCTGAGCCACCATTTAATACAACCTAATCTTCCCTGACATTGGCAACACACAGCTCTATTCATATACAGCAATCAATCCATTGAGCCATCTCAGTTCCTTGCACCTCAGTCAATGTCTCTCTTTTACCACCAGAACCATTTCCTGCAACAGCTATGCTTCAATTCCCAGCTGCTCCATTGCAGCCAACAGCTCATTCACAGCCTCTTTATTCAATTCCTTTATTTCAGCTGCTACCACCACTTGCATTATTAGCACCTGAGCCACAAGAATATAAGCACCACTTGTAGCTGCCATAGCCTAACTCCACCAGCATATTCCATTCAGTCTCGCCAGCATCCGTATCTGCAAATTACCTCATCATCCGCTGTCATAGCACAATCTCAGGCTACTTCCTGCAACTCTCTCTTGCAACCCTCCATCACTGCACTGCATCACTAAGTCATAGCATTTCAGCTCAGGATCACCTGTCTCAGTCAAATCCACAACTCAGACCAGCAACACCCCATCCAAATCCAACTCCTATTCCATTCCAGAACCACTTCAACTCTCCCTGAATTCTCTATTTCCTCCAGCAGCAGCCACACCTCCTTCATCTTGTAATCATTCTCAGCATCAAATTCATCTCCTCTCAAGAACAGCAACAACAACAGCACATGCTCATGTCTCAGATCCAGCTCCTCCACTGGTTCTTACACAGACAACATCTTACACTGCAACAGCAGTCTCAGATTGCAGCTGCAACATCAACACTCCTACCACAAATCATCACCATCATCTCAGCTCCCTTGTCCTCTCAGCATCAGCAAAATCTAATTCCCCCTCTTGCAATTCGAATCCCAGAAGCATAATCATACTCTCCTTAAGAGCAACATCAAATTCTGTCTAAACCCAACCTTCCTTTGCCTTCTTGAAAATCGAAATCATCTTCTCAAACTTAGACCGAAATTACCATCACTCACCCCATTGTCACTGTTCTTCAATCACTGCTCAAACCCATCTCAAATTCCATCCTCTCAACACAGTATCATCTCTTATCCTTGCGATTTCATCACCAGAACCCATTAATAACAACACCATCCTCTCAATCGAAGCCACTAACCATAGTTCCTCACCCTGGTTCAATCACAGCCATAGCAGAAACCCCAAATTCATTTCTTCCATTGTCTTCCTCTTCTCACAGCTTCAGCATTGTTCACGACCAAACCCTAACAAATTCAATCCATCTTCCATCATCTCTCGATTTGACTTTCCACCTCTAGCAGAGGCTGTTGTTAATTTCAGGTGAATGAAATGAATGAGAAGAAGAGAGTCGATCTAGGGTTGTAATAATTGGATTCAACCAACCCCTAGTCCCAGATAAGGGCCATCCTTGTTGCAGCCCCTTAACCTTCGGTCGGCTCCAGATAGTATTCCTCCGAGTAGAGTTGCCCCTTAGCCTTGACTGGGCTCCAGATAGTGTTCGCCCATGAAACGACAATTTTGCCATTTTGCTCAAATTGGGTGATTTCTTCTTCTTTTCCTCCATGCGACTCCAAAGTACCTATAAGACTCAAAACAAGCGTAAAATACATAATTTACAAGAAAAATAGCAAAGAAAGCATAAACTCTAGATAGTAAATACGGTGTATTCTACACCTATCATTTAACTACAGTCCAGACCGAAGTTAGTTTGTAGTAGGCTAGTGTCTGTATCGGCTTAATACAGTGTGTGTTCAATCTGGACTAGGTCCCAGGGTTTTTCTGCATTTGCGGTTTCCTCGTTAACAAAACTTCTGGTGTCTGTGTTATTTCTTTTCCACATTATATTTTGTTATATAATTGAAATATCACAGGTTGTGCGCTGAATCGATCAATTGGGAAATCCAACCTTTGGTTATTGATTGAAATTGATTGATCCTTGAACATTGGTCTTTGGTACCGTTCAAGTGATTTCTCTTGTATTCAATTGGACTCACAGATTTCTATTTGCTTGAGTAAGTATTGAATCGAAAAAGTGAGATATAACTCTTTGATATACTTTTATTAAAATTGAGTCTGACTGTCTAGTTGATTCTCTTAAAAGTATATTGGAGTTACTCCATACAGATTGCTAAGCGAAATATTAGGTGTGGTTGTTGTACCCCCGCTTTTTCAGTATTGTCTCGACTCAGTCCATAGACAATCACTTTCGGAAAAAGGACTTATATGTGGAAAAGTTTTAGATTGAGGTATATTTGGGTACCCTCGTCTTTTCACCTATACTATTTGGAAAACGATCAAAAGGAGTTGAGTGATTAAGACTTTACATCGGTAAATCAACTCAAGATAGTGATTTTATCTTAGGACTCACGCGCGTGACCAGACGGTCGTAGACGCAGGGATACTGAGGGAACTAAGTAACTAGGGGTAGATTACTTTGTCTCAACTATATGAAGTTGGCTTTGTTCTTCGTATATCGGCTTAATTCTCAGAGTATTCAAAACTGGACTAGGTCCCGGGGTTTTTATGCCATTGCGGTTTCCTCGTTAACAAAATCTTGTTGTGTCAATTGTTTTGTTATAATAAAGTAAAAGTAAATAACACTTGTACATTAAATCCTAATCACTTTACATTGATCCTATAGTCAATCGGTCTTGTACCGTAACTGTTGTCAAGTGAATACCTTGTTGTTGTATTGTCTCGACTTTGTCCATTGATTATCACACTTGGCATCATACTTATAGGTTGAAACGAAAAACGTGGTGTATTTTGGAACCCTCGTAATTTCACATAGTATTTATAATGATTTTTTTTTATATATTTCATAAATATCCTAAGTATTCAATTCACTTAGAAAAGATTCTTATGGACACTTGTAGGTAAAATTTGTCTTTTATTACCAAACCCTAAGAGTTTCATAGATTCTTATGGATCGGCATAGACTGTATACTGGATTTTTTTTTTAATATCACGGTATACTATATTTTTCCACTAAATATAACATTGCCTCCATGGAGCTATAAGATGAATGCTAGTCATAAGTTTCTTTTTTAAAAGTAACCTTCTTCTTCGTTGACTTTCTCATTTCCTCCTCTAGAACCTCGTCATTGACTTTCTTATTTCCTCCTATAGAACCTCGTCGCATTTTATTTTATCCATCTTCATACGTTGCATTCGTTACTCGTTAGATTACCTCTACAAAACTTCAGATTTTGACACAAAATATGATGACTTCACAAATCTCTTTTGTTTTACAACGTACTGTAACTTTTCTTTAGCAAAATTATTCAGTGTATGGAAGTCTACGATAAGATTTTTATAAATATTTTAATCCAAACTCAATCCATTATAATCCAATGTTATATATCTATACGAATCCATAATTTTTTTAAGAAACCTAATAAATCCACTAGATTGGCAAGATTATAATCTACTTATTTTATATAGATATAAATCGAAATTCAATACACCATGTAAGTATTGATACCCTTACTTAATCCCGCTGCGACAACCCGGTTTTGGAGATTGGTACTGCCTACCGTAGTCAATTTAACGTGATGGCACCGATTATTGGAAATTTATTGAAAAACCTAAATTTCTGAAGATAATTCCACCTGACAGGAATGATGAGACGTGATGAACATACATCTCCAAAACACATAAAAACATTATCGTTTTCTTCTTCTCTAATAGCATCATCCGAATCTTAAACAATTTGTTCTTGGTCGGGTCAAGGAAGTACATTCCTTGAATTCGATTACGGTGTTAGGATCACATTGAATCCTGAAGGCATAATTAGAGTGACGAGTTGTACTTTCAATTTAATTGGAAAATGTCGAACGAATAATTGGCTAAAAGAATCGAAAAATCCTTGAAATCAGGGTACACCATTCTTCTGTTTGTTTTCGTTTTCTATTTTTTTTGTCCCAATTTTCAACACTAATGGTCTAACGCACTACTCCCTCCGTTTTTTGGAAAAGAGATACTATCACTTTTTCAATTTGACTTGTTTTTAGGCTAAAATGAAACAAAAAAATATTTCCTTGCTTAGTACGTAGGCCCAGTTTATTTCCTGTCAGGTGGAATTATCTTCAGAAATTTAGGTTTTTCAGAGACCCGGCGGTAGGGGTGAGCGTTTGGCCCAGAATCTGCGGATTTAGTCGGGACCATCCGTAATTTTACGGGTGGGTGTCCGGACCATTCGATAATGTGTTGGATGCGAATGAGATTTTTAAAATCCAATAGATTACGGATTGGGCCCCGATGCAACCTTGAAAATCCTTTGGACATCCATACCCATTAGTATGTTTCTTTATCGAAATTCTTCAGTAAAAGTATGAAGTTAATACATTTATTTTTTGCCAAATAATGTATTCCTTTTATGTCATTCTTTGATGAGCTTAAAGATACAATACAAGACCAATATATGCACAGGTGGACATACTTGAGCTCAAGTACACCAAGAACATTTTATTTTAAAGGGGTCGGTTTTTCATTCTCTTCAAATTTTGAAAAACTTCAAAGCATCACACTAAAATCCAGTGTTAAACTCTTAAATAATATAATCTTATTTCTAAAGAGGGAGGATCCATGGACACTCTTAGATGGACAAGGTCAGACAAGATTTGCGCCATTTTCTCCGCAAAACCTAAACGACAATGAATTCAAGTGTAATATTTTGCTGATATGTTCCTCTTATAAGACTCTACATTCCTACAAAAAATGGACACAATTCGAGATGTATAAAACGACTATCCACCCATTTGAATATCAGCCGTTCAAATTAAGATTGGTAGATGGTGAGGTTTGCTCATAATAATTGTCAATGTGCTGTGCATAATAACTTAAAAGAATGGTTAACGCCACCTCTCCTCCCGTATGTAGTTCTTCAAACCTTAACTTAAAGGAAATAGTCTTTTAATAAAGTTTTAGGGCTTTTCGAAGCGCTTTTTTCTTCAAAAAAAAAAAAAAAAAAAAAAGATAATTTATTATCCATATGATACACATAAATTATCTTTTAAAGATTCTTGACGGACCATGTGAAAAATATCCTTAAAATTACTCTCTCACATGGAAGTTTTTTTGATAGGTCCCATTGATAAAAACTACTGCTTCCCAAAAATAGGTTCATCATAGGCAATAATCTTATTAATTTCATTTAGTCAATAAAGAAGCTGGTGTTGACCAAATTAGCCCGTTTGGATAGCACATCATAAGTAGCTTTTTGGCTTCTAGAAGTCGAAAAGTCAGAAGTCAGTTTGACTGTCAAATTTCAAAACAACTTCTAGAATTCGAAAGTTAACTTTTTATGAAGCAAAATAATTTTGCTTCTAACTTCTGCTTCTGGAGAAGTAGAAATCAGAAGCAGATTTGTATCCAAACGCGCTATAAGAGTTTCATAGATTCTTATGGATAGACACAAACAATTTTCTTTCTTTTTTTTTCTTTCTTTTTTTTTGTATATCACGGTATGCTATATTATCCACTAAATATAACATTGCCTCCATAAAGCTATAAGATGATGTTAGTCATGAGTTTTTTTTTTTTGTTTTTTTTTTTTGTTAAAAAGTAACCTTCTTCTTCATTAACTTTCTCATTTCCTCCCGTGGAACCTCGTCGTATTTTCTCTTATCCATCTTCATATGTAGTATTCGTTACTCGTTATATTACCTCTACAAAACTTCCGCTTTTGACACCAAATATGATAGCTTTTACAAATCTTTTTTGTTTTGCAATGTACTGTAACTTTTTCTTTAGCAAAGTTATTCGGTGTTTGGAAGTCTACTTCAATTTTTTATAAACATATTAACCCAAACTCAATCCATTATAAGTTAAACTTGTAAATTTATACGAATCCAGAATTTCTTTAAGAAACCTTATAAATGCACTAGACTGGCAAGGTTATAATCTACTTATTTATATCGATATAAATCCGAATTCCATATATCATGTAAGTATTGATGTCCTTACTTACTTCCGCTGCGACAACCCAATTTTGGAGATTGGTACCGCCACCGAAGTCAATTTAACATGATGACATTGATTTTTGGAAATTTTCAAAACGTATGCATTATATTTGCCGCTAGGGTGGGGGTGGGTTCTGAGTGTCGTTTGGTGATGAACAAACATCTCCAAAAAAATATAAAATATCTATATGTAGCAGTGATTCTTTCTCTTGAAAACACATCAAAATATTATTGTTTTATTCTTCTCTAATAGCATCATCAGTATCTTAAACAATCTGTTCTTGGACGGGTCAAGGAAGTACATTCCTTTATTCGATTACAGTGTTAGGATTACATTGAATCCTGAAAACAAAATTTGAGTGACCATTTGCACTCGCTAATTAATTGGAAAATGTCGAATCATTGTCTAAACTATAAAAAATAAATTTAGATTTAATTCAACAATCAACCAGTGGGTCTTTAAGGGAGTTGGTTGGGAGCCTTGCAACAAGCTGGGCTCCAACCCATTTCTGAATAACAAGTCCTATTCTATGAAAAAAATAATTGCCTACTTTTACATTGAAGTCATGACAGGAGATGCAGTTCTTCAATCTCTTCAGAAAAGCAATCATTTCCTCTCCAAGTTCTCCAAGGGTGGAAAAGGCTAAAACACCAAAGCCATATCCTTGAGCGCTGTATTTGTACAAGTATTTATTGCGTTTGCGAGTGATAGCATTAGAGATAGCATAACCCAATTTGAAAGCAGGAATTCCACCCCCAGTGAAAGGTGAAATACCAGTAACATCGAAACAAGTGTCCTTACCACTATCCTAGTTGTAGAAAAAGATATCAGCTGGCCGCAAATCAGCACAATTATCGGCAAGAAGCCCTAAGGCCACTTCTTTTCTCGCAGGGACCCCAGCCCGAAAATAAGTATCAGCTAGTGTGTCAGTACAAGGTCATGCCGAAATTTAAAACCGACATTATTGGAATAATGCAAAGCATGATCACCAAAAATATCCATTTCTTTGTTGCAACTGGAGCATAATCTACCTTCTGCGAAAAGTGGGATTCCTAGACGGTAACAAAGGACAGAACTAAACTGACGTGGTCCGATGCTTTGGTTAAGCTTACTAATAGGAATAGCCAATAGATAGTCTTGCGCATGCTTAATCTTGTTACATTGCCATAAGACCGAATCTCGTTCAGTCATGCGGTATTTCGTGGGTATTTCCTTCTTGACAGCTTCGAAGTATGTGACTTCCAATGTACTCATAAGATGGGGGGCAGTATCGTCGTCGCTGAAAGTTGGGGGTAAAGACCCACATACCTGCATGTAATGGTCAAGAGAATGTTGATAGATAGGACTCGAACCTGTAACACAAGCATTGCGGAGAATGTTGTCTTGTAGCGGCTTAGTCTGGGCATAAGCTGCAAGGAAGCAATAATGGCCAGTGTCCGACATGGTATAGATGCCAAGACCACCGTCTCTAAGAGGTAGAGAAGCTATTCGTCGTTGTAGGGGACCGAAACTAGGCCCATCACCTGTGATTAATTGTTGTATGTAATGAAACAAGTGATTATCGAAACGCTCCTGCACTTGCTGAACCGCCTTTGGGTCTGTGGTAAGCATCGTGAAGTAAAGTCTAGATGTTATAGTGCAACTACGGAGAAGCAATAGTTCACTTTGAGGGTCTTGTAGTTTACGAACAGATTTCATCAACTGGATCATCTTGTAGATTTTGTCCGTAACCATTTGGCTGCAAAATTGGATGTCCAAGCTAACTGGACCCCCGATAAGTTTGACACCAACAGTAGGTCTACCAATATTGGTAGGAAAAATACCGACTCCAAGACTCCGTGGGTCACAGGAGGGCCAGAAAAGTTCAGTCTTCGCAATGTTAAGATGAAGACCTCTATGCTGACCATCTGTTCGAATGATATCAAGAGCTTTAGAGACCTCAATAGTGTCCCCGATGATTGTACCATCGTCCAAGTACCATGCTTGGAGATCCAGTTTGCAATTGCTGTCTATTTGCTTCACTAACGGATGTAATGTTAAAGCGAAGAGAAGCGACCCCAGTGGATCCCCTTGTTGCACGCCTTGGGCAGAAGTTAGGATTGAATCTCTGTAATATAAACGTGCTGGTGTTGCGTAGCAAAACTCAATCCACCTCGCAATGGACGGGCAACGCTGTCTAACCTCTAGTATCATCGCAGACCTATCAACCAAATTAAAGGCATAGCAGAAATCAACCAAGACCATTGACATGTTGGATTGATGACCTTTAAACTCCAGCAACCTGTTTACAGAGTGTAAGATGCTTTCTCCACCGCAAGGAATGCCTACACCCAGTTGGAAATCACCCAAGTATCCAGCCATTTCCTTAACAATTGATGAAGCTGCTAACTTGGAAACCAATCTCCTCCAAATTGTGCCAACCGCTATGGGTCTGATCCCGCCACCAGGTTTCAGTAGCGGTGTCAAAGGTGCACTTTCCACAAATTCTCCAAGTTCAGGTGGACAACGACCAGCGAGCCAGAGGTTGATTACGCCAGCAATTGATAGGACTAAGTCATCTGCGACAGCAGCTGCAGGACCACTGAGAGCGTCAAGTAAATGTTGGGCGCGTAGGCCGTCTCTACCACAAAAAGTTCCCTTGGGGAAGCTTTTAATACCACGAAGAACGGAGACAGAGTTGACTGTAATGGAAGGTGTACCAATGGCTGCATTTGGGATGGATGGTGGTGCAACATGGGGATGTTTGAGCTGTAACTCAGTCAATGTGTCACCATTAGGGGGGCTAAACCACCAGAATTAAGCACCCTTTGTTAGTTAATGTGAAGTTACTTAGCTAATTAAGATTAGTAGTAATTTATTGAGTACACATGAGTGTTCCACATGCTTTTGTATTAGGTTTATGTAGACCTAGTATATAAAGAAGAGATGAAGAAAGAGAATGTAATCAAAATGAAATGAGATTGAGTAGAAGAGGTAGAGAGTAGCTTATGCCCTCACCCCCATTCAACAAATTTACTTCAAATTTCTTTATCAATTCAACCATAAAACCAACAATTGGTATCTAGAGCTTAGATCTATTAGATTTGATCTTGGTTAGTGAAAAAAATCAATTTCTACCCATTAAATCAAAAAAATCAGCAACATTTAAAGTTTTCAAAATCTGGATCTAGAAAAGAAAAAACCCAATTTCTTCAATCAATCATCAACCAAATCAATGGCAAGTAGTAGTAACTCAAGTTTCTACATTCAACAACCTTCAATACCACTTTTTCATGGAGAAAATTATGATTTTTGGGCCATCAAAATGAAGACCTTGTTCATGTCACAAGATGTGCGGGAGATTGTACAAAATGGGTATGATGAAGTTGAAAATACATCAAATCTAGAACAACCCCAAAAGGATTTACTTAAGGAGAGTAGAAAGAAGAATGCAAAAGCATCCATGTACATTCAACAATGAGTTGGAGACACTATTCTACCAAGAGTAATCCATTTTCCTATAGCTAAGGAAGCTTGGAATATCCTTCAACAAGAGTATGGAGGTAATAAGAAGGTAAGAGAATTGAAATTACATTCATATAGAAGAGATTTTAAGAATCTAAAAATGAATGAGAATGAATGTTTGAATGAATTTTCTTCAAGAGTAGTTGAAGTTGTTAATAATATGTTGATGTGTGGTGAGAAGATGGAAGAAAGAAGAATTTGTGAGAAGATATTGATATGTTTGCCGGAGAAATTTGAACCCATTGTGGCGGTTTTGGAGGAGACAAAGGATTTTTCTACATTGAAGTCACAAGAATTATGGGCTTCATTGAAGGTGTATGAGCAAAGGTTGTTAAGACACTCCGAAAAGTCAATTGAGAGTGCTTTCCAATCAAAATTGAACTTGAACTCAAAAAATTCAGCAACAAACAAAAATGAGTACAAGGGTGAATCAACATCAAACTTCAAAGGAAAGGGAAAATGGAAGAAAGGAGGAGCTAATTCTAACAACTACACAAAGAGTGATTCGTCTCAAGTACCAAGGTGCAATTTTTGCAAGAACAATGGTCATTTGGAGAAGAATTGTTGGAACAAAGGAAAACCCCAATGTCATCATTGCAAGAAGTATGGACATTTGGATAAGGATTGTAGGTACAAAGGTGAAGAACAAGCCGGTAGAGCCGAAGAGAAAGAAGAAAAACAAAATTTGTTTTATGCTTGTCAAAGTGCTATGGAAACTTCTAAGAGTGAAGTGTGGTTTGTAGATAGTGGTTGTACAACTCATATGTCTGGTGAAAAAAGCTTGTTTGTGGATATGGATACATCCATAAACTCCCTAGTGAAGATGGGTGATGGAAACATGGTTCAAGCTAACGGAAGAGGTACAATTTGCGTGCAAACTATCAATGGAGCAAAATACATTAGAGATGTGTTATATGTTCCGAATTTGGCACAAAATTTGCTTAGTGTTGGGCAACTTGTGGAGCTTGGGTATGCGGTTCATTTTGAAGATGTATATTGCACCATTTATGACAAGAAGCACAACAACAAGAGACAAGTCATGAAGAGTATCAAGATGGAAAAAAATAGAAGCTTTCCAATTATCTTTGAAAAGGAGAAGAATGTTGCATTGAGGATGGAAACCATTGATGAAACATGGTTATGGCATAAAAGACTTGGGCATTTTAATTTCAATAGTCTCAAGGTGATTTCTAACAAGAACATGGTGCAAGGACTTCCACAACATATCAACCACAAAGATGGATTATGTGAAGGTTGTGCACTTGGGAAGCAACATCGCCAACCATTCCCAAAAGGTGTAGCATGGAGAGAAAAAGAACTTCTTGGTTTGGTACATACCGATGTGTGTGGACCAATGAAGACACCAACTCATGGAGGTAATAGATACTTTATCTTATTCATTGATGATTTAAGTCGTATGACTTGGGTGTACTTCATGAGACAAAAGTCCGAAGTTTTTAGCATCTTCAAGAAGTTCAAGAGCCTTGTTGAAAAGCAAAGTGGTCACTACATCAAAGTTTTGAGAAGTGATAGAGGAAAAGAGTACAACAACAAAGAGTTTGATAAATTTTGTGAAGATTAAGGCTTGGAAAGGCAACTTACCGTGGGTTATACTCCTCAACAAAATGGTGTTTCCAAGAGAAAGAACCAAACCGTGATGGAGATGGCGAAGTCCATGCTTCATGACAAGGGTATGCCTAAAGTGTTTCGGGCCGAAGCCGTCAACACCACCGTCTACTTGATGAATAGGTGTCCAACAAAAGCCGTATGGGATAAAACTCTTTTTGAAGCATGAAGTGGGAGAAAGCCATCGGTAAGACATCTCAAAGTTTTTGGTAGTGTGTGTTATTCCCAAATTCCAAAGGTGAAGAGAACAAAGCTTGATGAGTCAAGTGAGAAGTGTATATTTCTTGGCTATAGCCTCCAATCAAAAGGTTATAGGTTGTTTAGATTGAAGAACAACACAATGATTACAAGTCGTGATGTCTTGTTTGATGAAGGGGCTTCATGGAATTGGGAAGAAGGTAAAATTGAAAAGAGAACCATTATTGTTGATGGAGAGCAAGAAAATTCAGCAACAAATGAAGTTGAAGAAGGTGAAGAAGATGAGGAAGAATTACCTCAAACACCACCAAATACAAGACAAGGAGCATCTCCAAGTATGTCTCCAAGTACTAGTGCATCAACATCGCCACCGTCGGCACCAAAGAAATTGCGAAGGTTAAGTGAAGTGTATGAAAGATGCAACTATTGTGTGGTTGAACCTGAAAATTTTGAAGAAGCATCAAAATAACCGGTTTGGATAAAAGCCATGGAAGAAGAAGTTTTTGTCATTGACGAGAACGATACATGGGAGAAGGTAGCAAGGCCAAGTGATAAAGAAGTTATTGGTGTGAAGTGGATCTACAAGGTGAAATGCGGATGGAACGGTTCAAAGATACAAAGCAAGGTTGGTGGCAAAGGGATACTCACAACAACCGGGTATCGACTACAATGAAACGTTTGCACCGGTTGCTCGTCTTGACACCATTAGAGACGTGATTGCTATGGTTCCCAAAAAGGTTGGTTACTTTATCAACTTGATGTCAAATCGGCATTTTTGAATGGAGAACTACATGAAGAAGTCTATGTAGAACAACCACAAGGTTTTGTGGTGGAAGGAGAAGAAGACAAAATATACAAGTTGAAGAAAGCTTTGTATGGGCTCAAGCAAGCACCAAGATCTAGGTATAGTGAGATAGATGGATACTTCAAAAGGCAAAAATTCAACAAAAGCAAGAGTGAGCCTGCACTATATGTGAAGACAAAAGGTACGTCTATTCTCATCGTTGCCTTGTATGTTGATGATCTTATCTTTACGGGTAATGATGCTCATATGATAGAGCAATTCAAGAGAGAAATGATGATGAAATATGAGATGAGTGACATGGGTTTGCTCAAGTACTTCCTTGGTATAGAAGTTCATCAAAGTGAAGATGGAGTGTTCATTTCTCAAAGAAAGTATGCCGAAAAGGTGTTAAAGAAATTTGGTATGCTTGGTTGTAACCCCACATCTACACCACTTGTAGTGAATGAGAAACTCAAGAAAGATGATGGAGAAAGAAAGGTTGATGAGACTTACTATAGAGGTCTTATTGGAAACTTGTTGTATCTTACACATACAAGACCCGACATCATGTTTGCTTCAAGTATGCTTTCTAGGTTCATGAGTTCACCTAGTCATTTACATCTTGGCACGACAAAGAGGTTGTTAAGGTACATACAAGGAACAATGAATTTTGGAATCATGTATTCAAGAAATTTGGATGTCAAATTAGTTGGCTATTGTGATAGCGACTTGGGAGGGTGTATTTATGACATGAAGAGTACATCGGGTTATGCTTTTTCTCTTGGTTCGGGTATATTCACATGGGCATCGAAGAAGCAAGAAACCGTAGCTCAATCCACGGCGGAAGCGGAGTACATTTCGGCATCATGGAAGACATTCAAGAGAAGCAAGAAGAAAGCATTTTAATCTTTTGTGACAACAAATCGGCAATTGCTATGTCCAAAAATTCGGTTGAGCATTGTAGAGCAAGGCACATCAAACTCAAGTACCATTTCATTCGAGAAGCGGTTGAAGATGGTGAGATAGAAATCAAGTATTGCAAGACGGAAGACCAATTGGCAGACATATTCACCAAGGCACTTCCCAAAGGCAAGTTTCAAAATTTTAGAGAAAGACTAGGAGTAGTAGAACATCACATTAAGGAGGAGATTGTTAGTTAATATGAAGTTACTTAGCTAATTAAGATTCGTAGTAATTTAGTGAGTACACATGAGTGTTCCACATGCTTTTGTATTAGGTTTATGTAGACATAGTATATAAAGAAGAGATGAAGAAAGAGAATGTAATCAAAATGAAATGAGATTTGAGTAGAAGAGGTAGAGAGAAGCTTATGCCCTCACCTCCATTCAACAAATTTACTTCAAATTTCTTTATCAATTCAACCATAAAACCAACACCCTTAAAGCCGCAGTATAATTATTAAAACAGGGTACACGTAGGGGTGAGCATTTTACTTGTAATCCACGGATTTAACCGGGACCTTCCGTACTTTTGCGGGTGGATGTCCGGACCGTTCGCTAATGGGTTGGATGCGGATGAGATTTTCGAAATCCAAAGGATTATGGATTGGGCCCGGATGCAACCTTGAAAATCCGTTAGACATCCATATCCGTTAGATTAAGGGCATTTATATAGTTTCTACAAAATATATAGATAGTTTTGGAATTTTTAAGATGTTTGCTTGGAGTGTTGTCCATGGGACTTCTATATTTATATTATACATATATAAAATGTGTAGGTTCTATAAGAAGTCGTCTATATTGGCTTTATTTTTTCATTATAAATTTTGACTAACACAAATCCATTGGATTATCCGTACCCAATCCGTTCATACGTGCATCCATTGGATGCAAATCCGTTGGATGTTGGATTGGATACGGATGCCAAACTTGAAATCCGTAGTGAATTGGATTGGATGTGGATGAGGTAAAAACCGGTCCATACCGGCCCATGCTCACCCCGTACACATACTTCTATATATCATTCTCTAATTTTTTAACCCTACTCTTTCGGTTTTTGGAAAAGATACACTTCCTAAGCTAAAATGGAAAAAATGAACATCTCCTTGTACAAAACAAATAGGCCCAGTTTATATCTTCATAAACTATCTTCAGAAATTTAGGTTCTTCATAACTCGGTAGGGCCGCCCACGGCGCATTTAGGTTCTTCGGAAATTTGAATCATGAAAATCCGAACCAAGGACGGACTTCAAACATTAGCCCTAACGGATGCGGTCCCACTGAAACCCAAATATATTATCTTGTCCCTGTAATTGCAGACAAGTGAAGTCCACACCGTCCAGTGAAGGTTCACTTTTTTCCTCATCACACTAATCAATATGAATACGGTATCCCAAAATTGAGTAAATCACGGAACAATCGACTGAATTTTAAATCCTAACTTTAACTTTGAAAATCTCAAACAGTATTTAATTCACTTTGTGATTTTGGAATTATGAATTTCAGGTAGGAAGTCGGACTTCAACATTCAAGAGTATGGAACCTAGTTAGTAAGTTCGCGAATCATTCGCGAATTTTTCCGTATCACGGATTTTACCGTTTTATTCGCGTACGTTTGCAACTCCGAACCCAAGTCGCGTATTATGTGGCATTCCCGGATTATTCGTGAATCGTTCACGAATTTTACGTATCCCGAATCCCGAATGATACGCCCGCTTAATTCGCCATAAATTCTTTAGCTTTTACGTTTTTAAAGGTCCCACTTTTTGGGGTTTACGGCCTCCCGGGCATACACGACCCAATATTAGACGTTGTTGTAATTTTTATGAAATAAAAATGACTGAAAAAATTTGAAGGTGAAGGTGAGAGATATCTCAAACTCACTGACCAAGCATCTAAACCACTATACCACGTCCTCTTGGTTAACTAATGTTGTATATATTATTAATATCATCATATTAATTTTATTTTTTCTTTAAATAACTCACACATATGCATAAAAATTGGTCTATGACCTTATAAATATAAATTATTTAGTATATATAGATACCGAATTTTCAGAGCCGAACTCACATTTATAAATCGAATTATACACGTACGTATGCCGTTAAATTCGACGAATCACATCCCGTTGACCGAATCTTGGACCGAATCTGAATTTTACAAAACCGTATAATACTCGTACGTTTGCCGTTCCGTACGTTTTCCGAATTCCGAATTGCTAACTAGGGTATGGAACTGCGACTTCTGTCCTTTCCCATCTGGATAACATACCATACATCTAATCCAAATTCTCTTTATTCTCCACGTGGTGGATTCGTCACAAAAATAACCAAACCTACCGTTCAAGCAAACTTCGATTCAAATTTTACGTCACGGTTAACTGATATATCGATGCATAGTGGTATGTATGAAATACCATTTCAACCATTCCACTCATGTTCTCAATTTTACCCACTTCTTTTGGTTTAATTCCTTGCTTTTCCATTAAATATGTAAAACCCCAGCTCTACTTTAGTTTTGAAGTTTGGTTTTGTTTAGAAAAGTGGTGTAAGAACCCTAAATCCTTCCTAAGAGAAGAGCCTCCAACACTTTGTTATTTCCAATTTGTAATTGGGTAGAAATTTCAATTTGTAAGAGATGCATCTATTATCTTCTAGTTTCCAATCTTAGAATTGGGTAGAAATTTGAAGATTATTAGAGAAGAACCTCAAATCTTTGTATCTTCCTTGTTCCAAGGGTAGAAGAAGCATCATTTGAAGGTTGGTTATTTTTATTTCATGGTGTTTTGTTATAATTTAACATCCAATTTCAATTATAAGTGTTACTTTACATTAGTTGGTATCAAGAGCTTTGGTTTGATTTTTTGGGGGAAGGTTTGGTAAAGATATTAATTGATAGTAGAGACTACTTATTTTTTAATCAATTACATTGGGTTGTGTTTAATTTGCTTGATAATTTGTTCAAATTGGATATTTCAATTATATGGTGATTTTATCATGGTATCAACAAGAAGAATGAAAATGGATGGGGAAGTAAGTAAAGCTCAAGTGATAGAATTTTTAAATGATATGAGATACAAGATGTTTGATGAAATGTGTCAACTAGTAGAAGAGAAAATTAAGAAGTTGGAAGGTCTTTATATGAATTCATTTGAAGTCTCTAACTATGAAGATGAAATGGAGTTAGAGAATTCAATTTCCATTGGTGGGTATGAAAATCAAGAAGTTGCCTATAAGGTGTTTGATAAAATATATCTATCAAAATTTGATATTTTTTCAAGTTGTGAGGAAGGTGATATTGGTAATAATGTTTACTTTGATCCTACGTCGCCACCCTTATTTGATGAAGAACCTAATGAAGGAAGAGAAGAAGAATTTACCATCGGTTATCAAATACAAAGATTGGGTGTCGTAAACAAATACTCCATGCTTGAACTTGACAATGGTGATCGAGGGACAAGGCATGACGCATTCCAAACCACTTGTAGCATGGGAAGAAAGGTAAGCAAGCTTGTTAATGATTTTAAAAGTTATGTTTATGTCGTACCCGAAAATGTCATTAAAGAGATGAAATATGAAACAAAAGTTCACCCAACAACAAGCTATTTATCAAGTATTAGCAAAGAAAAAGAGAAATTTACTTATGTAGATCCAACTTGGGATTCCTTTGAAGACATGTATAATAACGCTAGTCACCATTCAAAGTTGGAAAAACTACTTGGTGTTTCTTTGCTTCTTGATTGTGCGCTTGACTATCACCACAAGAGGTTAGACTTGGTGAGTAACTATAGAGGAAGAAATCGTGGTCGAGTAGTTTTCAAGGAGGGAAGAAGTGCAATCTTGAATAAGTTCATCTTATTTTCGGACCACATGGCATTGAAGCACATCAATTCTCAAGACAAGCTTTCTACTAGGCATGGTAAATGGGATTCTTATTTGCAACAATTCACTTTTTCCATGAAGCACAAGTCGGGTGTACAAAACAAGGTAGCGGATGCCTTGAGTCGGTATACTTCTCTTCTCACACAAATGAGGGCTCCTATTTTGGGATTCGATGATATTCGGGAGCTCTTAAAAAATAATACTTATTTTGGTCCTCTTATGGTTTATGTGGATCTAATTTGGGGTTCCTTTGAAGATAATTATCATGGCGCTAGCCACCGTGCAAAGTTAGGAGGGCTACTTTGTGTTTCTTTGCTTCTTGAGTGTGCACTTGACTATCACCACAAGACGTTAAACTTGGAGAGTAATTATAAAGGAAGAAATCGTGGTCGAGTAGTTTTCAAGAACGGAAGAAGTGCAATCATGAATGAGTTCATCTTATTTTCGGACCACATAGCATTGAAGCACGTCAAGTGCCAAGATAATTTTATGACGAGGCATGATGATTGGGTGTATTACATGCATCAATTTACTTGATTTCGTATTGGGGCAAATATGATTTGGATGAAGAATATGACAATTCGAGGGCAAATTTCTTTCAAGAAAGGGAGGATGATGCATAGTGGTATGTATGAAATACCATTTCAACCCTTCCACTCATGTTCTCAATTTTACCCCACTTCTTTTGGTTTAATTCCTTGCTTTCCATTATATATGTAAAACCCCAGCTCTACTTTAGTTTTGAAGTTTGGTTTTGTTTAGAAAAGTGGTGTAAGAACCCTAAATCCTTCCTAAGAGAAGAGCCTCCAACACTTTGTTATTTCCAATTTGTAATTGGGTAGAAATTTCAATTTGTAAGAGATGCATCTATTATCTTCTAGTTTCCAATCTTAGAATTGGGTAGAAATTTGAAGATTATTAGAGAAGAACCTCAAATCTTTGTATCTTCCTTGTTCCAAGGGTAGAAGAAGCATCATTTGAAAGTTGGTTATTTTTATTTCATGGTGTTTTGTTATAATTTAACATTCAATTTCAATTATAAGTGTTACTTTACATTATATATGCACTGACGTCGCAAACTTAAACTTATCAGCAACATATTATACGGAGCTATGGAAGTTGATAATTAAAAGGTAAGAACGGTATGTGAAAAATTTGTTGCGTACGTGCATGTTGCTAGTGTTATATCTAACGAAAGTCGCAGATCTTGATTTGTATTTGTAAAATCCATCTTATACTAATATAAAGAAAAGAGGTAATTGTTTGGTGAAACCTTATTTTGGTGAAGCTTTTTCACATGACAATAATACCCCCATTAACTAAGCTTTTAGTTAATATTTGTATATTTACATGAATGCCATTGTTTTAAAAATAGATCAAAAAATTTAAAACTTAGATATCTTTAAAAATACACATCGGATTTTTGCAAAATTAATATATTTGGAAAGCTCTTTAAATTATCTACGTAATGAGTACAAACAGGGATATTAAATTTTTATTTTAAGATTTTTTTTTCCATTATTATCAAATTTGGTGTTGTTAAAAGAATCCAATTCAACCATGTGCATCGCACATGTGGCCTTACTAGTCCTTAAAAAGAAGAAGATAAGAAATAAAAACGCCAAATCGTTCAAGTAAAGAATATGTACAACAAGTAATTAATATACAAAAGTACGTGAGATGAAGTAAAAGTGAGTGGATTAGTACAAGTTACTGGCCATTAGGAAGGTTTGTTTTAGTAGTGGAAGAAAGATTTCTTCTTGAATTAGGGTTTGAAAAAGCATGTTATAGTTAGACAAGTCGACAAAGGTCTCGGCTCCATCAATGACCTATGAGGTTCTTTATTGTCTCTCTTTCTTTTTATTCTTTTCTTTTCTATTTTCAAACTTTTTCTTTCTTGGACTAGCCTCTGGTTTATATGTATATAGTATAAAAACACACTAAGACCACTACTCACTTAAGTAAGTATCTTTAAAAGATTGTTTTGTTGGAGTTTTTAGTTTCCAGAGAGAAACACATAGAGAGAATGGAAGCAGGAATGATGAGACTTGTGTTTGTTTTAATGATCTTCTTCTCTTCATCAATCTTCATTAACTGCTCGAAAATATCTACACCTTCATTTCTTGATGGTAAGAGTCTTCTTCTACAATTATGTTCTAACAGACTTTTGATTCAGAATTTAAATCTAAATTGTTTTCTGTAATGTTTTCTTGTATGTTTGGTTCATTGTGCGAATCTCATTTTTGGCAAGGATTTTACACGTCTTAGTAATTGTTTTACTGTATTTGGCAAAGCCATACAGTTATGGTATTCAGACTAACATTTTGTATTTATTGTATTCTTGTTGTCATACACTGATAATCAGGTCTTGTCCCAAATGGAGATTTTGAGAAATCCCCACACCCTAAACATCTTAACAAGACACTACTGAAAGGGAAACACTCACTTCCAGACTGGGAAATCAATGGCTTTGTAGAGTACATATCTGGTGGGTCTCAACCAGGTGGTTTTTTCTTTGCGGTGCCAAGAGGGGTCCATGCAATAAGACTTGGAAATGAAGCTTCAATTTCTCAAACATTAGCACTTAAATCTGGATCTTACTATTCTCTCACATTTGGTGCTACTAGAACCTGTGCACAAGATGAAGTCTTAAAGATTTCGGTAGCTTCTCAATCAGGAATCCTTCCACTTCAGACCCTGTACAGTAGTAATGGTGGTGATACTTATGCTTGGGCTTTTAGAGCTATTTCAAATCTAACTAAGTTTACATTCCACAACCCTGGAATTCAAGAAGATCCCTCTTGTGGCCCCCTTCTAGATGCTGTCGCTATCAAGCAGATCATCCTATCCAGGCCCACTAGAGGTAATGCATTTTTTTTCTTGATTTGATTTGATTTTCTTGCTTTACTTAAGGCATCAATGGTTTTCTTTGGTTTCACTCACCGAAGTATTCCCAGCCGATTCAACCAAACTTTTGGTCGCTGTTCTGGTGCTTTGGTCCGATTTTTAGTTACATATGATGAATATTCTTATTATTTTTAATTTCTTTTGTTGACTCCTATTTACTCCAGAGATAATTCATTTGTTTTGTATAAAAATAATCTGTTTTGATTTCGTGAAACTAGTCAAATACCTAGAATGCAAAAGGGTTGAGAAAGTAGAACTTCAGGCAGAGAGAAAACATTTCTGGTGAAATTGGCCATACTTGTGGTAAAGCAGTAAGCAGTCCTAGCTAAGCTAGCTCGTAGGCAGTAGATGTCCACACAAGATTAGCTTATGCCTAGTGGTTCTACTTTACCCGGCGCAATAGTACTAGTTCCGATTCTATTATCTGACAATTTTCCTCTATTTTTTTGGCAGGTAATATGGTTAAAAATGGCGACTTTGAAAACGGACCTCACGTTTTCGAAAACTTCTCAACAGGAGTTCTTATTCCACCAAAACAGCAAGATTTAATATCTCCTCTCCCTGGTTGGATCATCGAATCACTAAAATCTGTCAAGTACATTGATGCTAAGCACTTTAATGTTCCTACCGGATCTGCCGCAGTTGAACTTGTTGCAGGAAGAGAAAGTGCAATTGCTCAAGTTCTAAGAACAATTGCAAACAAATTCTATACCTTAACGTTCACTATCGGTGACGCCAAGAATGGGTGTCATGGATCAATGATGGTTGAAGCTTTCGCTGCTAAAGAGACACTCAAAGTTCCATTTACATCTAGCGGAAAGGGTGAATTCAAGACTTCAAGTTTTAAATTTCAAGCCATTTCAAACAGGACAAGGATAACTTTCTATAGCGCTTACTATCACACCAAGTTAAATGATTATGGTACGCTCTGTGGACCTGTGTTGGACCAAGTTAAGGTTTTATCTGTTGCTTAAAATCAGCAAGTAGTCCTTTAACTGAAAATCAACAAAGATTTATCACCAAGTAAGAGCTTATAATATTGAGCTTGCTTAAGCATATAGAGTTGGTGTACTCTAATTTGTACTTGTACTTCTATTCCAAAATGTGAAGAAAATGATGTTCTGGTAATTTTGTTTTTATGGCTTATCAGTAAAGTTCCCATTTAGTGAAGTCAGGGACACCAATGCAGGAGCTCATAATCTCTAATACTAGTATCTCGCTCGCCCTACATTTTTTTTTTTCCTACCGTCTTTGCAGTTTACCTCAAATAATATTTTTTTTTTTTTTAAAAAAAAAAAAAAAAAAAAAAAAAAATTCTTTGGGGATTCGTCTTTATTATAGTCGGAAACTGTTTTCCTATTGAGGATCATTCGACGGTAGGAACTTTTTTCCACTGATCGTGAACTGAATTGTAAAAGTGATAGACATTCATAGTGGCTGCCCAATTTCGGTATGCTTTAGCAGAGGATCACAAATTTGTAGGAACCCATTATGGAATGCCCTGGCCTACTACGAGATACCAGATCCCACTATACTATTCTAGGAATGTAGTCGGTTGTGGTCCTCTTGTACTTCTACGAGTCTTCGTTGGTCTTTGTGAATATATTCTACTTAATCGGGTAACTGAGATGTACTATCAATCCACCTACAAGGATATCAAATGAAAATGAAATTGCTATTTTTAAATCATTGGAATGTTTCGGAAACTCTCCAACGTACATCAAAAGAAACCGACGTACCAATGGATAATGTTCTACTTGCTCAAAAGATACTGTAAGGAAGCCAAAGTTTGAGTGGAATACGAGAGGATGGGAGAAGGCATCAAATGAACCCAAATGAAGTGCGGTATTCAGCTTTATGAGCCCACTTTTTGTAGTTAAGGTCTTTGTGTTACTGTCCACAAGAAAAGATGTCATATCTCTTTCTATTTGGAGGGACATACAGGCTGATACTAAAGCGCCTTAACACCACTTGACCTGACTACATGACTACGACACAGTGATGTGGCAATCATGGTGGCAACGTGATAATAGTGATGGAGGTGATGGTAACATTCACCGTGGCAGTGGTTTGCTCTGCTGGTGATGAAATGGCAATGATGGTTGTGAGGCTGATCTTTAGGTTGTATAGTGGTAGCTATGAGCTTAGATCGATTGTATTTGTGAATCTTGAGGCTGTGAGCCGGTGGTTTGCACTAGAAGAGATAAATTTAGAGAAAACGATGACATAAATCAAGAAAACTCAACTTTTCCAGTCAAGGTGATGTATATGGAGATGATAAAAACGGTAAGTGAAACTGAAGTTACTCCTACGCCAAGTATCTTGACGACCAAATTTGGTGGTGAATGTATTCATATTTTCCATGTGGTTAGAAAAGGATCTTCTAGATCCTTTTGAGCCCTCAGAATCAAAGAGTAGCAATCCAGTAAAGAAAAAAGGGCAAAAAGAGTTATGCTTTTTTCGCTTTAGTTCCTCTAACGCACGCCATGCAAACCTAGTGTATTAGCTTTTTCCATTTCAAACTATGTCTAATCCATTGTGCACTTTATAACCTAAAAACTGTGGTGAAAATATAACCTAAAAACTGTGGCGAATTCGTGCACACTCCTTAAAAAGTGTATATTTCACATTTCAATCTCTACCCTTGATTTAATTTAGGGAGTTATGTAACGAGGGTCGTGATTCTAAACATGGAAGGTAATGGGACCATCAGTTAAATAATCAAACAATCAGAAGAATATGTGAAATATACACTCTTTAGAGGAGTGTGAACAGATTTGGACTCCCTACGCCAAGTATCTTGACGACCAAATTTGGCGGTGAATGTATTCATATTTTCCATGTGGTTAGAAAAGGATCTTCTAGATCCTTTTGAGCCCTCAGAATCAAAGAGTAGCAATCCAGTAAAGAAAAAAGGGCAAAAAGAGTTATGCTTTTTTTCGCTTTAGTTCCTCTAACGCAGGCCATGCAAACCTAGTGTATGAGCTTTTTCCATTTCAAACTATGTCTAATCCACTGTGCACTTTATAACCTAAAAACTGTGGTGAAAATATACATTTTGGCTTCCAATATATGAGCCGTTGCAAAAACGTTGGCGACTTTTTCATCGCGTGGAATATTACTTCAAAGAAAATGACATTCACACTTAAGATTGCAAAGACAACCAAAGAGATTGAAGTTCTCGACCTTAGAGCGTAAGGTGACTGTTATTTTATTTTTAGAAAAGATCATATATAGTTTCTCATTAGGATGCAGGTACTAATTTTTTATTCTAAGAGGGAGGATCCACTGACTTGTTTATTCTCACATTATCTCATATTTTGAACGTCTTTTTTTGGTATAAATCCTAAACGGTAACAGATTTGACAATAATATTTATGGATATGTTCCTGTTACAAAATTCTGCATACCTACCAAAATAACATATTTTGAGACGTATAGCGCTATCATTCTGCTGTTCTGGGTTTTCAAACATTGAAATTAAGATCGGCAGATAGTGAAGTTTAGTATTTCGAAATCCACTGATTCATTGTAACTGTGCAGAGCTTTGTAAGAGGAATATATATCCTCAAAATATTAGTTTCAAATCCGTTATTATTTAAGTTTTATTAAAAAAAAAAATGGCGTCTGAAGTGTGAGATAATGTGAGAATAAAAGTGTGAGTGGATTTTCCCTCTTATTTAAATTGCAATACAACTATATTCTATCTTAATATGTGCTACCTTAATCCTTTTAAGGTGGAGGATCCATTCACAGTGTTATTCTCATACTATCTCACACTTTGGTTGCAATTTTTATTTAAAAAAACTAAATGGTAACGGAGTTGAAGTTAATATTTTGAGAATATATTCCTATGATAATGCTCTTGATACCTACCACAAATGAGTGCATTCTGAAATACCAAACCTCACTAGTACATGGTGGTTCATACGTTGAATGTTTTTATTATGCTTTTCAGAGGATGTTTTATTATACGTTGAAATACCAAACCTCACTAGTACATTCTGAAAATCCATTGATTTTCAGGGGATGTTTTTCAAAATAGTACATGGTGGTTCATACGTTTTGTATTATGCTTATTTTTAGTAAGAATGTAGAGCTCTATAAAAGGAACATATCCTGAATATATTAGCTTCAAATCGGTTACCGAATAAGTTTTATAATGAAAAATAGCGTCCAAAATGTAAGAATAACAGTGTGAGTGAACCCACCCTTGTTGTTCTAATGTTTTTAAAATTGGTTTGCTTAACACCAACAATGCAAGCCATGGAATAATAACTTCAAAATGTCGTAAAATAATAACCAAGAGGACCAAATTAAATAATATGAAAAATACCGTAGCAACCCAGAATAACAGAGAACTTAATAAAATCTCCTTTTTAAGCAACACATAAATGTGGCTCGTAACAAAGTTGATCTTTAAGCCTGTAAAAATTAAACTTAAAACAAAAGAAAAGTAATCTTAATGATGTGATGACGATATAACCTATTCAATATTGGTATCTATAAAGATTAAAGTTTCATTAGGAGAAACCTGAAACCATGTGGTGAGCGTTTTGGTTGAGCAATTTTAATCATTTTAGTTAAGACTTCACCAATAACCAAAAAAGATGATAACGGATCAACTTTTGGAGTGCTTCTCTTATTTAAAATTACCATTTATCAACGCAGAGAACCGAAATTGCTTAATACAACACTGAATCCATCTTCTTAGTCAAGCTCAGAAGTTTATCTTATCCAAAGCTTCATCAATAAAATTTCAATTAACATTATTGAAAGCCTTTCTAAATTCAACTTTTACATAGCAATACCTAACTTACCACTCATTCGTCTCGATTCAATAAACTCATTAGCTATTTGCACGCCATTAAGAGTCTAACATTTCTTAACAAAAGAAAATTGTTGATGAGATATATATTTAAGATTAAGAACTTATGATAGGATTTCAACTCTCTAATTTCTAATTTTTAATGAACTTGAGATGTTTTTTTCACTCTTTTTAATAATTTTAAATTTCTATTTAGCATGTATGTATTTTCTATTTTTTATATGTAGTAAGCATCTGTAATCGTATCATGTCTTAACTGTGTCCCATGTCCATGCAACATTCGATGAGGATGTTGCTAAATGCTCGAAAACAACTACCCATTGTGTTTGTGTTTTTCATCACTATTGTTGTAAATAACCAATGCAATGGATGCTTATTATGCATCTTAGGAACAAAATGTTAATCACAAGATTATCGCGATGTAACCTTCGTTATAGAATATGATGTAATTTATCTAGTGCAATTTTATTTTTATACGAGTGAATACGATCAATAGATTGCCACATGGCATGGTGGTGGGTCACAGACATGTGCTTAGATATGGGTTTATATATGAGGTGGAGGCTAGATACTAACTTTTTAAGTTGGTGGGTGTAGGCCTTAAATATAACACAATCAAATATATGTTTGTGATGAAAAGAATCAGCCACATAAGAGAAAGATCAAAAAAGATTTATGTACATAAAATCAATTCCTTGGCTCTCATTGATTTCCCTTTTTCTTTTAGAATCAATTTTTTGTTATATAATCTCTCTATCCAAAAACCATTCTCTACTCTATTCTCATCATCGTATCTTTATCTCAACTCTCAACTCCTACTCTCAAGTCTCTTACCGCATAAATTCTCTATTCTCATAATAATTATGGATTATGCTATGTATGATCAACAAAGTATTCAACAATTTCTTCTTTACTTAGCAGAAGATGAAACAAATGAATTAGCATATCAACCTACAAATAATAATTGGCAACTGATTCCACCACCACCAGCTCCTGCTGCAACCAGATTTATCCCAAAGGTCTTACATTACAGTTTTATTATTTACTTATACACTCTTATTTCATTCGGTTCAACATCAAAAACCTGATATTATTGGCGCAGTTTCTATTACATCATACCATATTAGTTTCATCTTTTGAGTTAACATATTTTCTTGGTCAACTACGCTTCAAAGTTTAAACTATGTTCTTCTTGCAATGTTAAGATAATTTTTTGTTTTAATCTCTATATTGTTATCCTAAGTGTAACAAAATGAGTTTGTGGGAGAAAAATATTTGGATTGTAGGTTCGGAAATGCAAGGAATTGCTTAGTTATTTCAAACTATTAATTAGAGTTTCTAACTTTCTTAAGAAAAAGGTTAACTACAACGGAAGATAGCTAAAATATGTGGCTAAAAACTTATTCTATATATAGTTGTTGTTAAAGAAATTGGGGAGGAAAAAGTTGGAGGGAAATGTCGTTGAAAATCAAGTTTCGTTATTTAAATGAGGAAGAAGATGATACGTCTTTTAATGCATGTGAAAGCAAAAAAAAAAAAAAAAAAAAATCAAGTTGTCAAGAGAGGGCGGGATATTGTTCTGGTTGGGAGTTATCTTTTGTTGTTTGTTGTTTGTTGTTTCTGTATTCATAATCCTAGTGTATTCTCATAGCTCTCTTGATATGTCTATTTTCTTATATGTGACGTTTAGATAAGTTTGTCAATCATCCCGGGTAAAATTTTAAAAATTTAATTATAAAAAGTTTAGAATGTTAGTTGCGAAATATCGCTAATTGGCCTACAAGAGTTTTGTGTATCAAAGAAATAATTTGTCTCATAATTTTATTGCTTAGTCATGAAAATATTCGGTGGCATAACTAATGATTGCAAGGTGTTCCTGCCACCCCAAAATTCTAAAACCCGTTAAAAATAAAAATATTTTTCAATAATATATTCTAAAAAAGAAATATGTAAATCTCCTGAAAAATTTAACATATAATCGGTCCTACTAACTTAGGATTCCCTCGCCCGGAATACTCACTTACTTTATGATTTAGTTTTATACATTCATGTAATATCAAGCAAGCATACACGTAGTTTAATATTAAGGGTGAAATAGGAGGAAAGTGATCAAATAATTCCACGACTGTGTCTCGTTACAAATCCGTTTGGGAATTTGTAAACTGCTTGTTTTGGAACGCAATAGACACTGGTCATATTGTCCAAAGGCTTCCGGTAGCTGGTAACAGTATGGCCATTAAAGCAATGACGTGGTTAACGTTGCTTTTGGTCAATGATTTGGACCACCTAAAATCCGTTCCAAATTTGTTTGTATCTGGTGCAAAAGTTTCTGTAGATGTGCATTGTGCAGTCCCTTAAGATCACTTTCTTTGGCAATTTGGTGCTGGAGCTGTGTTTCCATGGCAAACATGTTCCCAAGCAAATTTAAATCTCCATTTCTTCCTGAGATCTGATAGAAATTTCTCTTCTGGTTTCATCAATTTTGGGGTGGCTTGTAACATTTTGTTGCTCTTCCTTTTCTTCTTGATGAGAAGTATCATTTTCCCTTCTTCTTCTAGACTTATTAATCCTAGTGATTATTTCGGGACTCCATGAAATTCAAATATACAGAATTCTCGTTTCTTAAAATTGCACTTCATCATACTATAAGACTCATAATAGCCGCCATTTATAACACGCCCTAGTTTATTTTTATGTTCGGCCTGTAGCAACTAGTGTGCATTGAATGTTCATAAAACAAGAACCACAGATCACTTCTCCTCTATACGTTGTTTAGCATACAATCTTGCTTAGAACAATGAAAAAAAATGAAATAGAAGGTCACAGCGAAAATTTGCTCTCTTTAATAGATTTTATGTCGGCTTTTATTTGAAAGGTGCCACTGCCATTGCCCATGTTTCGGAAGATACAAACTTTAGAACTCAAAATTTACTCTCTTCCAAAATAAAGTGGATTATATGTATGCAGTTAGATTAAAAATAAAAATTTGACTTTGTTAATTACGTTGATGTAGGTGCCATTTTTCGGTGGGATGTTAACAGAGTCCTTTGAAGACGTGAAAAATTTCAGCAGCATTATCGCCACTCGTATTCGATCCATTGCTGCTGCTGCTCGAAAAGCCAAGGTCCTGAGATACAAAGAGAAGAAGAAAAGAAGAAATTTCATGAAGAGAATTAGGTATCCATCAAGGAAAGCATATGCCGAGATAAGACCTAGAATTAGAGGGCGGTTCGTTAAAGTTCCGACCCCGAATCAACCCACTGTTAATCACACCGAAGTTTCAAGTTAACGGTTGTACATATACCAGACTTAGGATGGTGGTGTTGTAATGGTTGTGACATATGACATGTAACTGGCAAGTTCCAGAGGTGTTAACCACTTGTTCTTCTTTGGTTTAATAATAATATAGAGTTGGTGCGCTCTAATTTGTACTTGTGCTATCCATTCCAAATATCTAAAATGTGATCAAGAAAATGAAGTTTCGGTAATTTTGTTTTTATGGCGCTTCATTAAAGCTCCCATTCAGGGAAATCAGGGACACCAACAGGAGCTCATAATCTCTAATACTATCTCTCCGTCACTCGTCCTTCAAGTCTTCGTTGGTCTTTGTGTTTGCACAATCAAAAGAAAATGAAAATGAAATTGCTATATAATATGACCAATTTGAATCATTTTGGAAGGTTTTGACAACTCTCGGTCCTGCACCAAATGAAACTGACGTTCCAATGGATAATGGATAATAATCTACTTGCTCAAAAGATACCATAAGGAAGCCAAGGTTTGAGTGGAATACGAGAGGATGGGAGAAGGCATCAAAGGAACCCAAGTGAAGTGCTACACAGCTTTGTAAGCCACTTTTTGAAGTTAAGGTCTTTGTGTTACTGTCCACAAGAAAAGATGTACTCCCTCCGTTACTTTTTAATAGGCTGGTTTCTATAAATAAATGTTACAAAAAAATAAATTTGGTTTCCTGGTGGGAAAGTCAAATGTTACTTTAGTTTTTAGGGGACCACTTTTCTCTTAACTTCTTTTAATGACAAGTGTCATGGGGACCATTTCACTTTACTTCTTTTGTTGACAAGTGTCATAGGGACCATTTCAATTCACTTCTTTTATTGACAAGTGTCATGAGGACCACTTTCAATGATTAGTTTTCTAAATTTCCTTAATTTTGTCAAAAAACCAAACCAGCCTATTAAAAAGTAACGGAGGGAGTACGTAATTTCTTTTTCTATTTGGAGGAACACAGGAACGGAAAGAATTTTGCTCTAGGGCTGCTAGATCATATTTATATTCAAATAATTTTGCTCTAGCGCAGCCGCGCTGCTAAATCATATTCATATTCAAATAATTTTGCTCTAGCGCAGCCCCGTAGCCCAGCATTTGTCGGTTTTTAATGCCACCAAATTGTGGGTTTAACCACAGTTAACTTGCCAATTTTTTCACCAACAATATTCAAATATTTATATTCCAAATTTCCAAAGAGTGATAGGTTTCCGGGCCTGGATAAATTTGTGACGCCAGCTCAAATTTCTTGACTACTGCTCGCTTATGAGTCGGGTAGTTATGCTCATGATATTAAAATTTGATCTGTATGTTCTATTTTTGGTCCTTTAATCAACGGAACATTGTGAAATCAAATACTCAGTGTCTTTTTAAAATACTGTTTCATTAAGATCTCTTGATTAAATGGTTTAAGCTCGCATGATAGTTGATCATAGGGTACCAAACGTAGACTTTATAGATGTATCTTATCTTTGGGGCAGCTTAGGACTTGAACAATATTATTAATTAGACTTTCTTATATGTAAATAATACATTTTGGAAGATTAAATCGAGTTTGATCTTTCTTCTATGATCGTTTTCTTATACACTCTAGCGCCAAAATCAAAATAAAGACACACGTATTAGCATAAAGATTTTGTTGGCAAAATTTTTGATAAGCTAACTATGGTTAAACCCACAGTTTGTTAACATTAAAAACTGCCAAATGCTTGGCTAGTGTGCTGCTAGATCAAATATGATCTAGCAGCGCTACAACAAACTTTTTTCTAGGACACATGTTGATACTAAAGTGCCACCACTTGACCTGACTATATGACTACAATACAACGACTAAAGTGCTAGCTATGAGCTTAGATCGATTGTGATTCCTGAAGCTTGTGGCTGCTGAGCCGGTGGTCTGCATTAGAAGAGAAAATGTTGTAAAAACAATGAAATACTCCCTCCGTACCTCTTATATAGCGGAACATTGCATTTTTCTAGTACCATTATATAGGCGGAGTGGCAATTTCAAGATGACATTTAACCATTCTACCCTTATTTACATTGCTTGGTTATCCTCACAATTGAGTTTATATCTCTAATATGGGGAATACAATAAATGGTAAGAAAGAAAAAAACATGGATATTTATAAAATCAAAAAACAATTCTTAATCTAAGAGATTTTAGCCATCCGCCTGTACATGTGGTACAGAGGGAGTAAATCAAGAAAACCCAACTTCTTTTCCAGTCAAGGTGAACTTCAACTAATCATCTATTATGCTTGCTGATGTATATAGAGATGATCAGAACGGTAAGTGAAACTGAGGTTACTCCGACAGCAAGTGTCTTGACGACCAAATTTGGTGGTGAAAATGTATTCATACTTTCCATGTAGTTGTTAGAAAAGGATCTGGAGGATCCTTTTGTGCCCACAGAATTAAAGAGTTACAATCCGATAAAGAAAAAAGGGCAAAAAGAGTTGTGCTTTTTTCGTTTTAGTTCCTGTAAAACAGGCCATGCAAACCTAGTGTATGAGCTTTATCCATTTCAAACTATGTCTAATTCAACTATGCGCTTTATAAACATACATTTTGGGTTCCAATATATGAGCCGTTGAAGAAAAAGTTGGCGACTTTTCATCGCGTGGCATATTACTTTGACGAAAATGACATTCGCACTTTCGCTGCTATCAAAGAAACTGATAGTAGCGGGTTCTTGCCAACGGCTAGAAGGTGTTGATGGTGGGTTTTGTTGACGGAGAAAAGCGTAAAATTACATTCGCCCTGCAGCAAAAATATAAATATATAGAATTATTTTTGGCCCGGTATAAAAAATGTACAGTCCGTGGCTCTATGTATTTAGTGGTGTCTCTGCAAAGAAAGTAAGATATACTCTAATAATGTATATAGGTACTCTCTGTTGATCATGTTATCTCTTAATATATATATACACTAGAAATAACCCGTGTCGTAACGGTACGGAAAGAGACGAAATAATTTGTTTGTTATAATGATTCGCATTTAATTTGTTTGTTATAATGATTTTAATAAGAATACGAAATTGGGGATATAAAAAGGAATTGTGGGATATTGATTACTTCTCCCAACCCATGGTGTGTTAAGGGGTGATTTTTTGGTATGAAAATACTAAAATACCCTTTGGTTAATTAAAAAACATTATGAAAATACCATACTACCCTTTCTACTAAAACAATAAAATCAAAAACCAAATTCATATATCCCCCATTTCTATTTCAGTACCGGCACTGTTAGGCTTAGGTTTTGAATATTTTTTTTTTCATCGTTCTTCATCCGTTCTTCGTCGATTAATCGTCGATTCAAAAATTTCTTTTTCGATTAACCTACCCGAATCATAAACAATGCCTCCACGAAAGAAACCAAATGCCCAATCGAACTCAACATCGATTTCTCAACAAAAACAGGCAGAAAGACTTGCTAAGATTGCTCAAGAGCAAGAACACGAAGAAGCAACGTTGTCTGACGATCAACTACTCAGAAATATGGCTTTTGTGAGAAGGTAAGTCATTTAAAACTGTTTAATTAGTGTTTCAATCGATTTGTAGCTATGGGTTTAGGTTAGAATCGCGAACCGTAACTCAAATAGTTGAGTTTCAGAGAGTACCGACACTGATATTTGTATGAATACAGTACCGGTTTTGTATTCCGGCATTCAATCTAGGATGAATACAAAGTCTTAGGTTTCAAACCCCGCATTCACGTAAACCGAATTTCCCTACCGGCATTCAATCTAGGATGAATACGGTCAAGTTTAGGTTTTAGTACCTAGTCTTTGATAATAATTCGTGTATGCCGGTAGTGACTTAAAACATACAGGAGACTTTATGAATTTGTCACCAGTACCGGCATAGATTTTGGGCTGCATTGTATGCCGGTTTTGGGTACCGGCATTCATTGGTAATAATTCGAGCATGCCGGTAGTGGACTTAAAACATACAGGAAAATTGTCACAAATACTGGCATAGATTATAGGTTGCATTTGTAGGCCGGTACTTGGTACCGGCACTGTCGATAGTCAATGTGTACTGCCGGAACATTAAACCGGCGTGGTTTATTTTAAGGTAGTCAATGCCGGTACTAAAACTGAAGGTGAGTTGTCTTATATTCATTGCTTTCCGTGTGCTTACGATATAGGTCAAAAGCAAAGGAAGCTAACAAAAGAAAAACTAAAGATGCTGTCACTAAGAGAAGAAGGAAGGACGGTCTTGATACTCCTCAGTCTCTGCCTCCTCGAGGGAAAGATGAAGGTCGTAAGATACGTTTGGGGGCTGGTACAAGAGGGATAATTTGGGAGAGTGGTGGTGACCGTAGTCGACTTGCAAACCGTGAGCATGATGAGCAAGATGAAGAGGAAAGTCAATTAGCAAGCCAAAGCGAAGTTGGTGGCCCAAGTCAACAACCAACACAAGGCAATGGCAAGAAGGGCAACGCCAAAGTGAAAGTTAAAGGTTCCCACCTTCCTCATATTAATGACATAATACCTGACCTTGAACGTGGTAGAATTTGGGGCGAAGCTCCGGAACCAAGCCGCGGATGGTTGGGATTTGTCCGAGGAATGTGAAGAGGTCCAAACAATAGTAAAGGATTCTAGTCTATATGCTTTGGTTGAAAATTATGTGAAGCCTGATTCTGTTACTGTCAATTTCTTCGTCGAAGGTATCATGGTGAAACCGATACCATGCACTTCCCTTTTGGGGAGATGACCTTCATCCCTGAAGATGCTCAGAACATTCTAGGCTTGAATGTTATCGGCAAATAAATTGCAGAAGGAGTTGAGTCTCTGGACCTAGAATGGTCGAAGTTGCACGGTCTGACTAACAAGCTGTTTGGTTGGGACTACAAAACTTCTGTGGAGAGCTTTTATGAATCCATGTCTGGTAAGACAAAGACAATCAAGTTGACGTTGCTTAAGAAGAATTTTGAAAACACAAATAAAAGAAGTTTGGAGGATGGATGGGACCCTAAATAAATTCGTTATACTACCGCTGCTTACCTGTTATACATCTTGGGCACTAGGGTATTCCCCGACACCAATGGAAACAGGGTTAGTGCGAACTACCTTCAGTACTTGGATCCGTTGGAAGATGTCTATAATTATTCTTGGGGCACCGCGGTAATGGCACATTTGATGACGGAGATGAGAAGGGCCTCTAAGGCTAAAACCAACCAATTTGTCGGGACTTTCACTCTACTGCGCGGTAATTTTGTTCTTAAACTTATGTTATTATGTATATTGTTCATATGTACTCTTATCGTGAACTTAGAAACAAAACTTATTGCTTCACATTGGAATAGGTGTGGGCTTATGAACACTTCCCAACCTTGTTCAAGGTCTACCCCTCCTTGAAGATCATAGACCTTCCAGAACCCGATACGCCTATAGCTAAGAGATACGAGTTCAACAATACTCCAAAGCCCGGTAACATAGGTCGACTGATCGATATGAGATTGGCTCGGAAGTTGATTTTCCCGGAAGAACAATTTCAATTGTCGTAATGCCCAATGATAATTATAGTCCCTATCGTTTTCCATTAAACACCAAGCCAATGTGAATGTTACCTTGTCCGAGGTTTGCCCCACGATGTTGAACAACGGCATATTGTATTTGTTTGTCTTATAGGTGCAATCCATCAAAAGAACACCACAACATGTATTTGCCAATTGTGAAAGCAAAGGATGCGAAATGAATATTTGAAGGGGCTTCTCGTCCGGTCCTCTTTTAATGATACGCGTGTAGTTGTGATCCCAAACTGTCTTCTCAAATTCTTGCATAACGCTCCTCCCTTCCCATTCCACCCTTCTAATAGTTGCTTGTGCGGCATAAATTGTACGTAGAGAAGACACGTTAGTCTCATCCTTTTCCTTGAAGCCTCTGAGAATTTGTCTCGGTTTGATAAGTGCTTTGGTCAATCTCTTTACATCATCGAACTCGTCAGGTTTTAGCTTCGCAACTAAGGAGTGACCAACAAAATCTTTCGGATCCCGGTGGTTATGACAGCCACACAAAACCTCACAATCCCAATTGTTCATGTCATTTAAACGGAATACAAGCTTAAACGGGCAATTATTCTTACTCGTACGAGTCTTGTATACCCTATTAGTATTCTTTGGATATACATAATCCTTTCTCTTGTGGCTATTCTTCTCCTTGTATTTCCCACTTCTCTCGCAAGCCCTCTCAAAACGCCTCTTCGAACCTTCGGTATTCCTCACCAACACACACATGTTCTTAAGAGCCGTCTCTTTAGCCCAAGCGATTGCTTCCTTTCGATCTGTTATTCCCTACATAAGAACAATTTCGCATTCATTAGAAGGTTCTTTACTATCAATCCATTAGTAAATTTCAATATACTAGGTGAAAAGTATTCTTTGGTCACATACCGGAGGGATTTTATAGTATTTCGACGTATCCCGATAAAGCGGCTTTGCATTTGTTGGATCAATATATGTCACCACCTAAAGATCGAATGAAAATTAGTTCCAAACACAATTACAACACTATGACGGAAACCCGTATCGGCATGCTCGACCATTGTTCCGGCATATTCTAAGTTAACCAAAACGGAAGACCAAATTTGAAACCTATTCCGGCATAAATTTTTCATTAGAAAACAACGCCGGAAGCACGAGTACCGGCATCCTCGTAATCTGTTGTCCCAAGCCGGTACACAATTCCGGCATTGAAAATATTTGATATTGAATGCCGGAATTTAGCTTTGGAAAACATTTATTTCTGCATGTTTTTTTTGTAGGTGCCGGCATTAAAAAGTTGTAACTGAACAACGCCGGTTTTGGTGCCGGCATTATCGATATCGATGGTTCCACGCTAAGTACTTTGATTCCGGCGTTGATGCTTATTAACTTTCAATGCCGGTTTTAGGTTTGGGATGTTTTTCATGCAGTACCGGCATGGTAACCTATCAATGAAACCATGCCGGTTGAATATTCCGTAGTATATTCCTTGGTAGGTAAAAAGGTTAACTGCGTACCGGCATAGTTGTTTAGAAGAATTCTATGCCGGATCAATATTCATAATGGGGGATATCGGTCTACCGGCATGGTCATAGTATGAATACCATGCCGGTACCCTTACTACCGGCATGGTCGTAGTTTGCATACCATGCCGGTACCTTGACTACCGGCATGGAATTCATACAACTACCATGTCGGCACCGAGGTTTTTCAGTTGAAAAAATGGCGGGTTTAAAGAAAAAATTCGATTTTTCGACATCTTAGCAGCTTTACCCGTGTGTTGGGGATGCTAGTATGTTGTGCAAGTTTACTTTCTTGTGTTGGTTCTTCAAGAAACTCTCCATACTCGTCAAAATCATCATTCAAGGGTGTTGGCTCAACAAAGAGTTGCAATTGAGAGTTGTTGTCATTAGCTGAAGATTCAAGATATGCTCCTTGTTGTAGTTGAGCTAAAGATTCAGCAGCAGCAATTCTCTCTTCACAATCATCTTCCATTTTTCCCAAAAAAATTTCTCTCTCAAAATATTTTTCCCTTCTTCTACTCTCACATCACTAACCCAAATTCAATTAAAACACACACTAATCATTTATAAAAAATCTTATGATTTTACTAATTATTATTAATCACTAATCCTGATTAGTGAGGGGTAGATTAGGTATTACGTAAAATACTTAGATAAGAGGTGACCCCGAATTGATATCTGGATCCAGTTTTTGTCCTTTTCTTATATCCCTCAATTCCTTTTTATATACCGCAATTTCGCGTTCTTTAATAACTACTGCGAACTGTGGTAAGACTTATTTTGACTAATGTGGATTTGTAGCTATGAAATTTTTAGATATTTGTCATCTAAATAATTATAAATTCGGCTACACTTGCAATTGAGTAAACTAATAATTTATGATTAAAATGGTAGGCAAAATGTTTTACTTTAAAAAGTGGATCTAAAGGTCTTTGTTCATTGTTCTTTCCAGGTTGAAAAGATATAAGTCAACGAATTTTCTTTATTTTTTATATAATAAAATATAGATGTAAAAATATGAGTTTTATGGGTTCTAACATCTAATTTTTCACTTTATTTTTGGTTTCACATATTGTAACTCTAATGTTATTTGTGTTTTGCAAGTTGATGAGAGTTGGCTTATTCGATTGCTAAAATTAAAATCAAGCCTATGACAAAAGAGTAAATTATTGGTGAGTCATTTTTGGATATGTATTTGTTTTCGATTGTTCCCTTTATACAATGATGAGTATAATAAAATTATTCTTTGTATTTTTGGATTTTCCATTTATACAATTAGTATAATGAAAATTATTCTTTGTATTTTTAAAAAGAATATGCTATTTGCATTTTGCAGATTGGTAGGCTAGCTAATTTGATCTTTTAAAGAATGGTTCAAAAATATTTCTTTATTTTTCCATGGTTATAACATAGGTTTAACATTTAATTTTTCACTTAATTTTTTTAAGGACACATTTATTTTTTTAATTGATGAGGGACTAATTAAAAGGGTTATCAATATCTCAATAATGTAAGGAGGTTATAAACACCAGGGCCGCTAGATGTCTTTGGCTGGGATGAGTCTGGGATGGTCGGATCACCTGTTTGTCTCTCAGAATGTTATCCGTCCGTCCAAGCTCAAAAACCCCTTCTGTTTTGTATTATACTAGGGTATGACCCGTGCCGTAACTACATGGGGTTATGTTTGTTATCGAAAATATGATCATTTCAGTCTTGAACACCGGCAATCCCCTTCTATTTTCTTCTTTATTGAGAATATGGTCTATTTTAGATGTTAGTTGATTTTATCTATTCGCATTGTGTCTGTAATGGTTATGTCCTGAATACATCGGGTGTCTGGATTTTATAGGTTTGCATCGTGCATGTTTAAATCAAAGTTAACTTCAGGTATGAACTAATTGTTGCTTTCCAGAAGGTGGCATAATGTGTGTAGTTCAATGATACTCAACTGAGTGTTTCCTTTCTTGATTTTTGAGCTTATTGTAATTCTTCTTTGTGCTTTTAAATTCATAAGTATGGATTCCATACTAATCCATAGTACCGTGTCCCTTTATTGCTTGTCTTTCGGATTTGAATGTGTTGAATATGGTTAAAACTTGGATGCCAAATATGTCATAGGTAATACCTCCGACCACTGAACTACCAAGGATGATGGAAATCCCTTGGTATAAAAAAGTAATTATTACATGATCAATGAGTTTATTGTACTATGGATTCTATAGTACCGTTCCCATTCTATAGTATGTTAATAACTTCCTCCCTATGCATGGCATTACCCTGTTGTTCCATTCTTTCCGTATTTTAGGAGTTTGTTGCCAGTCTAGGTGATCTCCAGTACTAAAGTGCATTCATTCATAAGGTTTGGTTGATTCCAAAAGTGGAATAATGCCACTCTAGGTGATCTCCAGTATTAAAGTGCATTCATTCATAAGATTTGGTTGATTGCAGAAGTGGAATATAACAAAATATTTGTCGACATTGATGAACTAAACCCTGGGTCTGTTAAATAAAAGATTTTGACTCGGTTACTAACACATGTTAAATGGTGTACGTATGTTTTGTTCACTGAGAGATTTTCATATTGAGAGATTTTCATTTATTGTGATGGCAGCATCACGCCTAAAAGGCCAGTAAGAATCCATCCATTGGATCCACCGGTTTGCATAATGAATTGAGAAACATCAATATCACATGAAAAAATCATGTTTTGCTAAAAGAAAATTCTAAATGGAATGTAAGGTAAAAACTGCTTGTTACATTTGTGTACGCATGCCTTCAAATTTTTTTGAGAAAGGATATACCTCACTACTAAAGTCTTAAGTATAAACCTTTAATCAGCCAACCAAGCACTCGTACCAAATACCATTCTCATTTTGTGTCCATCATAGAAGTCATATAATAAAAAAAATACAATTGTATTTTTGCCTAAGCTCCTAAAGGGTTCCAACAATGGTGGATGTAGACATCTCCTTCAGACAGTCTTTAAATAGACTACAGAACTACTTCTGGGAAAACGTCATTATACGTCTTAATTGCCTTCACCGCTCTCTGCCATTAATAGCTTATCTTCTAGCTGTTATGCGTCTTGAGAAGTTAAATGTCGGCGACCCCAACGGATTTATTGCCTAAACTTGCAAAAGGGCCTCCCATATTTTTGGCCAACCCTTCCTCCAAATCCCCCGACACCTACTCTGCTGCCATGTAAGAGGGATACGATCCATGGTACATTTGAACAATTACATCATTTTTGCAGCCACTTCCTCATTCATCGTCCAAAGAATAAATCACTCCGTCAGATCCAGAGTAGTGGTCCACAGTGTCTGCATTTGACATCCATCATGCCTAACGAATGGTGTACCTCTGAATGTGATGTTATATCCCGACACTGATTATTAGATCAGGGTATATTACTGGTCCTCGTGCCCTCTTCATCTAAAGGATTATCCTCATCAATGGTTTCTCTGCCCATCTATAAAAAGTGAATGCTTAGTATAGTTAATTCAGCACCAATGTATACATGTTTATTGAAAGATGGTTAACTGTAATCCTTGTTGTGTAATAGAATTATGGAAATACTAAAATAGGGAATTCTTACATTTCATATAGAAGCCCATTGTTTAACTCAGCACCAATGTATATATGTTTATTGAAAGATGGTTAACTGTAATCCTTGTTGTGTAATAATAGAATTATGGAAACACTAAAATAGCGAATTCTTACATTTCATATAGAAGCCCATTGTTTATTCCTGGATAAGCGGTATCATTTGATGACTTCTCCATCGTTGAGTACTGTATATTGATTCCACTTCATGGCCTCAAGAAAGTCCTGCTTCTGTGCAATGTTCGTCGACAGTGTTGGCGAGTTTGAACAACTTCAAGACTCTGTATTTGAAAATCACAAATGTTAATTCAGTTTTCCACAATATTCTTGAGTGCTTCATATTCGATAAACCTAAATGAAAATACATCTTTACCCATTAAAATTGATAATACAAAGAATGTATCGTAACAGTCACATTTGCGCGCTTGTAGATGTTGGCTCCCTGCTACTCAGACTCTTCCAGAACAATGAATTTTGTAAGATAGTAGAACAATACAATTTTATGCGAAGAAAGTTTAGATCACCTAAGGGGGTAATGTTCCCATTTTAGCTCACATGTATACCTATAATCCATCATATGTATAGTCGTTTGATGAATTAGAGGTGGCCATACGATCCTGTCACCCACTTGTTGGATTGTCAGAGTCCAACTGGGGTATGGGTGCAAGGAGAAATATCTATCACCAAGAATTGTGAATTTGTTTAGGGAATATATGCTACTAACACATGGCAAGGGATTGACTTTCCAGAAGTTCAGGATATGGTTCCTGAAATCAAGAGTTGCAGTTCACCATTAAGTCATACTAAGCAAGATATGTAATCCACATTGCAACCAAGATACTTCCTGGCGGAAAAAGGGAAACCAATGGTATATATCTAAAGTAAAAATTTCAAGAAAATGCTCTCTTACCAGAACTTCAGCCTGCGAAAGAGCAGTAGTTCACCATTATGTCAAACTTTGCTATTAGCTCCCCTCAAAGTGCTTTGGATTTTCCCCTTGTAGCGCCATTGCCAAACTGGAAGGCCACATAAAAGTTCTCCATCACCCTGGAAGTTAACAAATATCTAGACACCTTTTAGCATAGTTTCATTCTTCATAGTTTCACAGAGATGTTTCATCTAGAATAATACAACATTTGTAGGGGTACTTTGTCAACACGCTAATGATAACAATGCCCATATTTGCCTGCAAAAAAAAAAAAAAAACTTCTTAGATTACACAATGAAGACAATTCAATTCTCAAATCGAAGTTCGTATATGCTTATTCAATCCATGTTAGATATAACCCTGAGAAACATAAAATAACAATGATCTAATGCTTCAGAAACTCTTCCTAACATGAAAATGTACTACTATCGGGCTCATCTTTTAAAGATAATGAATCTTCAACAGATTATGGTTCTGATTTCATATATGCTTTAAGGTTACCACTTCTCTCAATTGAGAAATACTTTTCTTCAAAGTTTGAAATTATTAGTTGTCTTAAGACAGAATAATTCTGAATGCTTTTTCCATTGTGATTTTAGAAACACATGATGTTATTCTTTCTACAACGAAAAGATGATGAAGTTGAAGCATTTGGGAGAATAAACACTGTTGCATTCATCGTTATTCTATAAAAATGCTCGACCTAAAACACCATCATTATTCTATAAAAATGCTCGGCCTAAAAACTGCAGTACAGAAAACCCAAATTTTCCTTAATTTTCAATTAGCAAATACACCAAAAATCAAATTAAACATAAACAGGGAAAAAACTCTGCCTTAACATGATGTTCATCACCAAATGCGAGATAGTTGACAGTTTATTTCTGGTATATTAATCAATTCATAATACCCAAGCATAAGAACACAAAACTAATATAAACCCAAATTGTAAACACAAAACTAATATACTACTTCACACCAAATTGTAATTCTTGCATTAGGTGGAGAAGGTGATAAATCCCCAAAAATAAGCAAACCAAGATTAACAATAATACTTAGCAGGAAAAAGAAAAATCAGTGGTCAAAAAATGCAAACTACTACAATTGATATTGAATTAAATGTCCATAAACTTATATCTAACCTGCGCGAGAAGGTAACCTTATCCCAAAGAAGATTGAATTGATTAATATTTGTTGAGTTAGAATCTCTTTATATTTTCCTAACATATAAGATTGAGAAACCATGGATGATTTTATTGCCATTATTGATGGAATCAGAGTTATAAATCAAATATAAAAGAACATTGCAATGAGATTCAAAAGATTTAAAAAGAAAAATTGTGAATGACATATCTAGGGCTTACCTCGTTGATTCATCAAAAGTAAATACCCAAAATTGTGAGAAAGATATCTTAATCCGTCTGGGTGTAGCGAAGGATGAATGGCTGTGAAACAGGGTATGACTGATCTTCAATTCCATTAAATACCAAAGAATATAAAAGGAACTTTGATTCCTTGGGTGCATTTTTTTCTTAGAGCATATCCAATGCAAGGGTAGAGGTCTTAAATTAGCGTTGGGTGAAGGAAGAGTAATGGGGCTAGCAGTTACTATTCAAAGTCAAACGGGCAAGCGAATGATCGAGTGGGGCTAAAAGGAAGGGAGCAAACCTGGTAAAATCTAGACCATTCTTTATGTCCCCAAAATGTAGATTAAATCTGGACCTTCTTTATGTATCCGAACTGTAGATAACCGTCGATGTGGAAAAACACCATTGTCCTTTATAATATAGATGTGAAAAACACCATTATCCCTTATAATATAGATATATAAATAAATGGGGGAACTTATCTCTAGCCCATTTCATCTTTTTTGTTTATGAGTAGCCCACCATTAAGATTATTAATATGTGAAACCCAAATCAATACTAGTTTACAAAATTAACCTTTCATCATCTAATTAATTTATTATCTGATACTCCATCCGTTAAAAGACGTAATCTTAGGTTATTCCTAAATTAACTCCATCCGTTATCAAGCCTTCTTATTTACTTGTTTGAATTTTTCCTAAAACAATTCACTAATTAATTCCTTAAAATGCTCATTGCCAATTCAAATTAAGTTTAATGATAAATTAATTAGCTCCTTAAAATTCTCCGTAATTTTTTTGTTTAAGTTTTTACTTTTTTGGTTTACCACGCCGGTTAACGTGAAAATTTTGGTTCACTATTTAACGATAACTAAGTGTGAAAATTTTGTTTTTCATAATTTAGTGAATACAACAGTTTTAAAAATTCTGATTATCAAGAATTTCGGTTGTCAAATTTTAGTGATAATTACAATTATTCACCTTGTCAAATTCTATTCGTCCAACAATATTAGGTGTGATTATCATTAAATGGAGATCGTGACTGATATTAATACTAAAGATTACCGCAATGGTTGAGAGGTCCCTTTTCAATTTGGCTTGGTAGTATCATACGTAGTTGCCAACTTCTAGTGTTGCAGACAATAATAATTTTGATCATCGTGATAATTCCAACAATGACATACAGTGATAAATCTGGTAATCAAAGACAGTGATAAACTCAACTAGCACAGCCAGTGATAACTTTGCATTTCACAATACTTCCGGTCCAATGCCAAAGAAATATTATGTTCATTCAACAATATTTAAGTATGATTATTATCATTAAACGGTCCAATGCCAAATGAAAAGATAATGTATCACCTTCAAAGTTAACAACTTAACAATGGCTTCAACGCTCGCCTCTATTATCCCGTAAATTTATTTTTGAAAAATGTTACAAATGAAAAAAAGTGAACTGTGAAAATTATAGATTTCATGATATTGTGAAAACAACAATTATCACGACGAGTGAAAACTATAATTATCAGTGACTACCAAAATTTCATAAAAAGAAAATCTGGAGTTTCATGATCCCGTAAGTGATAGTTTGAGCTATCACTAATTAACAATCACCGAACCCTAAAACCCATAAAAAAAACAAAAATGAACGGATGTTAATCATCATGAGAACTTAATAGATTCATAAAGAGATATGTAGAGTCATGCACAGCCTAATAGGAAGAAGGCTCTAGAACAATAACTTAAAGTCATTAATATAGGAAGTATTAGACACAAAATGGGCTTACTAGATTATGAAAAAGAAAAAACAAAAAAAACTCCTCCAAATCCTTTCCAAACCCTATATTAATGAAGATAGAAAACAGAAAAACCCTATCATTTCAAAAACGTATCATAAAGTAGAAAAGAGTGAATCAGTGAATCTTGATAATAAAGGATTTAGCATGTTTAAAAGATAAAAAGGAGAAACCGAAAGCCCTAAATACGCCACAAAAAACGATTGTTAAACCATAATTATTTAAGCCTTGGATAAAACCGTCCATCTAAAAAAGTGAAAGTCCAAATTCAACTTAAAAAAAACCGATTGTTAATCCACCATAATTATTTATTTATTTTTGTTAATAATGGATAAAGGTTACATTAGTCCATCTAAAAAAGTGAAAGTCCAAATTCAATCTTAAATTACTAATCTTAACCGCACATTTTATATTTTGGGCTACAGATATATACCATTTTAATGATGGGTTTTTTAAAGAGAGAGGGTTCAAACACGGGTTCCTCAGAAATTTCCACATAAATAAATGTTAGATCTTTACCAAGTTAAACTCTCACTATTTTATGTATATAAATATATAATGCACTTACTGAGACTCAGTAACTGCTTTCTGCACTGAATTTTCTCTAAATACCGGAATTCTAGAAGACTACCGGTGCTATTTGCAATTATTCCCTGAATTCTATATATATATATATTTAGAACAAGCTAGCTTATGTGTCACTCTTTCCTCAGCTTTGTTCATGAATAATTATTAAGCTCCTAAATGTATGAATTAATTCTCGGCAAAATAATTTTGTAATAGGATCTCTGGTGTCAAATGCCAATGTCGATGCGACGTGTGCAAGCTCATGTGTGAAGGATACAAATTAGATGTTATAACGCGCAACGAAATTGTCAATAGCTAGGGATGTCCATTATTACCCCCATATTTTCCGCATCAATAAGCTCTCTAATCTTGCCAACACTGGTATCATATCATTGGTGCTTATAGCACCAGCGTTGCTTACCTCTCCAATGATGGCTTGCCAGTGCTGCCATTACACTTTGTTGGTGCTAACAACACTATACTTCTCGTCAAGCCAGCGCTGACATTATACTAACAACACTAGCATTTCCATCTCTCCACCGCTGGTATTATATCCGCAGGAGCTAATAGCACCAGCACCACTCGCCTCTCCAACGCTAACATTATACTTCGTTGGTGCTCACAGCACCAACAATCTCGCCTTTCCAGCTTTGGTTCCATTTATAGGTGCCTTATGCGCATCTCCAAGTACTCGAACCTCTTAATTTGGTATCGTAAGTCATTGGTACTTCTATTCGACGCATAGGGTTAAGAGCATGCGATAACTAAGTAGTCCAACTGTAATATATCAATATTTGACATCAATTATCATTGTTTCATAGTCATGCACTAGTGAAATGAAGTGCTACATCACTGAGTACCCGGGATACTCAACTAACCATGACCGACATACTAGAGCTCTTCACTCATAGCTTGCTACTTACAACTCATCGTTTAGATCCCATCGCTCATAGTTTATTGCTTAAAGCTCATCGCTCACGTTCTACTGCTAAGAGTTCATCCCTCGCATATTATTTCATGCAACTTATTGCTCATCAACACAAATAGTATACTCCGTTCGACTAATCATTAATAAGTGAAATCATTAATAAGTGAAATCGCAGGGGACAGAAAATACACCCAACTTTTTCGTTCGACAACCTGTATAGACAAAACTTACAATTTCAAGTAGAACAACTTAATGATCCTTGACAACATGTATATATAATTAGTATCTCAACCTCTACTCAATCAATATATACTATATGACCGCATGCGGTGGGAGGCCGACGAACAGGGCGAGTTAATATCTTAACTATAATATAACCCAATCAATCATAGCTTTCTTGGAGCAGTTGTGGGATTTTAGTGGCTTTTACTAGGATATTTTGTAGTGATATTGAAAAACAGACTCATTCACTCCATAGACCACACGACAAATATTGTCCAGCACCCAATCATTCAAATCTTCTTGCAACCAGGCATTTTCGCAAACACCTTGTGTGCAAGACCTAGTGTTAGCAGAGATTAGACTGCTGATGATTTCTAACAAACCATTTTTCCTTCCCTGCATAACAGTTATCAAATTCTATTCAAACCCATTCATTATAATTATTAATATCACCGGTGGACAACCTATTTCAGTCCCATGTTCTCTCAGATCAACAACAACAAAACTGAATATCAAATATGGCAGTAATCAACCAATCCTCAACTTCAGAACAACTCCATTCCTCTCTGAAAGCTTATGATTTCTATTTGTTTGTCTTAAAACTAACAACATACATCTTGCAAACATTAATATAACCCAATTAATCCCTTATAGTCACATCTACAAATCCCTTTCCTAGAAACTGTAATTCCATATCTCGTTTAATAATTACAGAACTGGGTTTTATCAACATAAAAAATTGGATATAGGTCGAATTCCGACCCGAGATTTCATCTTTTTAACAGTTGAAGAAAACTGTTTTTCATAAAACATAAAGTCCGAATCATTCGATCGATATATTGATTATTCTAAAGAACTTTGAACTAAAAACATGTTTGTTTGATTGTAAATGAAGGATTTTTTGCATCAATTTTATCAATCGTCTCAAATAATTTCTCAAATTCCAGAAATTCTTTTTTTTTTTTCTTGTTTTTCTGCACAAAAAATGTGACTGACAGGAACACATTTTTTCATCCATTATGGACTCCTTCCTTCGGTCGTCATCCGATAAAGACACAAGGTCAGTGAACCTGATTGTTAAGTAGAGTACTTGGACGTTCTCAAAAATCAATATCCAAGATCAATCTAGTCGTATCCAAATAATTCAATCGGAATTCTGCCAAGTGATTAAACTTGTTATCTATCTTTCAATATACGAATTCTACAAGAAACTAGTCTCGTAACCAACTACAATTAAGCGGACGTATCTACTTAGATTGAATACGTACAAACCTGTGTAAATCTAATTATAAAGATAAACAATATAATGCGTAAAACAAAAAACAAAAGACACGGGAAATTTTGTTAACGAGGAAACCGCAATAGTAGAAAAACCCAGGGACCTCGTTCATATTGAACACCACACTGTCTTAAGCCGCTACAGACACTAGCATACTATTAGACTTCAAACTAGAATGTAGTTGAGACCAAATCCACCTTGAAATCGATTCCATTACAGTCACGCTTCTTACATCTCTTGAACCTCGCAAGGTTCTACGCACTTGATTCTCTTAGATGACGTCCTTTATAGCCGAAGAGTTGCTTTATCCGAAGTGAAGACTTTTGATACCAATCTTCCTATAATAGATAAACCTATTTGATTTCCATTTATATCAAACATCAAGATGTGGAAATATGTTTTAAGCAGACAAGCTAGCAAACCTCACAAATCTGGGACTTACGACTCCCGAATAGCAGCCTAAAGATCAACTAAGATCAGTCTTTAGATATCTATCTTGAGGAATAACAAAGTCTGAGACAAAGAGAACTTTGTGATTACTATCTATCTTACCCGAAGAGATTATGAGAACCTCGATAATAGAAAAGCAAGGGTTAAAGAACTATCAAGGTAAATATAATCGGACCTGGATTCACGAATCCCCAAGAGAAGTCTTTTTAGTCGTAGACCTAAAAGGTGAATAAAGACAATTCTAGAATCAACTAGGACACAAAGTGTCGGGGATTGATTTTCCCAGTTGACAGAGATGCTCTATTTATAGTTTTAAAAGACCATGGTGAACTTAGAATTCAAGCTAAGATAACTTGAGAATCAAGCAAAAAAATTAGGTCTTCAAACTACAATAGAAGACTATACACATAGGTTCGGTTACTAAACCGTGTATAATGACTGTTCGGTTTTAGCAAGTAAGCCAAAGAACTAAAAGCTATTTGATGTCCATTTAAATACCTAAGAATTAATCAGGATTCACACACATAAGTGTTTAAGTGATCAATGAAGTCCTAAGTGTTTAAGAGAGTTCTAATAATGCTAAACATATTAAAATAATAAGTCATTAAGCATCTGCTAAATATTGTCAAGACAGTTGGTACAACGGTTTGCCAACCGTATGGCTTGTTCATGAGTCAGATTGCTACGTTTACCCTGCTAGACTACCGAAATCCGTTGACCACGGTTCGTGAACCGGGTTCACCAGTATGTAGCCAATTTATCCAACTTATAAAAATTCAGTTCACCACGATTCGCCAACGAGTTTCGTGAACTGTTCCCAACTGAACTTGCATTTGGCTTCCTATATTTATATATCTCAGATATCTATAGTTTGCAAACTGGTTCTCCAACCTACCCTGAGTAGAAATTTCAGTAAGTTCATATTTCTCTCTTATGATGTTTGAAACATTCCCAAGTGATATAATCATTTGCATGAGCACTTTTCAGTTGATCCATAAATTAATTCATAGAACTAATATTGTTATGGACCTTTGAACATCTAATCGCTAAATCATATTTCGATATTTTTCACAAGACAGCTTGACTCGAAACATCTTCTTTGTAAATCTACCATAAGTTATACGACATAGTCTCAATAGATAGAATGATAGTATAGTGAGTAAAATAGAATGGTTCAGTCTTCACATACCTGATACAGAAGTTCTCCAAATGTCTTCGCGGATCTTCAGTCTTCAAGGGTGATCTCTGATACTCAACTACAATTTTAACCTATTCAAAATTGTCTTAGTAGATTAGAAATCAAGATATAGTTTTGATCACCTAAAATTGATAACAAGCTTGAGATAGCGAAACTTGCGAGTTCAACCGAGCAATGCTCTAACATTAAGTCTTTATGAGACTCATCAATCAATTACTTGACCAAGTAGTCTTATACGACTCTGTCAACTCAATTGTAGCAGCATATTGGCTCTACTTATTTCCACGAGATATCAAACATGTCACATGGTGGGATATTCTTCAAGGTTGATTCAAAAATATTAGTTAACCAGATGAACGAGATATACTCTCTCAAAGAAATCACCTTAGTTGCTCACGGATCAGAAGCTCAGATGCTACTACACCATTTATATGGAGCAACGATAGTCCGTATTGGACGCGCCAACAATACACATATTGATTGTTTGGAAACCTTAGAATTCGAGTTACAGTTTGAAGGGGGTGGAGATGACAACTTTTCCCGTGTAAAAACGGACTCTTACATACACTTGGCTTGCATTGATTGAGGACGTTCAAGAAAATTATTGAAAAACGCTAATTATTCATGATCTAAGCATTGCACTTTGTGATTTCTATTTATCTTGTTCCTACTCTAAGTTATGAAATTATGATAATCAATAAGAACAAGATCCAGATAAGAAGAACTATCAGGTAAAACATAGGATGACCAGGATTCACGTTTCCCTTGGTGAAGTCTTTTAAAGTCGTAACCTAATACAATTTTACCAGAGGAAACATATGTTTTATAGGACGAATATAGCCCAACTAGGACAGAGAACTGCCAGGACTGAGATTCTAGTGTGCACGTAGTCCTGTTTTTATATTGATGAACAAGGCTTGGAATCTTACAAACAAATGAAGATTCTTGAACTAGTTTCCATGTTTAAGATTTGCTTTATGACCAAGAAATATAAACTTCTCCATATAGATTGTACATATAAACATGTGAGAAGTTTGCTTTGAATCATAAAGAAGATGTGTGCAACCGTAAGTATACATTATGAACCAAGTGGTTTTCCAAGGAATAATGTTTAAGTAGTTCTGGAACTAAGCTTAAATTTGAGTTTAATTATCACAAGACCAAATCTGTTCATGAATTGTCAAAACAGTTTATGAACCAATAAAAGTCATCTCGCAACTCAGGAACCTTTTGAAATTGACAAGTATGTGATAACGCAGAGGGTACCAAATACACCATCAACTTTTTCGTTTGGGAACCTATATGAACAATCCTTGTACAATCTTGTTTATGGGTGAAAACTACTCCTGCAGAATTTGGTAATTTGGGGTGTGGATGAGGAATGAATTTAAACCTTTAAACAAATGCACTGCGCGGTGAGTGCTTGTAGATTCGAGAGATCAATCTGTGCAAGTCCGGCCTAAACCAAGAAATGGCCGTTCCAGACTTGTTTCGGTCACAAAGTGAAGGAGATGGGGTTGATCTTAGGGAGGGAAGCAAAGAAGGTGTTGAGATTGTGAAGGTGTTGGCTTGCTTATGACTTGTAACAAAAAGGTGAACAGGCTTGTGATTGATGCAAGCAAGTTCTGGGTGTTTGAATATGATATTTGTATTAACACTTGATTTTCTGTTCCGTCTGAACTTGTGTTGTTCTGTTGTCTTGTTTGAAATAGAGCGGAGAACCTATTTATACAAGTCATTGAGCCTTATTCACGTCTCTCGTGGGAAGTGGAGTAAGTGGAGTGATGGAGTAGTGGAGTTATGCGTTGGTGATACACGACCAGTCTTTCCCACTTCACCTGTTCATCTCTAACCGTCCATGACTTCCTGACACGTTCTTGTGATGGCGCGTTGCACGCTGCACGCTGTAAACCGCCAGACCAATACCCCAAAGATGTATCCCCGGTTTGTGACATGATTGATGTCCGGAATGTGTGGATCGTGGATCCACGAAAGATAGCATGTAATCTTTGAATTGAATAATTGTGTTATTCAGAAGTCGATACTTGTGAAGTATCGTGTGTATTTTATGCAGTCTTGCATTATAGTGTGGTAAAGTGATGGGTAATGACGCCTCACCGACCAAATAACTCCCGACCGAGGGTTGTATAACCAAGTTGGTGAAGTTGGACGGATGAGATGATCTTTGAGACACTCATCTGCGACCGTTAATGAATATTAGGGTTTTTTGAAGAGGTGCGCAAGCATCACTCTTCAGCTTGGTCGAAACCAAGCATGGAAAGGGATTTGGAGAGGACCGATCGGGCATGTGTGTAGACGGCATGCCGGTGTGGACGCCCATACCTCACCGTCCCATGAAGGCGCGATCTAGGCCACTCAATTTGACCGGTAAAGTTGAGTGGTTGAGATCGGTTTGCGGCAGGAAATTGATGCCGCAAAAGGCCGCGCATCATGCTTTTCCGTCGCGCGTTCCAAGACGACCTAATTTGGTCGGTCTTGGTCGATGGGTTTGACGTGAAGATGGCAGGCTGGTGTTCATGCCTATACCTGAATATCCCATGAAAACGTGATCTAAGCCATTCAAATCATCCGGTGAAGTTGAGTGGTCGAGATCAGTTTGCAATTTGGGAAGTATAACCACGCATGTTTGGGCGGGCGTTTTGGATTAGCCGGGCATGATATGCCTTGGCCGATCACATGAGGAGGTAGATGGGCCCACGGTGGTCATGCTGGTATGACCGGCCCTTGTTTAATCTAATCTGTGACCCTCCATTTGTGCCGGAGAAGATGGACGCGCGTGATGGCTTGAAACCCTAATTTTGGCTTTCAAAGCCGTGCGCCATCTCTTGTTTGGGTGACGATTCTGTCACGGCCAAACATTGTTGGTCTTTACCGATTGGTCAAGTGTGTAGGCGGGCCCACGGTGATCGTATTGACATGCTCCGGGCCCTTTGAATCTACATCTACACCCTCCATCTATACCTGCGAAGATGGATGGTTGAGATTGTTTTGCGACACATGTAATATGCCGCAAACCCTTATTTAGGGTTTTCCGTCCATAATGCTTGGTATGAACGTCTTTTGGCAAGCAAAGGCCAATGGCCGACCATGCGGGGTCGACCGTGGGTATTCCATACCTGCTTGGGGGTGATGGAATTGATGGGGTCATCCAATCATGCTTATGGAGTTGGATGACTGCGATCAGATCATATCCGGACTGATACGGTCAGTCCGGATGCTCAATCGGGCTAGTATAACACACCGAGAGGGGCTCAATCGGGCTAGTATAACACACCGAGAGGCTCGGGCTAGTATAACACACCGAGAATCGGCTGTACGGGTATTTCGTACATGGTTTCATTATAGTGCTTGGAGGTTCGTGTTATTCGTAAGAGTAACACTCGGTCGTCATGCCACACCGATAATGAGTACTTGGAAATACAAGGCTGATATGAAATTCACAGGAAGGGATTGTTGCCACATGCTCCAACTTGGAGGAATTTCATGTATTCACAGAATGGGATTGTTGCTACATGCTCCATTCTTGGTGAATTAAGTGAGGGAGTATCCAACACTTATAAATGGCTTTATCTTTTACAAGATGTCAGCGCATGATTTTTTTTGGTTTTTTACAAATTTAACCTTGAACGAAAATCCACCATCAACAAATCTATACGATCGGTACGAACCTGTATTTAAGATTTTTTTAATAAGGTAAACCTAGTACACACCCGAACTTTTCACGAACCAAATTCTAACAAGAACAAGTCTTGTAATCTATATTTCAAGATACGAATTTAAAAAAAAACTAGTCTTGTAGGTTTCACACAATTGAGTTAATACTATCTAGGTTTAAATACGTAGGACCTGTGATATTTTAATTATAAAGATAAAACAAAGTAATGCGGTAAAGAAATAACACAAACACTAGAGATTTTTTTAACAAGGAAAACTAAAATCTTGTATAAAAACCCCGGGACCTAGTCCAGATTGAACATACACTGATTGAAAGCTGCTACACCAATTACGTACTACCTATTCGGACTAGATGTAATACCTTTTCCAGCTATATTCGCATACCTGTAGAACTCCTATCAGAACACCAATTCTATTTAATAATTCTTCTTTTAAATCTTATAGCAGAACACCTATTCTGTTTAGAAGATACTCTTGAAAATCTTCTGGCAGAATACCAATTCTCTTCAGAAGATACTCCTCAACAATTAGGTTATGGAACCGTAACCCTAAATGAATCTTCCTTACAAGATCATCTAGAGAATACTAGGGTTATCTTGCTCTATCAAATATAGGGTTTATGAAAAACACCTAGGAACAGGTTCCATAACTATCAAAGAAGACAGCTTCCCGTGCTTAACGATCCCCGAGAAAAGTCTTTTGAAACATCACTCTTGTTCGTGAAGAACAAAGATATGGAAAACAACCTGATGCAACCAAACACAATTTTCCAAGGGATAGGTTGTGTGGTTACATGAAAGCCTTACTTATAGTGGATGATCAAGGCTAGATTGGTTGAAAACAAAGCTACCTTGTCTAGGTTAGTAAACACCCAAATACTTGACAAAAATAGGCTTTTAGTCACGTATTCACGGTTTAGGTTCGCGAACTGTTACCAAAAGTTCGTGTATAATTTTTTACACGAAATCAACCTTAGCCACACTTATAAGTGTTGCTTTAATATATCACTCATAACTTCTTCGTTATAATTCGAAATTGAGTGATTCTTGGCTCGTTGTATTCGTATTCTCATTCACAATTAGGTTACGGAACCGTAACCCTAAATGAATATTCCTTACAAGATCATCTAGAGAATACTAGGGTTATCTTGCTCTATCAAATATATGGTTTATGAAAAACACCTAGGAACAGGTTCCATAACTATCAAAGAAGATAGCTTCCCGTGCTTAACGATCCCCGAGAAAAGTCTTTTGAAACATCACTCTTGTTCAAAGATATGGAAAACAACCTTATGCAACCAAACACAATTTTCCAAGGGATAGGTTGTGTGGTTACATGAAAGCCTTACTTATAGTGGATGATCAAGGCTAGATTGCTTGAAAACAAAGCTACCTTGTCTAGGTTAGGAAACACCCAAATACTTGAAAAAAAAAATAGGCTTTTAGTCACGTATTCACGGTTTAGGTTCGCGAACTGTTGCCAAAAGTTCGTGTACAATTTTTTACACGAAATCAACCTTAGCCACACTTATAAGTGTTGCTTTAATATATCACTCATAACTTCTTCGTTATAATTCGAAATTGAGTGATTCTTGGCTCGTTGTATTCATATTCTCATTCACTAAAACATGAGGAACTTTCTAGTGATAAAGGTCATTCTCATAAAAGTCATGGTGTATTTGGTACCCTCTGCGTTATCACATACTTGTACCAATTTCTGACAAAACAAACAATACGAAAAGACTTGAAAAGATTTGACACAAAGACAAATACTTATGCAAACATGTTCGTAAATTATAATCCGGCTAGGAACGAAAATAAAATAGCTAAAGAATCAAGAACATTTTGCCATCAAGTATACCTGATAATATCTCACCCAACCAGGTTTTTTGTGAGTGAGATTTCAACCTTGTGATTAATTAGCACAAGTATGAGCTTTGAGCTCATCAAATGAACGTTGTTTTTGACTAAACCTCTTTCTTTGAATCTTTGGAGGAAAACCGTTATGATGTGAAAAGTTATCATAAAACAAATTATCATCAAAATATGACTTATAGTGTTGATTCTTACCTAAAGCATTTTGTCTAGAGTGAATCGAAAGCATGTTGATGATTTCTTTATAACCTTCTATTATCATTTTTAGGTTATCTTCCATCTCTCCATTGCTTCCTTCTTCTAGTACCTTTTTCCTATCATAAACAACATAATCCCCCTTCTTTATTGAAGAATATCCATGAGTTCTTCTTGGACGAAATGGTTTAGGAAGAATGTTGTTTATGGGTGAAAACTATTTCTGCCGGTTTTGGTAATTTGGGGTGTGTGGATGAGAAATGAGTCTAAACCTTAAACAAATGCACTGCACGGTAGTGCTTGTAGATTCCAGAAATCAATCTGTGCAAATCCGGCCTAAACCAAGAAATGCTCGTTCCAGACTTGTTTCGGTCACAAAGTGAAGGAGATGGGGTTGATCTTAGGGAGGGAAGCGAATAAGGTGTTGAGATTGTGAAGGTGTTGCCTATGTATGACTTGTATCAGAAAGATGAACTGGCTTGCAGGATGTAAGCTATCAGTTCCGGTGTTTAAATACGATGGTATCAACACTTGCCTCTGTTGTCTGGACTTGTTCTTTTAAAAAATAGGATTGAGAACCTATTTATACAAGTCTTTTAGCCTAACCCTCGTATCTCGTGGGAAGTGGAGAAAGTGGAGTGATGGAGTAGTGGAGTAATGTGTTAGTGTCACACGACCAGGCTTGCCCACTTCTCCCACCATCACTTAACCGTCCATGACTTCCTGACACGTTCTTGTGATGGCGCGTTGTGCGCCGCACGTCAGTAAACCGCCAGACCAATACCCCAATATGTATCCCCCAGTTTGTGGCACGATTGATGTCTGGAATGTGTGGATCGTGGGACCCACAAAAGGTAGCATGTAATGCTAAATTGAATAACTGCATTATTCAGGAAGTCGATACTTGTGAAGTATTGTGTGTATTCTATGCAGTGCTCGCATCGAGTATACTCAAAGCATGTATGAAGCATCGCTGTTTGAGCGTCTCAAAATAGCCTCATGTCCAGCCTACTTCATGTGATGGTTTGGAAGTTGCGCAAGAAAATCCTCCCTCGACCGACCACATGGTGTGGTAGAGTGACGGATGGTGATCACCATGACGCCGCACCGACCAATTAACTCCCGAGGGTGGCCGTATAACCAAGCCGGTGAAGTTGGACGGACGAGATGATCTTTGAGACACTCATCTGCGACCGTTAATAAAATTAGGGTTTTAGAAGAGGTGCGCAAGCATCCCTCTTCAGCCTGGTCGAATCCAAGCTTGGGATACGATTTTGGACAGGCCGATCATACATGCGTGTAGACAGCATGACGGTGTAGGCGCCCATACCCCATTATCTCACGAAAGTGTGATCTAGGCCACTCAATTCGTCCGGCGAAGTTGAGTGGTCGAGATCAATTTGCGACAAAAAACTAGTGCCGCAAAAGCCGCGCATTGTGCCAACTTCGGGCGCGCGTTCCAAGATGACCAATCTTGGTCGGTCTTGGCCGATCGATCTGGCGTGTAGGTGGTAGGCTGGTGTTCACGCCTATACCTGACTTTCCCGTGATCTAAGCCACTCAAATCGTCCGGCGAAGTTGAGTGGTCGAGATTAGTTTGCAATCGGAAAGTGTGAACATGCTAGTTTGGGCGGACAATTTGGGATAACCAGGCATGGTATGCCTTGGCCGATCAGGTGAGGGGATAGATGGGTCCACGGTGGTCATGTTGGTATGACCGGACCTGCTTAATCTAATATTGGACCCTCCATTCGTGCCGGAGAAGATGGACGCTCGTGATGCTCAAAAACCCTAATTTTGGTTTTCACGGCCGTGCGTCATGCTCTATTCGGGCGTACGAATCGGGATGACCAACCATGGTTGGTTCAGACCGATCGGTCAGGTATGTAGGCGGGCCCACGGTGATTGTGTTGACATGCTCTGAGCCCTTTGGATCTACATCTACACCCTCCATCTATACCTGCGAAGATGGATGGTTGAGACTGTTTTGCGACACATGTAATGTGCCGCAAACTAATTTAGGGTTTTCCGTCCATACTGCTCTGGTTTGGACATTTTGGCAAGCTATGCCAATCTTTTGGGGAGGCCGACCATGCGGGGCCCGTGTTGGTTCGGCAGCGAATATTTCATACCTGCTTGGGGGTTATGGAATTGATATGAGCCATCCAATCATGCTGGTGAAGTTGGATGATCGTGATCATTTCCCATCGATACGGACAGTCCGGATGCTCAATCGGGCTAGTATAACACACCGAGAGTTGCTCAATCGGGCTAGTATAACACACCGAGAGTTGCAGCCTGTACGGGTATTTCGTACATGCTTTCATTATAATGCTTGGAGATTCGTGTTGCTCTGCTGAGAGCAACACCCAGTCGTCATGCCGCACTGATAATGAGTACAGAAATACAAAGGCTGGTTACGCATTAATTAATAATGTCAGTAAATTCACGGGGTATATGGGATTGTTGCTACATGCTCCAATCTGGATAAATTTCGTGTATTTAATTCACAGAATGGGATTGTTGTCACATGCTCCATTCTAGGTGAATTAGTAAAGTGAAGAAGTATTCAACACTTATTAATGGCTTTATCTTTTACAAGATGTTAGCGCATATTTTTCTGGCTTTTACAATTTTAGCCTTAAGTGAAAATCCACCATCAACAACTGTACACATTGAACTGACTTTCATGGTGGGGTACACAGGGTGAGTACTAAAACCAATTGGTTTAGACATACAAATGTCAGTTATGCCTTTGAGAATTAGATCCAAGGTGTGTTGAAGACGAATAATAGAATGGTCATTCAACCTAGAATTATTTTTGTGTTCAACATGTCCTTTTGAATCACAAAAAAGACACACTTTCTGATCACCTGAGCGATTAGATAGAACAGTTTTAAAACCATCGTTGGGAGACCTCTTCCTTCCATATGATGTGATATTCCTTGATTAGAGGAAGAGATGGACACATCTTTTCTAGCAGGAAGGGATATCAATTTTGCTTCTGGGACTGAATTTTTTACAGTTACATCAGAAGCAATGGGTATGGTGGACTCTTTGGAACATTCTTGAACAAAGAGTTTATTCAAAAGTCGTTCAATTTCCAGAGCATCCTCCTTGAGATTTTCCTCAAGTAGAGTTCGTGAAGAACAAAATGAGGTGTTTTCCTCTCGAAGTACCTTTAGAAGAGAGTCATGCTTATTTATCATACCTACAAGGACATTGACTTTGCATTTCAACCGGGTGACATCATCAGCCTGAATTCTAACAAGTTTTAGAATCACTGCACTCTCTTTGGATGCTTCCCTTTCAACTTCAGAGTCAGACTCGTCAGTAAGGAAAACCAGGTAACACTTGTCAATGGAAGTCTGTTTCATTGGAACACTAGGTTCATCTATATTAATAGATTTTATAGAAACAGAATTCTTGTTTTTGGTAATGCGTTTATCAGAGATAGAACTTATGTCCATAGAGTCAGATCGCTACAAACACAGACTTATGAGGTCTTTGAACGTGTTTGCATGCTCTGATACCAATTGAAAAAGTGGGGGTACAACAACGTCACCCAATATTTCGCTTAGCAATATGTATGGACTAACTCCAATATACTTTCAAGAGAATCAACTAGACAGTCAGGCTCAATCTTAAGAAAAGTATATCAAAGAGTTATATCTCAATCTCTCAATTCAATCCGCAATCAAACAAATAATAATTTGCGAGCCCGATTGAATATAAGAGAGATAAACTTGAACGGTACCAAAGACCAATGTTCAAGGATCAATCAATTTCAATCAACAACCAAAGGTTGGATTTACCAATTTATCGATTCAACGCACAACCTGTGATATTTCAATTATATAACAAAATATAATGCGGAAAAGAAATAACACAGACATTTAAGTTTTCTTAACGAGGAAACCGCAAATGCAGAAAAACCCAGGGACCTAGTCCAGATTGAACACACACTGTATTAAGCCGCTACAGACACTAGCCTACTACAAACTAACTTCGGCCTGGACTGTAGTTGAACCCCAATCAATCTCACACTGATCCAAGGTATAGTTGCGCTCCTTACGTCTCTGATCCCAGCAGGATACTACGCACTTGATTCCCTTAGTTGATCCCACCCACAACTAAGAGTTTCTACGACCCAAAGTCGAAGACTTTAATAAACAAATATGTCTCACACAGAAAAGTCTATAGGAATAGATAAATTTGTCTCCCACAAAAATACCTACGAGTTTTGTTCCGTCTTTTGATAAATTAAGGTGAACATGAGCCAATTCATATACCAGACTTATATTCCCGAAGAACATCCTAGAAATATCAATCACCTTACAATAATCTTAATCGAATGGCGAAATAAGATATTGTGGAATCACAAACGATGAGACGAAGGTGTATGTGAATACTTTTGTATCTTGCCTATCGGAGAAATTAATCTCAAGCCAAGCTTACGATTGTACTCAAATATGATAAAAACAACAAGATCAGATCACGCAACTAAAGAGAAAATAGTTGGGTCTGGCTTCACAATCCCAATGAAGTCTTTAAGTCGTTAACCTACAGGGTCTCGAGAGAAACCTAAGGTTAAAGGAGAATCAACTCTAGCTTATACAACTAGTATCACACAGATGGTGTGGGGATTAAGTTTCCCAGTTGCTAGAGTTCTCCTTTATATAGTCTCCAAATCAGGTTTTGCAAATTAAGTTACCTCGGTAACAAAGCATTCAATATTCACCGTTAGATGAAAACTTGATTAGATTCAAGCTAATATCTTTCAACCGTTAGATCGAACTTAGCTTGTTATACACAAATGAAATGTGAATTTATTTAGGTTTGAGTAACCGTACCTAAACGTGTACACTTAGTTGGTTTAACAATAGTTAACCAATGGTTAGCCATATGAGCACTTTAATATCAACCTTATTCATCTTCACCATAACTAGTTCAAATGACTCAAAAGAACTAGTTAGAGAGTTGTTCAATTGCTTAGATCTTATACAAGTATACAAGACACAATCGAAGCAAAAACATTTTTGATTCACTCGAATCGATTCATGAACTTTATAGCCACGGTATTCCATTCCTTAATTTATAAATGTCTTAGTTCACGAATAAACTGTTTTTAGAAAATAACCCACTTAAGTACGCATACATGTACGCATACTTAAGTACCCGGATTGAGCTTGTTTTTGGTTAACAAACTCCAGTAGAAATTCACGGGATGTGAACTTCCGACAGTACGCGTACAGGTACGCGGACTTAGCTCCGGACATCCTAAACCAGTAAAGTGCGCATACTTTGGTTCAAGGAGTTTGGACTTACACAAGCATGAGTTCACATACAATGTTTATATCCAAACATGGTTATATATTCTAAACTCTTATTTCAATCATTGAAACTTTCTTACAGGATGTTATATAGTTGTTATTCACAAACTATTTTTCATCAAAGCGATTTTCGAGTTATTGAAATAATCAACATGACTTTCGTCACTAGTAAAGATGAACTTGGCCATAGCAATACGACTTTTGTCTCAAGATAGGAGATAGAATAGATAAACTTGAAAAGGCGAGGGTACCCAAATATACCTCAAGCTAAAACTTTTCCTACTTATAAGTCCTTTCTCCGAAAGTGATTGTCTATGGACTGAGTCAAGACAATACAACTAATCGGTTCACACTTCATGCGATCGTCTATGGACACGAGATCGAGACAATACAACAACGAAGTATGTTTACTTGATAAGAGGTTCGGACTTAACCAAACACAATAGGATTACTATCAAGTAAAATAGGAATTAACGTTTGTGTATTTTACTTCTAATTATAATAAAAACAATTATAATTGAGGAAATAGAAAAGTAAAAGACACAGCAAGATTTTGTTAACGAGGAAACCGCAAATGCAGAAAAACCCCGGGACCTTGTCTAGAATTGAATACTCTCAGGATTAAGCCGCTATACAAAATCAAACCAACTTTGTATAGTTGATACAAAGCAACTAAACTTATAGTTTACCTAGTTCCGTCTGTATTCCCACGCCTCCAACTTATGAATAAGTCATGGACTTGGAACAATTCCTTTGGTTCGTATTCCAAACAGTAAAGGAACAACAAATATGTTTGGTAACAACTGTCTTCAACCAAGTGATGTGAGTTCGACAAGGCTCTTCTCTTTATCTCAATAAACTCCTTCGTCAGGTTCTTAGATCTATCTTATTCTCAACTACCAAAGGTAATTGTTAATATTTTGCAATCAATACTTTTAATCACCAAGAATTGTATTGATGTCGATCTACACAACTAATCAATCTAATCTACCACAAGGATAAATCGATTATAGTTGGATCCTCTATACCGAAAAAAGTATTGTGCACACCAAAGATTATGAACCCCAAATCAGAATTCTTCAGTATCTTCTTTGTCTTCAAATCTTCTTAGATCTTCAATAAACGCCTGCACACAACAACTTGAATCTCTTGTGATCAATCACGAACAGAACGGAGTCTGTTAACAATGGATTATCACAAGACGTCTTTAGATCTACAAACAGTCTAAAGATCCCTGTCGAAACTTCGATCTAGTTTGAGTGAATCTTATATCAGAAGAGAAGATTCTCAAGCATAAACAAACTAGGTGCAATCAAAGTTAAACCACCGTTAGTCAATAAAATCAATCAAAAACATAAGATAAACCACAATTATCTAGTTTCCCACCAACGGTACTAATATAGCTTCTCAATCGCAAACAAGACTTTAAACTGAGCAGGCATAAGAGATTTCTTCTAATTAGGTTACTTTCCTCTCCGAATAGGCGGCTTCACCAGTAACAACACAACCGAGGAAGTTTGCTGTCACGAAGGATTAGTTTGCCAGAAATGCAAACTTCAAGTATTTATAGACAAGGAAGTTTGGACACCAAGGAATTTCCAAAACCGAAATATTCTTAAGATATGCAATATATTCCAAATTAGGTTTCCATAATTCCTGGAAATGCTCTGTCCAAAATAATGACCGAAAATCTCTTTGGAAAATCTCCAACTAGTAATGCACATTACTAATTCTCATTTTCCTAAAATAAAATTAAAAACCTTAAATAAAAGATTCTTAACTTATTTATGTTTCGATCCTGGGATTTTCTTCCTTTAGCTATTAAGGAATAACTTTGAACAATTAAAGATAAGCGTTACATAAAGACATGTTCAAAGTATGTCGACATCCTTACTCTGTAAGTCCTCTTTCATACTTACAATCTTGAAACCGATTTGCCACACTTCCAAACAAGTTTAGAATTGGTTCATCCGACTTTCAAGAACTATGTGATTGATCAAGAACACTCAATCACCAATCATGGGTTTAACGGTTCTACCAAAAAAAGTTTCGGTTCTACCTCCATGTGAGTAATGTGCATAGTCACACTAGCTTTCCAAAATTCGGTTGACTAGGTATTAGGATCGGTTCCCCACATATATACGGTATATATCTTGAATGTGTTACACATGTTCATAGGATCGGTTCCCCTTTGCCTAAAAACGTGTTGCACATGTCCATAGGATTGGTTCCCCTTTCTGCTAAAACATGTTGCACCTCATACAAGGATCGATTCCCCTTTGTGATGTGTTGCACCTCTTACTAGGATCGGTTCCCCTTTACCCAGAGTTGGTCTTACAAAATCACAAACTCGATCATACCATCTCAGGTGATTACTTAAGATCAGTTTCACTAATAAAAGTCATACCAATACAAAAGTCAGGCCTTTGTGAATAGTTTTACCAAGAACACAAACAAGTCATGAGCAGTTATACTAATCACACATATTGGTTGTTCACAAGATATGCAATGAATAACAATACCAATAACACCTGGCGATTTCCTTTTCGATTCACAAAACAAGTTCATGAATTTACTTCCTTAAAACACATGTAAAACATTGTTTCCTAGGATGAAATCTGGTAGGAGCTCAAAGATGCTTTTCCTACGTCTTACTGCAAGTGCACAGGCCTATTGGAGGCGTGGCAAGCACAGGTCGATCCCACAGAGAAGTGGTGTGTGCTAAGAAGCTAATCCAATGCTTACTATTGATTTTCAGGTGATAATGTAGCACAAAAGTTTGGGTGATTGTGTGTCGATACGACTAGGTTGATGTTGTATGAATCTAATACTAAGGCAATGATAAATACGGAAAGTTGGGACTGATTTTGTTGTGACACTAGGGTGTTTAACTACACCCTCTGATTTTGTACTAATACAAAGTAAATTTTCACCTTGTTCTATTGCCTTCCATTGAAGGCTTCAATTGGATACTTAATGAACTAAATCAACTTATCTACCCCTAGTATCACTGGTCTTTTTACAGTACCAGTGATCACATGCACATTCATCTAATAGTTCACTACTCTCCTAACAATATACTCATTAAGAACAATTTGACAATCTATTTGCTTCATATGTAAATCAGAGGGTTTCATTACACCCTAGCTTAATTATTTAGAACATGATGCAGAATAATAAAACAATTTTCAATTTAATTCTACAAAGGTAAAACCCTAAAACATGAACTCCCTCCTCTCACATGCATCCTCACTCATTCAAACACTCTAATCGAAAATTAAACCATACCCAGACCTCTTCCTGCTCTGAATTCGGCGCTGGTCGCTCCATGCATTGACTTGTGGAGAAAACCCTAACTTTGATTATCTCTAGCTTAGCTTCTCGAGTAAAGAGGGAAGCTATGTTAGAGATAACCATAGCTGGGAAAGGTGTAGCTGGTGGCGGAGAAGCTGTTGGTGGCTGTGGCAGGAGATGGTGGAGGTGATGGCTCTGCCATTTTTGGTCGGGGAAGAAGAGGGGCGATGGTTCTTCTGGGTTTGTCAGGGGATGAGAAGAAAGAGAGGTGGAAGAGAGGTATGGGCTTGGTCGGATGGTGTAAGGGTGTGGGAGGTTTTGCTGTGAAGCGGGTGTAGCGAGATGATGATGCGAAGGCCGGAGCGAGCGTAGGATCTGGTGGTTAAGATCTGAACGGTTGAGGGGATTTTTGCTGTTGAGCGTAGGCATCAAGGAATGATGAGAGTAAGGTAGCGAGCGTTGGATGCATAAGATGGAGATCTCAACGGCTCAGAAATGATGGGCTCGGATCCGGGTCGGGTCTTGGATAGCTTGGGCCCATGTCTTGTAAATGGGTTGCTCCTTGTTGGGTTGCAACTGTTGCGTGCGCGGGCTTTGGCTTCCTGCTCCATAGATGCTCGACTCCAATTCTTCGCTCTTTGGCTCCTCAGTTTCTCCGAGCTTTATTTATTACCTAAAAACACACAATTAATTAGTACAAATATTTATTCTTGAAAACAAAGAAAACTCAGAATCTGGGATAATATCTGATTCTTGAGCACAAAAGATGAGTAAAATGCCAATAAAAAGGTGTATAAATATGCAATATTTGGCACTCATCAAATACCCCCAAACCTGAATTTTACTTGTCCTCAAGTGAAACAGAAATTAGAAATCCTAACTATACCCCGTCGCAGTCTCTCGAATGCATTTAGCGTATGCACTAAGCCTTTAAACCCCTAGGTGTCCCTAGTGGACGAGTTGTAGTCTCGTGAGGGTTTACCAGAGAGGTGTACCCACAAAACCTTCTCCAACTTCAGAGTGTAAAAGAGTCTCAATCATCCAAGGAGCTATGAGGACATAGAGTTTCTGCATGCTAGTAACAGAAGTTAGAACTACCAAAGAACGCATTCTCATCCTTAAGTGCTGAGCGAGAAGTAACCATACCATATGAAAGAATTCGGATTCGATTGTGATCATAAGTCTCAACTTCTGCCTCACCATTAGGGTTTTATGATATTTGCACTCAAAAAGATCGCTTTTTTAGTCTCTCATGTGTGCAGGTAGGAATAAAGAGAGAAATCCTGCACACGTTGTAGGTAAGAAGGACAACCTTCCGAAATAAAATCTGGAGACTCCACAAAAGTGTGGACAAAAAGAATCTTTTTCTGATGATCTCTAAGAAAGGAAATCAACCATTAGCAAGGGGTGGGAGTACTCACTTACCTTTTCACCCGATCGGCAATTAATATCACTCTCTCATGGGAACCATAGAAACGTCTTCAATCTTCGGTCTTCGGTCTTCAATTGTTGATGACGAACTTCTAAACTTCACAAAACTTGACAATTTTTAACTTTTCTACTCAAATTCCTTGTTGTTTGGATTTTTCTTCTTGAACTCTTCTTTACCATGGTGGTATCAAAACTAAGAAAATAAACTAAAATATTTTTTTTATTTTTTTTTTTACATAAAAACAAAAAAATAAAAATAATGAAACAACTAACTCCATGGACAAAGGACTTTATCACTCAATTTTTCCACAACTTGTATTGTCTTGATTTTACAAACTTCATTAATTCTCATCCTATTTTCTTTTCTTTGTTGCACGTAAACCTTGGACTATATCAACTTTTCTTCAAATATTCTGATGTTGCTCCGCTTGCTGACGATGATGTGTTTCTATGGATCTGTTGATTGAGAGAGAGAGTGATGCTAACTGCAAATCGATATTTAGAAGGAGTTTTCATCTTTAGACGTCACCCTCATGATTGACGGAATTAGCACTCAAGAGATCAAAAGTAGTCTTTGAAAGTGGTGCGAAGTTGGGTAGCTCACCATTCCTACCCGGAATTGACGTACGGTGACACACACTCTAAAAGCTTTTCTAGAAAGTCACAAAGAGTGAAGGTCGGTACCTCGCTTGATGTAAAATGGGTAGTCTCCACTATGGTTGATCACAATTCTACTACCGAATATCTAAACAACACCTAATTCGCCCTCCGGTATGGTTAAATCCGACTTTAACGCTCTAATCAACTAAGGAACCCGATTGCGTTCTCCAAGACTTCCAAGTTCTTGTTATTTCGGTCAGACTCTCTATGTAAACATAGCTAGAAGCATGCTAGTGACTCTAAAATCTCTAAAAGTTGGAGGTTTTTATGCAAATTTTTGAGTTTTTCGATTTTTTTTTTTTTTTTTTTTTTTTTTTGTAAAATAAGTAAAACAAAAAGACTAAAAACTCTAAATGCAAATCACACCCCCAAACCTAGATCAAACATTGTCCTCAATGTGGCAACAGATAGGAAAAATTTAAACAGTTACATACCATGAGAACTACGATGAGTAGAGTAAAGGAAAGAGATTACCGGATGCAAGAGGGTGTTGCTAAGCCATAGAAAGATGAATGCTTTGAAAGCAAACAATCACGAGCGCAAGACAAAAAGATTGGTTAGCACACATCAAAAATTATGCAAAAAGAAAAAGAAAAGGGAAAGATGATGGATTTTTAGTCCATAAGTATGTACACAAGTGAACTAGATCAGTCCACATAGATGGGGTCTTCCAAGTCAACGGTCTCAACTTCACGGTGGAAGATGCTCCGTAAATGGTTTCAATCTCTCGACCATTGACTTTGAAGATGTTCTTGTTTGCTTTGGGTTTTCAACTTCTGACTCCATGGGGAAAGACGGTGACGTACCACGAATGGTCCCGACCATCTAGAACGTAGATTTCCGGAAATAAATGCAACCTAGTGTTGTACAATAAAACTTTCGACTGGGTGAAAGACTTGCGCAGAATGCGCTTGTCGTGAAACACCTTCATCCTATGTTTGTACGTTTTGGCACTATCATATGCATCATTTCTCAATTCTTCTAACTCATTGAGTTGAAGTTTTCTACAGGTACCAGCTTTATCAAGATCAAAGTTCAACTTTTTCTGACCCAAGTATGCACGGTGTTCTAACTCAACAGGTAAATGACATGCTTTTCCGTACACAAGTCTGTAAGGAGACATCCTAATGGGAGTCTTGTATGCAGTCCTATAGGCCCATAAAGCATCGTTTAAGCGCAAAGACCAATCTTTCCTAGAAGGATTGACGGTCTTCTCAAGGATATGCTTAATTTCCCTATTAGAGACTTCTACTTGGCCACTGGTTTGAGGATGGTAAGGTGTTGCGACCTTATGAGTGATTCCATACTTGCGCACTAGTGATTCAAAGGGTTTATTGCAGAAATGACTACCTACATCACTGATTATCGCTCTCGGGGTTCCAAAACGGGAGAAAATGTTCTCCTTAAGAAAAGAAAGAACAACTTTATGGTCGTTGGTTTTGGATGCAATGGCCTCTACCCACTTAGAGACATAATCGACAGCAACAAGAATGTATAACTTACCTTCAGAATTTGGAAATGGACCCATGAAATCAATGCCCCAAACATCAAACAGCTCAACAATCAATATGGGTTGTAAGGGCATCATGTTTCTCCTAGATATACTTCCTAGTTTCTGGCATCGGTCACAAGCAACACGAGAATGCATGGCAATCCTTAAACAAGTGTTGGCCAATAGAAACCGCTTTGCAAGATCTTTGCAGCAGATTTTCTTGGCACTAAAGTGGCCTCCACATGCATGGTCATGACAGAAAGAGATGACGTCCCTTTGTTCGAATTGGGGACACATCTCCTAATGATTTGGTCTTGGCAGTACTTAAACAAATATGGGTCATCCCAAAGGAAGTGTTTAACTTCAGCCAAGAACTTTAGAACGGTCTTGTTTAGACCAATGCAAGGGCATTCTACCTGTAGCAAGGTAGTTCACAATATCAGCAAACCAAGGCATTTCAGACACAAGCATCAATTGCTCATCGTGGAATGATTCCCTAATTAACACAGATTCATCAGAAGGTTCGACATTCAACCTAGACAAGTGATCAGCAACAACATTCTCTGACCCTTTCTTATCTCGAATTTCGAGGTTAAACTCTTGTAACAAGAGTATCCATCGAATTAGACGAGCCTTAGCATCTTTCTTAGACAAAAGATATCTCAATGCAAAGCATGATCGAGAATAAATGATGACCTTAGACCCTATCAAATAAGATCTAAACTTATCTAATGCAAACACAACAGCTAGCAACTCTTTCTCGGTAGTGGAATAATTCAATTGAGCATCATTAAGTGTTTTACTAGCATAGTAGATCACATAAGGGAGTTTGTCTACTCGTTGGCCCAAAACAGCTCCTACAAAGATAGTCGACGCATCACACATAATCTCAAATGGTAATGACCAATCGGGGGTCCGACTATAGGGGCAGATGTAAGGAGAGCCTTCGATTGCTCCCATGCTTCCTTACAAGCATCATCAAAGACAAATGCAACATCTTTTGCAAGAAGATTGCACAAAGGTCGTGAAATTTTACTAAAGTCTTTGATGAATCGGCGGTAAAAACCCGCATGGCCTAGAAATGATCTGATGTCCCTCACAGAACGAGGTTGAGGCAAGTGTTGAATGAGATCTACCTTGGATTTGTCTACTTCTATGCCTTTTTCCGAGATGATATGCCCTAGAACAATGCCTGAGTTAACCATGAAATGACATTTTTCCCAATTTAAGACCAAATTCTTTTCCTTACACCTAATCAGCACACAAGTGAGGTGATGCAAACACTCATCAAAAGAAGAACCAAACACCGAAAAATCATCCATAAAAATCTCAAGAAATTTATCTACCATGTCGGAAAATATGCTCATCATGCAACGTTGAAAAGTAGTGGGTGCATTGCACAACCCGAAAGGCATGCGACGATAAGCAAAAGTTCCATAAGGACATGTAAACGTGGTCTTTTGTTGGTCTTCGGGTGCTATGTGGATTTGGTTGTAGCCAGAATAGCCATCCAAGAAGCAGTAGTGACTATGTTTTGCTAACCTTTCCAAAGATCTCGGGTCAATGAAGGGAAGGGGAAAATGGTCTTTCTTGGTTACCGTGTTCGTTTTCTATAGTCAATACGGACTCGCCACCCGGTGGTCACACCGGTGGGAATGAGCTCATTCATCTCGTTTTGAACTACAAGTAATGCCGGACTTCTTGGGTACTACCCGAATGGGACCGACCCACCGGCTATCGTGGACGGGGTAAATGATACCCGCATCAAAGTTTCAAGATCTCACCCTTGACAACATCTCTCATGTTGGGGTTAAGTCTCCTTTGCATTTCCCTAGATGGTTTGGTGTTCTCCTCAAGGTTTATGTGATGCATGCAAATTGTGGGACTTATACCCTTAAGATCGGAGATGGTCCAACCTAAAGCTCCTTTATGTTCTTTGAGTACTTCTAAGAGTCGACTTTCCCGTTTCCGTGTCTAAACATGATGCAATAATCACGGGTAAAGTGTCGAAGGACCTAAGAAGGCATACTTCAAAGTATCGGGTAATGGTTTCAAATCAAGCTTAGGTGGTGTATCAAGAGGTGGGGGAGATTTGGAATCAGAGAGTGGAAGTGTTTCCACTGCATTCTGCCACTTAGCAATATCCATGGGTGGAACAGATTCAAGCAACGAGTGAATTTCACCAATGTACTTAGACTCGAAGAGATCTAAGTCAAAGTTATCTAAACATGCTTGCAAAGGGTCCACTGACAAAATATCGGGTAAAGAGTCTTGGATCAGACTCTCGATCATGTTAATCTCATGCAAATCGGTATCATCACAATCTATGGGTCGTTGACTAGTGTTAAAAACATTCAGCTCTACGGTCATGTTACCAAATGACAATTTCAACACACCATTACGACAATTGATGATGGCATTGGACGTCGCCAGGAAAGGACGTCCTAAGATCACGGGAATGTGATTACTTGGGTCTTGCACGGGTTGAGTGTCTAAGACAATGAAGTCTACAGGAAAGAAAAATTTATCAACCTTGATTAACACATCTTCAACAATACCACGGGGGATTCTCACGGATCTGTCCGCTAACTGTAGTGTAACAGGTGTGGGATTCAGCTCCCCAAGGCCCAATTGCACATACACAGAGTATGGCAGTAGATTCACACTGGCTCCTAAGTCTAGTAACGCCTTTTCGACCGTATGGTCACCTATGGTGCACGTAATCGTTGGACTACCTGGGTCTCTAAACTTAGTCGGAATCTTGTTTTGGATTATGGAGCTCACTTGCTCAGTGAGAAAGGCACGCTTATGCACTTGAAGCTTACGCTTTTGTGTGCACAGGTCCTTCAGAAACTTAGCATAGGTGGGTATTTGTCTGATTGCTTCGAGAAATGGAATGTTTATGTTAACTCTCTTGAACATTTCCAAAATCTCATTGTATTGGTTACCCCCCTTCTGTTGCACCAACCGTTGTGGGAATGGAGCAACAGGTAAATGACTTGGCAAAGGAACATCAACATCAGTAGGACTCTTGGTCTTATCAACAGGCTCAGATTCTATCTCTACATTAGATGTTTTCTGCGGTGTTGTGTGTACTGGTGAGTCTGATGGAGACTCGCTTGACGGTGGTACACCTACATGGTTCTCAACAATTATACCACTACGGAGAGTGGTGATAGCATTTGCCTGACTATGTGAAGTTTCATTGCAGGTAGAGGAGCCTGCTTGAAACACATTCTTTGGATTTTGTAGGGGATGACTAGGAAATTTTCCTTTTTCTCTCTCATTCAATGCATCACAGATTTGTCCCATCTTAAGTTCTAGACTTGTGAAACGTTGGTCGGTAGTTTTGTTGAGTTGTGTGAGATTTTGGGTTAACAGACCGACACAGTCTTCCAAGCTAGGCTTTTTCTCTACAGGGTACTGAGGATGTGATTGTACTTAGGGGTTTCTGGGATATGAGTATCCTTGGTTGTTATTTGTTGGTCCCCCTTGTACCGGTCCCTTGGACCATGAGAAGTTAGGGTGATTCCTCCACCCTGGGTTATAGGTTTGAGAATACGGGTTGTTCTCTTGCCTATGGTATAACGCATTGGCTTGCTCGGTTTTGGACTCTTGAAATGCATGTAAATCTGGACAGCTGTCCACTAAGTGGTCAGAACTATGGCATGCGGCACAAGTGGCCATATCAATTTGGTCACGGAGAGTAGGGGCATTAGATTTTACATTCTTTTCCAACTCAAGCACTTCTATTCTCCGGCCAAAGATGCCATTTTTGCACTTTCCTCAAAGTCGACTCGATTCTATGAACATTTTGTGCAGGGGTAGTCCGTTTCGGTTCTCGGATGGACTCCCATTGTTGAGTCTTTTCAGCGACTTCGATTAGAAAAGTCCAAGCGTCATCAAGCACTCTTGTCAATAAATGCACCATTGCACATTGACTCGACTGTGGTACGGGTTCTAACATCTAGACCCTCATACAAGATTTGGACGAGTCTCCATTTTTCAAAACCGTGGTGGGGACATTGGAGTAGTAATTCATTGAATCTCTCCAAGTATTTTGCTAGAGTTTCGTCTTCTAATTGCATAAAACCATTTAGACTTTGGCGAATTGTCGCCGTCTTATGGTTGGGGAAAAACTTTTGAAAAACTCTTTTGTGAGGTCATCCTGTGTTCTAATGGACTGTGGTTGTAGGGCATGAAGCTAAGACTTGGCTTTGTCCTTCAGAGAAAAAGGAAACAATCTCAATTTGAGGGACTCCTCTGTCATTTGGTTAAAACGCAGAGTCCCACAAATATCCTCAAAGTCTCTCACGTGATGGTAGGGGTTCTCAGCATTGACCCCTCTAAACACGGGTAGCATGTGAATGGTGCTTGCTTTCAGTTCAAACTGACCAGCATCGGCTGGCAGAATGATGCAAGAGGGATGGCTTGCCCTAGTTGGGTACATGTAGTCCTTGAGACTACGGGGTTGGTTTTGTTCATCACCCATGGTTTCTGATTTGGATGGGCTTTCTGAGGGAATTGGGCTTTCTGTTGAAGAACTGGGTATGCTTACGATTTCGTCCGGGCGGATTCTAACTAGTCGATTTGTTTGGTCTCTAAAAGACAAAATCATAGCCTAGCACGCGCCTCTAGCATGTTAACATACAAACAATTTCAACACAGAAAAACAAAGACTCAAGCCCAAAGGATGGCTTTTTGAAGTTATGAAGCTCAACTGAATAGGTTGATTCTAGCCCAAAAGGTGTAGGTTTGATTGTTTGCACAGCCCAGATGATTTAGCTCAGCTGATGTGGGCTTCACTGTTAAGGGTTCAGCCCAGGTTAGGTTTCTGTTTATGTAGAGCCCAGATTTTGGTTGAGCCCAGAGATATGGGCTTCAGGCAGGTGCAAAAATAGAGCCCAGTTGTTGGGTGAAAAGGTTCAGCCTAGTGAACTTAGTGCTCTCAAGCACAAGCACTGGCTTATGCAAAGGTTGGCAAATGCTGCAAGACTTGTACACAGCCCTGGCAGGGCACAGATTGGCAACTGAGCACAACACAGGCTGGTCTTATGCACAGAGTAAAACAACAAAACACAATTTCTCACAAAATGATACATGCACCTAGTGCATGTGGATGGTCACAGCACAGGAAATGAGTAAAAACCGTGTATTGTGCAAGGGGATTGGGATGTGCTCACTCAATGGTGAAGCATGTGCCAGGGTAGTGTGTTTGAAAAACAAACTAACAGCTATCCCTAATTCTGCTATTCTCAACTCATTCAAGTTTCACAGGATCATAAACAACTTTAAACACAACTTTAGATGCTTAACTTCACAGGTGTAAGCACAACAGATCACAGATAAGCACAGATAGTTCACAGATATTCTGAACTTTAGATGCTAGTTCACAGATAAGCACAACAGATCAAAACATCATGGAGTTAACAGTTCATCATATATGCAACTTCACAGGTGTAAAAGATGAATCAGCTCAAGGTTATGCTCAAACTCTCAACTTCAAAATGGAGTTGAACTCGTGGCTCAAAGGTGCACGTAAAAGGATGCTTGTCAACTGGCTCAGTTGAGTTTGTGGCATCAACTCACTCTGATACCAAAAACTCAGAGTTGATATCAAATTCAAAGCTCAGGGTTTGTTGTAGAACACACAAGGCAAGGCAATACAGAACTACAGAATTGTTATTCAAGCGAGCATGTTAACTCAGATGTGTAAGCAAGGGTAGAATTACATTACCACCAGTATAAAAACTGGGTTTAGGCAGTTCCACCCTAGTTTGGCTGCTCCTTGTTCTTTCCTTGAGCTTGCTCAGTTTAGCATAGCTTGTACCTGTTACTCAACAACAAACTTCAGTGCTCAATACTGTATAATCAAGACAAGAAAGCACTACTTGCAATGTGAAAAGCAATGCATCGTATTTGGTTATCTCGTTCAGTGGCGCACCAAGTTACGGGGATGTAATATTTATGGAGGATGTACAAGTTTGGCAAAAAGAAGTGAAAAAGTACAGGGCTTATGGCTGTAAGCTGCAAAGGCTAATAACACAGATGAGTTACAGGGCTTGGTAAATGCAAATGCAAGTGAATTAAGCTAAGAGTTAAGCTACAGATGCTATGGCAGGGAAAAATCAAGATAAGGCAATGAGATGCTATGGAAGGCTAATGCCAAAGTGATATTTAAACTAAGCTACAGATGCTATGGCAGATCAGTGCAAAAGAGTTAAGCTAAGTTACAACAAATCAGTGCAAAAGAGCACAGACTGTAAAGCATATATACAATGGAAGACTGAAAATCAGTTAAAGCAAGTTAAAGATCAACAGGGCACACTACCAAATCCCCGGCAGCGGCGCCAAAAACTTGGTAGGAGCTTAAAGATGCTTTTCCTACGTCTTACTGCAAGTGCACAGGCCTATTGGAGGCGTGGCAAGCACAGGTCGATCCCACAGAGAAGTGGTGTGTGCTAAGAAGTTAATCCAATGCTTACTATTGATTTTCAGGTGATAATGTAGCACAAAAGTTTGGGTGATTGTGTGTCGATACGACTAGGTTGATGTTGTATGAATCTAATACTAAGGCAATGATAAATACAGAAAGTTGGGACTGATTTTGTTGTGACACTAGGGTGTTTAACTACACCCTCTGATTTTGTACTAATACAAAGTAAATTTTCACCTTGTTCTATTGCCTTCCATTGAAGGCTTCAATTGGATACTTAATGAACTAAATCAACTTATCTACCCCTAGTATCACTTGGTCTTTTTACGCATACCGGTGATCACAGCACATTCATCTAATAGTTCACTACTCTCCTAACAATATACTCATTAAGAACAATTTGACAATCTATTTGCTTCATATGTAAATCAGAGGGTTTCATTACATCCTAGCTTAATTGTTTAGAACATGATGCAGAATAATAAAACAATTTTCAATTTAATTCTACAAAGGTAAAACCCTAAAACATGAACTCCCTCCTCTCACATGCATCCTCACAATTTAAATCACTCATTCAAACACTCTAATCGAAAATTAAACCATACCCAGACCTCTTCCCCGCTTCCGAATTGCGCTACCTGGTCGCTCCATGCATTGACTTGTGGAGAAAACCCTAACTTTGATTATCTCTAGCTTAGCTTCTCGAGTAAAGAGGGAAGCTATGTTAGAGATAACCATAGCTGGGAAAGGTGTAGCTAGTGGCGGAGAAGCTGTTGGTGGCTGTGGCAGGAGATGGTGGAGGTGATGGCTCTGCCATTTTTGGTCGGGGAAGAAGAGGGGCGATGGTTCTTCTGGGTTTGTCGGGGGATGAGAAGAAAGAGAGGTGGAAGAGAGGTATGGGCTTGGTCGGATGGTGTAAGGGTGTGGGAGGTTTTGCTGTGAAGCGGGTGTAGCGAGATGATGATGCGAAGGCCGGAGCGAGCGTAGGATCTGGTGGTTAAGATCTGAACGGTTGAGGGGATTTTTGCTGTTGAGCGGAGGCATCAAGGAATGATGAGAGTAAGGTAGCGAGCGTTGGATGCATAAGATGGAGATCTCAACGGCTCAGAAATGATGGGCTCGGATCCGGGTCGGGTCTTGGATAGCTTGGGCCCATGTCTTGTAAATGGGTTGCTCCTTGTTGGGTTGCAACTGTTGCGTGCGCGGGCTTTGGCTTCCTGCTCCATAGATGCTCGACTCCAATTCTTCGCTCTTTGGCTCCTCAGTTTCTCCGAGCTTTATTTATTACCTAAAAACACACAATTAATTAGTACAAATATTTATTCTTGAAAACAAAGAAAACTCAGAATCTGGGATAATATCTGATTCTTGAGCACAAAAGATGAGTAAAATGCCAATAAAAAGGTGTATAAATATGCAATATTTGGCACTCATCAAAATCCTCACCTCATACCCATACATAATCACAATAGCATTTAAACGATTATGTCGATGTCTTATCTACAGAGTTTAATGGTTAAGCAATAAACCTCGTATTGTATTCCTTAATATTATGTCTAACTAAAGTGTTCATGCTTCGCAGTTTTGTTTTCAATATGCACGACTTGAAAGATACGTTAGGGAATGAAACAATTCAAGTCAAATATCACTAGCCTCAAGTGGAAGGATGATGTTGTCATTGTAGCTTCTTACTTCTTCACTTCTTCAAGTCTTCGCAATACTTGTAATGTCTCATATCATAATACTTTCAAGCTAACCTATACGAAGTTGACTCTAGTAAATAATCAAGCGACTCTTTAAATGAGTTTTGATTCACTAAAATATGACAACCAAACTTGACATACCAACGCTTGGTGGGTTCAACCGAGCTATTCTCTAACAATCTACCCCTTTGTCAATTTTAGTGACAAAACTCTTACATCATATGGATAAACAAATTACAAGAATTTATTACACATACGCTTGATTCCCGAATTCAACAGCACAATAACCTGTATACATTCAATCCTTAAATGTCGTTGTTGACATTATAATAACAAAGAATATTACTCCCCCTAAAGGTAAGATAGGTAGATTATATCAATCCGCACGTCTTGGTTATTCCTTTGTAATGATATGTTACACCCCTTATTCTATGCTTTCACTCTTTCGTTAGATTAACGTTTAAGCACCAATGTTCTTTTTCTTAGTGATACCAATCAATATAAAATCAATGCCAGTATCACTTGTTTACTCCATATATTTCTCCCCCTTTTTGTCACGAAATGACAAAGAAACGAAAAAATAAAGGACAAACCGAAAAGAATCTTACAAATCTCAAAATAGAATTGCAACCTATAGAGTTAAGCACGAGGGTTCCACACACCATTTTTGATAACCAATATCAAAACCGAAACTACAAAGTAATTTTGTTTTGATATGTTATCAAGGAAACAATTGCCCGAAGCAATTTTCCCTAATAGTTTAGCAAACCAAAAATCAACTAAGCACATTAGTCCCTTTGCTAAACCGATTGTACAAATACAACCGCTTTTTTCGATAAGACCAAAATAAAGATAACTCTATTTTTCTCACCAGGTTCTAGTTATCCATATAACTTAGACCTTTCAGTTTTAAACAAGACAAGTACTAGGTTAGTTAGCTAGCATCTCTTGTTAAGGCATTCGAATATACTTGAATAACCGAAACCTCCACTTTGATAAGTCTAACTAAGATCAGAATTAACTTAGTTTCTCTTATCCGGAATCGAATTGGACTAAACAATTCATCCCGTAAACCTTTTCTTTCGTTAAGCCATAAACAATTCATACAAACCAAAATAAATCAACTTGCATAATTATTCACCTCAACCGGAAGCAAATGAAACAACATACACATTAAAGCACCGCAATTGAACTGAAATTTTGTAAGCCTAAACAATTGATACCACACAATAAAGCAAGATAACAATAGTTTTTCTTAACCGGAACCAATTGAATCATATACACATCCATACACACATAATGGAATAAAATATCAATTGTACCGAATTTTATTAAGCAAAAGCAATAAATATACGTTATAAAATCAGGCTTTTCTTAAACAGGAAAACAATTAACTAACAACATTGTTACCTCAAATTTTGCATCCTCTTCTCCAATATGTTTGTTTCTTCCAGGGAGAATTGATATCGAAATATCATTATGTTATCATCCTTATGCAAAACAAAAGAATAACAACAACCAACCTTTACCAGAGAAAGGTTGAAAACCGTTTTTTAACTATTGCAAGCAAAATTTGAAAACCCCGAAACACATATGCTTTTATGCTAAACCAAAACCGATTCAACATATTGTGACTTTTTCACATATTATTTCTATCAGAATCCCTCATGATCCTTTGATAAAGCCTACCAACATGGGCTAGAACTTAATCCTGCTAAATCAAAAAGTCACCCAAACCATAAGGGTTCACAACATTATGAGATCGAATATCAAGGTAATTAAAACCGAAATCAAACATCCCATAAACATACATAGCAATAATCATAAAGCATTCAAGCACAGGCTATGTAAATCAAAAACTATCACAAGAAAAATTATAAATCAAATAATTTTATTCATAATAGTTTTATTCATAATAGACTTAATTGAAATAATCAAATACTAAAGTCTATTCTCCAACAGATTTTTCAAAGATCATCTTCAATTTCCTCAAAATTTTCAGGATCTTCATCAACAGCATCTCGACTGATATCTCGGATTCTGCACACAGTACCTTGATTATGTTCAAAGGCTAAAGCATTAACCTTTCGATTAATATTTTGAGCATACTCCATGTTACCGATTCCAAGTTTAATCAACTTTCTTTGGTTACGGATAACAGTTCTTAGTAGGGCTGCCTGTCTATAATGAGTTTCGATAGTACTGAGGATGACTTGTCGTAGATTGATAATATCAACCTTAGGGTCCAAACTGTTTTGGACAAGGAGATGTGTTACATCTTCTTTTTCTTTTTCGACATCTTCACAACCAGATTTCTTGAAGGTATCATCAAGATGAACAATTTCCTTAGAACAATTTCGACATTTAGGAGTTTTGCTTGAGATCTGGTTTGAGAATTCATCCTTTAGTATACGTTCTCAGACACGATGAGTACATATACTTGAAATACCTTTAACACATACCAAAATAGATATCAGTCTTAAACCAATAATTCTGATAAGATTTGAAAAGATTTTTCGCATCTAATGTATTACAACTTCACATCTTCCTTCGAAAGAAAATTATCTTTCTAGATCTGTATCAAGCGATATATTTAGCTCGGAAACTTATCCTGTTTTAGACAAGTTGTTTGCAATACAACTTTACTACACATAGAGCCAGAAAATTGCATATTCATGTAGGTTGTGTAAGCTCTCTATACTGAATAAGAGAATGTTTACAGGATACAGAATGCCCGGATACATGTGATCCCTTACATCCGAAGATTGGGCATTGTAAGGATGCACAATCCAATGCGGTTAAGCACTGGGATGAGGATATTCCTCATCAAATACCTCTTAAGGAGATCTTCTCCCTTCTTGAACATCATCATGTTCCTCTTCGTGGGTTTTGAACCCATCCTCTTTGTTATGAAGATTGCGAGATGCAATATCCTCGATTACATCTTGTGCCCGGGATGGTTTCTTTGAACTTGAACCCGTGTGATCTAGATCTACCAGTCGACAGTATGCTAATGTCTCCTGTTCAAGAAATTATATATGTCCTCTTAAGGTATCCATTCCTTGTTGGAAATCTTTTTCTAAACATCTGTTTAGATATACCTCTTGACATGTTATAGTAAGAAGTTTCTCAATAAGGACCTTATTCCTTATTTGTGAATGTTCCAGCGATTGAGTAAGAATTTCAAACTCTGTAGTCTGTTGATGAACTTCATTGCACAAGGCCAAATTTTGTTCCATATAATCTGCCAGATTATTTTAAGACTGAGTGTTTCTCGCTTTCCTTCACATATTCTTACATTTAGTTGAACAATAAGTTCTGTGACATCATCTAGACTTTCAATGGTTTTTCCCTTTTCTGAAGTATCAAGGTTATTTCCCTCAACGATGGCATGCTTCTTAGAATCGTATCTGGATGGCAGTGATCTGAGAATTTTCATCACAAATTCCTTTTTAAGGAATAGTCTTACCCAATGCAAAATATGCATTAACAATTTCAGACACTTTGTGATTAAACTCATCAAATGAATCTTCATCTGCCATGCAAAGGTTTTCCCAATTGGAATTTAGGTTTTGAAGCCTGGTTTCCTTTTCACTGGTATTTTCTTCAAATACGGTTTCTGAGATATCCCAAGCATCTTTATACCGAGTGCACGTGGACACATGGTGTTGAAGCTCTGGGTTAATTGCATGAATGATAACATTTAACCCGTCAGAATTTTGCTTTGCAGCGATAATCTCGGCAGGTTCATATGCACCAATATCCTTTGGAATAGTTTCATCGCCTTCTGCAACAACCAGAGGATTATAGCCATTAACAACATAAACCCATGATTGAAAATCACGCGCTTGAAGAAAGTCACGCATAGCAATTATCCACCATAAGTAATTTGAGCCATCGAAGACTGGTGGTACGTTTATGGAGATAGCACTTCTTTCCATATTCAGATCACTACAAATACAGACTTATAAGGTCTTTAACGTGTTTGCCTGCTCTGATACCAATTGAAAAAGCGGGGGTACAACAACCACACCAATATTTCATTTGTCAACTCGACAGTCAGACTCAATCTAGATAAAATTATACCAAAGAGTTTTGCATCTCTCTTTCTCAATTCAATCTGCAATCAGCAAATAGGAATTTGCGAGCCCGATTGAATATAAGAGAAGTAACTTGAACGGTACCAATGATCAATGTTCAAGGATCAATCCATTTCAATCAACAACCAAAGGTTGGATTTACCAATTGATCTATTCAACGCACAACTTGTGATATTTCAATTATATAACAAAATATAATGCGGAAAAGTAATACCACAGACACCAGAATTTTGTTAACGAGGAAACCCGCAAATGCAGAAAAATCCCGGGACCTAGTCCAGCTTTGAAAACCACACTGTATTAAGTCACTACAGACACTAGCCTATTACTAATGAACTTCAGACTGGACTGTAGTTGAACCATAATCAATCTCACACTGATTCAAGGTACAGTTGCGCTCCTTACATCTCTGATCCCATCAGGATACTACGGACTTAATTCCCTTAGCTGATCTCATCCACAACCAAGAGTTGCTACGACCCAAAGTCGAAGACTTGATAAACAAATCTGTCTTACATAGAAAAGTCTATTAGAATAGATAAATCTGTCTCCCACAGAAATACCTACGAGTTTTGTTCCGTCTTTTGATAAATCAAGGTGAACAAGAACCAATTGATATACCGGACTTATATTTCCGAAGAACAGCCTAGAAATATCAATCATCTTACAATAATCTTAACCGTTTGGTAGCGAAACAAGATATTGTGGAGTCACAAACGATGAGACGAAGATGTTTGTGACTACTTTTTATCTTGCCTATCGGAGATTAAATCTCGAGCAAATCTTAGAGAAGATAGTACTCAATACGATAGAAACAACAAGATCAGAACATGCAACTACAGAGAAAATAGTTGGGACTGTCTTCACAATCCCAATGAAGTCTTTAAGTCATCAACCTACACGGTTTCATGAAAAACCTAAGGTTAAAGGAGAATCGACTCTAGCTTATACAACTAGTATCACACAGAAGGTATGGGGATTAGGTTTCCCAGTTGCTAGAGTTCTCCTTTATATAGTTTTCAAATCAGGGTTTGCAATCTAAGTTACCTTGGTAACAAAGAATTCAATATTCACTGTTAGAATAAAACCTGATTAGATTCAAGCTAATATCTTTCAACCGTTAGATCGAACTTAGATTGTTATACACAAATGAAATGTACCCTCATTTAGGTTTATGTGACCGTACCTAAACGTGTACACCATGTTGACTCAATGGTAGTTAACCGAGGTTAGCTATATGAACACTCTCATATCAACCTAATTCATCTTAACCGCAACTAGTTCAAATGACTCAAATGAAACTAGTTAAAGAGTTGTTCAATTGCTATATTCTCATAGAAGTATACAAAAACACAATTGAAGTAAAATCGGTTTGATTCACTCGAATCAATTCATGAACATTATAGCCACGATTTGCAAAGAATCAATTCCTTAATATATAAATGTATTAGTTCATGAACAACCCGATTTTAAAACTTTAACCACTCAATGTACGCATACCTAAGTAGCCGGTCTTAGTTTTGGTTCGCCAATATGCGAACATGTACGCATACCTAAGTACACTTCCAAAACCCTGTTGAAATTCTCGGACCTATACCTTACGCAAGTATGCATACCGGTATGTGCACTTGGTACACGGAATTTCAGAACTTCAAGTATGCATATGGGTATGCATACTGTAGTTCCGGTCATGGATCACATACATGCAAGAATGCATACTATGTTTATAATCCAATAGTTCTAAGCTCTATTTCAATCATTGAAACTTTCTTTGAGGATGACAATAGCCGTTTTCACACACTATTAGCATCAAAGTGGTTTTCAAGTTATTGAAATAATCATAACAAAACATTCCAAGTCTACACCAAATGATTGTATCACATAAACCATGTAAGATGTTACTCGGCGATTTTCACATGATCGTCTTTTGACTTTCGTCAAGAATATAAGATGAACTTGGTTGAAGTGAAAGCTTACCAACACATATTTCGAGAAATATGTAAGCGAGTTAATCTCATCTCAAAATCTCAAATGTGCATAATTGACAACTATATAGTAATACGACTTTTGTCTCAATATAGGAGATAGAATAAAATAGACTTCTGAGTGATAGATCAGTTTTAGTCTCCACATACCTTTTGTTGATGATGTTCCACAAGCTGTCCTTAGTAGTTCTTAATCTTCAATTGATGAACGCTCTGAAGTCTAATGCTCAACTACACAATCTATCCTAGTCCGAGACATCACTATAAGTAGACTAGAAATCAAGACTTATAGTTTTGATCTCTAACATTGACAAACAAGCTTGAGATAGCAACGCTTGCGAGTTCGACCGAGCAGTGCTCTAACAGTCGTTGTAATAGTTGTGATATATAAAACTTACTTTGTGTTATGACATATATCTGGCTACTACTTCGTATAGTTTAGACCAAGTTACTCAGTTCTTTAAGTATCTATGCGCCTACTACCAATCCGTTCTGCGCATGTGAATCCTTAGATATAATCCACTATCTTAAGTCGCTTCACCTGCTGTAGAGACTTCCAGAACTCAACACCTTTGGATCGTATTCCAAAACAGTATATGGCTAATATGTTTCAGTAGTCGCTCCATTAATCTCCCATATCAACAAGTTAATCATAGATATGTTAAGTTACAAATGTTCTTCTATTTAATCAATATAAAACTCATTTGTATCGGTTCAGATCAACTAAGATATAAAGACTATCAAAGATAATCAACTTAGTTTACAGTCTATCAAATTCGGTTTCTACAGAGAAACACCAAGTGATAGATTGTCGATCTATATAACAAGTTATAAAAGGTTTATCAAGATAAACTAGCTTGTCGGATCCCAGTCAATCAAGGATATACGAATTATAATCACAAAGATCAAAATGCCAATAAGAAAATCTTCTAGTCTTCAAATCTTCAGTCTTCAAAATACCTGCACAAACAACTTGATTCCCTTATGATCGATCAATCTCAGAACGGAATCTGTTAACAATGGATGATCATAAGTCCTATCTGCAGATCTTGAATCAAAGATCTGATCTGAAATCGTCAATCCTTAATATAGTTCGAGTGACCTTATATCAAAAGAGATAAATCGCAGAGTTAACAAACTAGGTAATATCAAGGTTCAACTATATCGTTAGTCAATAATCGAAAACTAAAATAACAATACTATTCTAGTTTCCCACCAACGGTACTACTACACGTTTCTTGATCCCAAAGAAGACTTTAAACGAAGCGAACGTAAGAGATTTCACCTGATTAAGATACTCTCCTCTCCAGAGAGTATTACGAGAATACTGCTAGTTGGCTTACCTCACATCAACTACAAAACGAAGTACGTGTGACGCGGGATGAGTTTGCCAAAAGAAAAAACTCAACTACGTATAATGACCAAGGAAGTTTGGACACCAAGGAATTACCAAATCCGAAAATACTAAAAGATATGAAATAAATACCTATTTACTGTTTTGTATACTTAACTAATAAAATATATGGTAATTTAAGACATATAAATTTTGAATATCAAAGAAGATATTATGAAATATTTCTGTTTGGGATCTCACCTTGAGTATCAAGGAAAATACCTGACCATTAAGTAATAAGAGATTAATACATGTTCAAAATATTATGTCGACATCTTTTGAACTTTCCAAAATAACCAAACCCATATTCCGACAGCTAACAATACCCTAATATTCTAGTTGGATAGAAAAAAGCATTTAAATAGTTATCATTAGGGATTGTTCCTGGTATTGATCCCTAGGTCCGATCCTAGTATAGATCCTTGTTAAAGGAACCGGTCTTATAATAGATCCTTTGATTCCTTTCAACTATGAAACAAGTTTCGCAAGTTTAATTCCTTCAAATCATTTAGTTAAATATAGTTTTTTAGGCATGGAATTAACCCAAAGTTCAACAAACTAACTAGTAACAAATTACATAAATAGTTTTATGTCTCATTTACGAAGTTCAAAACATAACCGTTATACTTCGGAATCCAATAACCAAAGTTGTAAACAACTAGTATATACTTCCTTGGCACTTTGATCATAATGGAACGAGCAAGGCACTAGTACTAGAGATATATAAACTTCGTGTGTTATGTTTCAAATCTAAACGACTTGAAAGAAACATATATATAAAAGGAAACAAGTAAAGCCCGTATTACTAACCTCGGACAGAAGGATGATGTGTGTGTTGATGTTGATACGTCTTCTGGTTCTTCAGAGTAATACGAGCTTGTCTAAATATTTATAATGTTCCTAGTCTAACCTAACGAAGTTGACTCTAATAATTTAATCAAGCAGCTTCGAGTTTTGGAGCAAGAAAATATGACAACCGACATATAAACGATTGGTGGGTTCAACCAAGAAATGCTCTAACAGAACCGATTTTCCGAAGTAATAGTTTTTCTTGCAAACATATTACAAACATTTTTCTTGTTTTCTTCATAAGAAAGATGTTTCCCAAAATATCAGTAATTTCCCCAAATCTTTTGAACTAATGATGAAAATTCTATCGTCGGAAAAATCAATGATGAAGATTTGGTCGTTGGAGTACATGACTGGCGATCTTAAAACTCAAAAACACAAATATAATACTACCAAAGATTGAAAAAAATAAACTAAAAACTATTAGTTATGCCCATATTGAGCAAATATAAGAAGAAGAAGCCGCCTCTTTTTTAGAGTTGTGTTGGCGATCTAGTTTTTACCTGTAGAGGATAGAAGTTTCTAGTCGTTCCACCGAGCATCCATATACACCTTTCCTTTGTCAAAATTAGAGTGTGGAGCAGTGTTGCATATATTATTTCAGTTCATCCATGATGCTTAATTGATGATAGTTGTACTTTTATTTTCGATTGACTTATTTTTCTAATATTATGATTATAGGACAATAGATTTTGTCAAAAAAATGTTTAATATGTGGAATCATTTATTACCTATGTTTCTTGTACCTTACTTGGTAATAAACATTTTTTTTTTTTGAAATTTTCTGAAATTCCATGCTACATGACTATTTGGAGTTTTCTTGGACCTTAACTACGTATTTATTGTACAATTAGATGAAACATAATACGAATCTCAAAAATCAAATTTTCATTGTGCTCCAAATTTTTTCCGTTACCACGTGACCAAAAGTTTGATTATGACTCTAAATCTGCATCATAACTTTCAAATTGCATTGTAACTCATATTTGCTATTGAGACACAAAATCTATCTATTGGCCCCAAATTTAGCAACATTTTTCTATTAGAACATCAAAGTTTTGACCTTTTTTTTCCCGAAAAAAGTGGCAAGCCTCAATTGTATTGACAATAATACGATTTACAATCGGTAGAGATTACAGACCCAACCAGGAAATTTCCAGCAATTACAAGTATCTCAAGTAGACAACAAACACATTCACAATCAGGCCACTCAACAACATAGTTAAAAGACTTAAACTGAAGCAGAATTCTAACCATATCAACCAACTTTCTAAGAAGCATAAAAAGTTTAAATGATCTAGTTTAGACTAAGAGTCACAAATCCAACGAATATAACAAACCTACAATCTGTAGAATTGTTAGGATCCAAAGATCTAACCATTTCTCAAAGGTTTTTCTATAAACATGGTAAAACAGATGAACCAGGTATAAAAGGATCCAAAGATCCACCCATTTGTCAAAAGTTTTTTCAAAAGTAACAGTAGAAGTAGCATAAATCAGTCATCACGGGTCGGAATTGGTCTGAATCGATCTGGTTCTTCATCGAAATCGGTCTGAAACTAAGAATTGCTGGTGTTGCTGGTGTCTTTGGTGATGTTGCTAGTGTCTTAGAACATATTGCTTCCTCTGGTGGATTTTGAGAACCTGTTGCTGAAAACCTAAAACTGAAATTACTAGTTGAAACAAATCTACATTTAAGGAAAAGTATATCGATGAAACACCCCAACAGAAATATCACATAGACCTAGAAAGAAAGAAATTAAAATACGATCATCCCCAACATCAGAGAAAATCACAGATCTTCTTAGGGTTGGTGAAGATGAAGATGTTGCTTCGAGTTGTTGAAAAATCAGGACTAAGAATGATGAGATGCTCTCATTTCTTCTCAAAGATAAATCATAAACCATGCCTACATTAACAATCATAGATCTGTAAAAATAACCCTAAAAAATCGCAAGAGAATCAACGATATAAAAAGTAGCAGCGTGGAACATGGTGCAGTAGAGCTTGGGTGTTGATTTGATCTGCTCAGATCAGATCCTTTTGGAGCCGATCTAAGCAAAGAAGATTCAGGCGGAGAGAGTTTTCGTTGCAGAGTTTTTTTGGGAGAGAAAGAGTTTTTTTTTTTTTTTTTTTTTTGAGAGAGAGCTAAAATATAATTACATTAATTCATAGTTTTATGTAGACGTCGTATTAGAGATGTAGTTTATGGAATTAGTAATTAAGTTGAATTGAGTCCCAGCTCAAAACTCACAAAAAAATTATACATTTCCAAATAGCTCACAACTCACAATAAATTGATTGCAGGTATTCAAGAGTTTGATGTGTAGTCTTCTTAGACCTTTACCTGATATAGGTAATATACAGCCTTATGATATCATTCGTCATTATACATTAGGTGTTGATGTATTGAATACATCCTTATGGTTTCCATTAAGTTTGTAAACTACTATATTATATTTTGTAGAGCATGTGCACTAACAATTATTTATGGGGGTAAATAAATCTTAAGAAAGACCTTGATAATTTATATTATGTTTTTACATTTGCTCGCTTTGGTATATTCCGATTGTGTTTTCCAGACCTTGGATTTACCGTAAGGTGTACAGCCGTCATTTTTATTTTCTTCTATTATCTTGAGTTATTAGCTCTCCCCTCGATCTTCTCATAACGGCTAGTTTTCTTCATCAAAATTTTCTCTAACAACTTTCTAACAATGGAGTAAATCTTTTAGCCTGTGTGAAGCCTGATTGCTTGAGGGGGTAAGGAATGGAAGGCATAAGGAGCATTCTTAGTTCGGGGAGATCCATAACCTATTTCTATTCCAAATCAAAATCTCTTTCCATGGAAAGTCGTTCTCTTTTTTCTGTTTTTTCTTTTCTAAAATTGTTTTGCTCTCTAATCTGATTTTCTTGGGTTAAAGGAGTTAGAGGTCTTTCATCATATCCTTCTGCATTTGCTTCCTGTTTGATTTGAGGGTTTGGAACTTATCTTCTATTTAGAGGAGATTTAGATTTGTATTTGTTAAGTTTGTCTTTGTGTTGTGAGTTCCTATTTAATCTCCTTTTGGTTTCGGGATAGAATCAAATCTGTGCCAAAACTTGATTTTTATGCTTGTATCTGTAAATTTCTTTCTCTCTTTTTGTCTCTGAATATGTTCGAGTCTAAATTATTTCTGTTCATGTCTATCTTATAGGTTAGCAGGGTTTCAATTTTTCATTATAGCCTCTAGTCTTTAGAATAACTTCTTTGTTTAAGGGGCCTTAATGAAATGTTAATGTCTCATGTCTTGTTTCTTCTTCTCTCTCTCCTTGATTTGTATCTCATTCCCTGTGATTTTACTCCCTTTGTTCTTTCTTTCCTAGATCCAAATCTTAATCTTTCTATCTCGTTTGTGTGCTTAGGTCTCTATTTACTTTGTATGCTTAGGATGTCTGAGTGTTGTTACAGTTGGTACACATTTTTTCAATAGTAGGACTGAGGATGCGTTTTTCTTTTTTTTGAATTTTAACAATTAGAACATAGAAGTTCACTTTCAACCATAGTTAATACCTTAGAACAAGAATAGTAAATAACATTAAACTTGCAAAATAGTTAATAACATAAACATGAAAACAACAGAAAGTAAAAAGGTTCTTAAACAACATAAAACAAGATTAATAACACTTAAGCGCTCTTACTGCTGGTTTCTTCATCCTGATTTCCTTCTTAAAAAACTATCTCCCCCCTCTCTTCGGCTGCCTCATAGTTACCCTTCCCCTTCTTCCAACGATATCGTGCTTCCATCCTTCTTGTGTATTCATAGTCCATTCCTGGAGGCATCTCGCTATGTAGCAAGGCGAGATATATTGGTATTCCATTCTCAAGGCAATACTGAATCTCAGCCCGCGTTTTGACATCCAATCTGCTCTTCTCCTCCGGCTTCATGTTGCAATACGTGAGACCCTTAGTTTGCCCAGGATGAAGAAACCTGTCAGTTCCACAAAAATAACAGAAGTGAAAAGGCGAGGGTACCCAAATATACCTCAAGCAATAAACTTTTCCTACCTATAAGTCCTTTCTGCGAAAGTGATTGTCTATGGACTGAGTCGAGACAATGCAACTAATCGGTTCACACTTCGTGTGATCGTCTATGGATACGAGATCGAGACAATACAACAAAGAAGTATGTTTACTGGATAAGAGGTTCAGACTTAACCAAACACAATAGGATTACTATCAAGTAAAATAGGAATTAACGTTTGTGTAATTTACTTTAAATTATAATAACAACAATTATAATTGCGGAAAATAAAAGTAAATGACACAGCAAGATTTTGTTAACGAGGAAACCGCAAATGTAGAAAAACCCCGGGACCTTGTCCAGAATTGAATACTCTCAGGATTAAGCGGCTACACAAAATTAAACCAACTTCGTATAGTTGATACCAAGCAACTAAACCTATAGATCACCTAGTTCCATCTGTATTCCCACGCCTCCAACTTATGAATAAGTCACGTACTTGGAACAATTCCTTTGGTTCGTATTCCAAACAGTAAAGGAACAAAAAATCTGTTTGGTAGCAACTCTCTTCAACCAAGTGATGTGAGTTCCACAAAGGCTCTTCTGTTTATCTCAATAAACTTCTTCGTCAGGTTCTTAGATCCATATTATTCTCAACTACCAAAGGTAATTGTTAAGATTTTGCAATCAATACTTTTAGTCACAAAGAATTGTATTGATGTCGATCTACACAACTAATCAATCCAATCTACCACAAGGATAAACCGATTATAGTTGGATCCTCTATACCGAAACATGTATTATGCACACCAAAGATTATGAACCCCAAATCAGAAATCTTCAATATCTTCTTTGTCTTCAAATTTTCTTAGATCTTCAATAAACGCCTGCACACAACAACTTGAATCTCTTGTGATCAATCACGCACAGAACGGAGTATGTTAACAATGGATTATCACAAGACGTCTTTAGATCTACAAACAGTCTAAAGATCCCTGTCGAAACTTCGATCGAAACACAAGATAAACCGCAATTATCTAGTTTCCCACCAACGGTACTAATAGAGCTTCTCAAACCCAAAGAAGACTTTAAACTGAGCGGCCATAAGAGATTTCGCCTAATTAGGTTACTCTCCTCTCCTAATAGGCGTCTTCACCAGTAACAACACAACCGAGGAAGTTTGGTGTCACGAAGGATTAGTTTGCTAGAAATGCAAACTTCAAGTATTTATAGACAAGGAAGTTTGGACACCAAGGAATTTCCAAAACCGAAAATATTCTCAAGATATGCAATATATTTCAAATTCGGTTTCCATAATTCCTGGAAATGCTCTGTCCAAAATAATGACCGAAAATCTCTTTGGAAAATCTTCAACTAGTAAATGCACATTACTAATTCTCGTTTTCCTAAAATAAAATTAAAACCTTAAATAAAAGATTCTTAACTTATTTATGTTTCGATCCTGGGATTTTCTTCCTTTAGCTATTAAGGAATAACTTTGAACAATTAAAGATAAGCGTTACTGCACATGTTCAAAGTATGTTGACATCCTTACTCTGTAAGTCCTCTTTCATACTTACAATCTTGAAACTGATTTTCCACACCCCCAAACAAGTTTATAATTGGTTCATATGACTTTCAAGAACTATGCGATTGATTAAGAACACTCAATCACCAATCATGGGTTTAACGGTTCTACCAAAACAAGTTTCGGTTCTACCTCCATGTGAGTATTGTGCATAGTCACACTAGCTTCCCAAAAATCGGTTGACTAGGTACTAAGATCGGTTCCCCACATATATATGGTATCTAACTTGAATGTGTTGCACATGTCCATAGGATCGGTTCCCCTTTGCCTAAAAACATGTTGCACATGTTCATAGGATCGATTTCCCTTTCTGCTAAAACATGCTGCACCTCATACAAGGATCAATTCCTCTTTGTGATGTGTTGCACCTCTTACTAGGATCAGTTCCCCTTTACCCAAAGTCGGTCTTACACAAAATCACAAACTCGATCATACCATCTTAGGTGATTACTTAAGATCGGTTTCACTAATAAAAGTCATACCAATACATAAGTCAGGCCCTTGTGAATAGTTTTACCAAGAACACAAACAAGTCATGAGCGGTTATAATAATTACACATATTGGTTGTTCACAAGATATGCAATGAGTAACAATACCAATAACGCCTGGCGATTTCCTTTTCGATTCACAAAACAAGTTCATGAATTTACTTCCTTAAAACACATGTAAAACATTGTTTCCTAGGATGAAATCCTCACCTCATACCCATACATAATCACAATAGCATTTAAACGATTATGTCGATGTCTTATCAACAAAGTTTAATGATTAATCAATAAACCTCGTATTGTATTCCTTAATACTATGTCTATATAGAGTGTTCATGCTTCGAAGTTTTGTTTTCAATATGCATGACTTGAAAGATACGTTACGGAATGAAACAGTTCAAGTCAAATATCACTAACCTCAAGTGGAAGGATGATGTTGTCATTGTAGCTTCTTACTTCTTCACTTCTTCAAGTCTTCGCAATACTTGTAATGTCTCATATCCTAATACTTTGAAGCTAACCTATACGAAGTTGACTCTAGTACATAATCAAGCAACTCTTTAAATGAGTTTTGATTCACTAAGATATGATAACCAAACTTGACATACCAACGCTTGGTGGGTTCAACCGAGCTATGCTCTAACAATCTCCCCCTTTGTCAATTTTAGTGACAAAACTCTTACATCATATGGATAAAAAAATTACAAGAATTCATTACACATACACTTGATTCCCGAATTCAACATCATAATAACCTGTATACATTCAATCCTTAAATGCCGTTGTTCACATTATAATAACAAAGAATATTACCCCCCCCCCCCCCCTAAAGGTAAGATTGGTAGATTTTATCAATCCGCACGTCTTTGTTATTCCTTTGTAATGATATGTTACTCCCCCTTAGTCTATGCTTTCACTCTTTCGTTAGATAAACGTTTAAGCACCAATGTTCTTTTCCTTAGTGATACCAATCAATATAAAATCAATGCCAGTATCACTTGTTTACTCCATATATTTCTCCCCCTTTTTGTCACAAAATGACAAAGAAACGAAAAAATAAAAGACAAACCGAAAAGAATCTTACAAATCTCAAAATAGACTTGCAACCTATAGAGTTAAGCACGAGGGTTCCACACACCATTTCTGATAACCAATATCAAAACCGAAACTACAAAGTATTTTTTCTTTTGATATGTTATCAAGGAAACAATTGCCCGAAGCAATTTTCCCTAATAGTTTAGCAAACCAAAAATCAACTAAGCACCTTAGTTCCTTTGCTAAACCGATTGTACAAATACAATCGTTTGTTCGATAAGACCAAAATAAAGATAACTCTATTTTTCTCATCAGGCTCTAATTATCCATATAACTTAGACCTTTAACTTTTAAACAAGACAAGTGCTAGGTTAGTTAACTAGTATTTCTTGTTAAGGCATTTGATTAGACTTGAATAACTGAAACCTCCACTTTGATAAGTCTAACTAAGATCAAAATTAACTTAGTTTCTCTTATCCGGAATCGAATTGGACTAAACAATTCATCCCGTAAACCTTTTCTTTCGTTAAGCCATAAACAATTCATACAATCCAAATAAATCAACTTGCATAATTATTCACCTCAACCGGAAGCAATTGAAACAACATAGACAATATAGCACCGCAATTGCACCGAAATTTTGTAAGCATAAACAATTGATACCACACAATAAAGCAAGATAACAATAGTTTTTCTTAACCGGAAATAATTGAATCACATACACATCCATACACACATCATGGAATAAAACATCAATTGTACCGAAATTTTCTTAAGCAAAAGAAATAAATATATGAAATAAAAACAGGCTTTTCTTAAACAGGAAAACAATTAACTAACAAGATTGTTACCTCCAATTTCACATCCACTTCTCCAATATGTTTGCATCTTCTTCCAGGGAGAATTGATATCGAAATATCATTATGTTGTCATCCTTATGCAAGACAAAATAATAACAACAACCGACCTTTACCAGAGAAAGATTGAAAACCGGTTTTTAACTATTGCAAGCAAAAGTTGAAAACCCTCGAAACACATATGCTTTTATGCTTAATCAAAACCGATTCAACATATTGTGACTTTTTTGCATATTTTTTCTATCGGATCCCCTCATGATCCTTTGATAAAGCCTACCAACATGGGATAGAACTTAATCCTGCTAAATCAAAAAGTCACCCAAACCATAAGGGTTCACAACATTATGAGATCGAATATCAAGGTAATAAAAACGAAATCAAACATCCCATAAACATACATAGCAATAAGATAAAGCATTCAAGCACAGGCTATGTAAATCAAAAACTATCACAAGAAAAATTATAAATCAAATAATTTTATTCATAATAGACTTAATGCAATCATTGAAAGAAATCAAAAATTGATGTCTATTTTTCCATTTTTGAAACTCTAATTTCAGCCTTTTAGAGCATCCTTCAAAGTTGAAGCCGGATCAGAAGATTTTACCGGATTACAATCATCTTCTATAATCACTAGTCTTGATTCAAGACTAACAACATTGTCATTGACTTCCTTGACTTCTTTTCGCAAATTCTTTTCCATGTTCCTTACTTCACATAAGATTAGATCTAATTTTAGTGAAAGATTCTTGAGAAGATTATCATTGAGAGAAGAGATCTCTTCATTAGGAACATCCTGTTGAAGTTCTGAAGAAGAATCAGAATCGCCATCAGAAGACTCGAGACGAAGTTTCTTATTGGGAAACAATATAGTCCATACTTTTTCGGTTTTGCGAGAGTTGCAACTAGAGGTAGACATACTGTCAAATCTCTATGAAAAAGAAGTAAGAGGTATTCCCTCTTATAAGTTCTAAATTTTTTTCTCAAAAATCTTTGAGAATATTATTTCAATTAAATTTTTACCTGGCATTTTTAGGGGCGACCCCAAAAGAATTAGGGGAGACTTTTTTATTCCCAACCCATATACACCGTTAAGGGATGTCCAAAAACGCGGAGAATAAGTTAATGCCCTTACATAATCGGAAGCTATTTTGTGCCCGATTATTATAAAGCAATCGGAAGCTTAGTAACGATATTGTACTACCGATTAATATCGATTTTGTGCCTAACGCACATCTGGCTTCTATAACAATCGGTAAGAACAATAACCTCAATAGACTACCGATTATAGTAGCTCCTAAATTCCCAAAATTGGTGATTTAGTCAAGGAAGAAATTTGCGGCAACTTTATAATCGGAAATCATATTAACTACCGATTATTCTAGTTCCCAAATTCGAAAAAAATGACATTTCTGCAAAAAAAATATTTGGGGCAACTGTATAATCGGAAGTCTTATTAACTACCGATTAATATAGTTCTCAAATTTGAAAAAATTGAGATTTCTGCAAAAAAAATATTTGGGGCAACTGTATAATCGGAAGTAAAAAATACTTCATTTGACTACCGATTATACAGTTGCCCCAACAAAATAAAGCCGTTGGAACTCTAAACTCTATATAAGGATTGTATCTTTTACTCTCTATGGAACACAAATACCTTTAAACTCTCTCCAACATCATCTTCAACATAATGGCCCAACCATTCATTAATCCTACGGAGTTCACGATTGAAGAAGATTTATCTTTATGTAGGCGCTATGTTCAATTCTATCCGAGACGAGGAGAAGAACGTAGGCAAGGAGGCATAATGAGTATGAGTTATTTGGGGAAAATTCATGAAAAATTCTCGCGCCGACACCGTAACCCAAACAACCGTCACTCCGCTGATCTTTTCTCGCCGAGTTGGTTCAATAAATGACACGTCGAAGAATTCGTCCATTTAACTTATCTTGTGAATCAATATCGATTGAGGGGTGAAACCAATGATGAGGTTATAGAATGATCTCTCGGGGAATGGCGGAGATGGAAAAGATCAAGCTTCCGTTATGAAACTCATTTTAGAATCCTTAGGGCGATGGAAAGATTTAATCCGTTTAGGACTCGTCCAACACGTCCACGACGCTAATCACAATACCTTGTAATAGAATTGCGGGAGTTCAATGTAAAATTATGATGATGTGTAGGTGATATTGTTATGAATTTCAAAATATTTATGAAAATCGGAAGTTTTAATTGTTGATCTAACTACCGATTATACTCCAACGGCTAGTTCGTTCAAAAGAAACTAGCCGTGCCTCGAAAACCACACAAAATCGGTTGATAATACATATTGATAAACCTCCGATTATACTACTCTAATGAAACTGAGAACTCTGTTGACAAAACATCCTATAATCGGAAAGTATATAACAATAAATATTTACCGATTACGCATAATCGGGTGCTTTGTTCAAACATTTCCTACCGATTGTGTGTAATAATTGTAAGTAATTTCAGTACAGTCTTGTAAAAGTACGCATCAACGGCCATATTTTAAAAAAAAAAAAAAAAAAGAGACGTTGGGACTTTCATCTATATAAGGAGGGGAAACTCTTCTTATTTATGCACCAAACAACACATATATAGCATCGTGTATTCTACAAATATATTTTCCATCGTCTACTCTTGTGAATTCATTCAATATCTCAACTTACAAGCATGGCAACGTTTGACGCAGCTGAAGATTTGGTCATTATGAAAACATGGTATTGTGAAACAAGACGTGAAGATGTCATAGCAGGAAGGTTAACACCCGAAGTATTTTGGGAGAGGGTATATAACCAATTTGTGCGAGAGTATGGAAATCCAAAGCAAAGATCACTCCAACAAGTTCATGATCGTTTCCGACTTGTCCAAAAAGGGGTAAATGATTACATAATGATACAAAAGAGGATGTTTAACACTAGCCACTTAAGCTTGTCGATCCAACAATTTGTAAGTATAACGCTCGGTTATTCTTTTTAAATAACACCAGGTGTCTAATCTTTCTTACTAAAACGAAGTTGACATTATTTTATGTTTGTTTATGTAGGAGACACTCGCAAAAAGACAGTACTTAGTGGAAAAGGGTGAAGAATTCACTTATGATGGAAGTTATGAATTCCTGAAGTCCGTCGCAACGGTATAAATGTTGATTGATGGTTACAATCGGAAGTTATTATTTTATATTGTCTACCGATTCTGAGAAGATTTTCAGCTTTTTTGTCAGACTTTGGTGACAATCGGAAGTTTATGCAATATGTTGTCTACCGATTCTGGGAAAAAATTTCATTTTTTTTTTGTCAGAGTTTGTTGTCAATCGGAAGTTTATGCAATATGTTGTCTACCGATTCTGGAAAAAAAAACTAGTTTTTTTTGTCAGAGTTTGGTGACAATCGGATGTCTATGTAATATGTAATCTACCGATTCTGGGAAAAAAATTCAGTTGTTTTGTCAGCCTTACAATCGGAAGCTAACTCCCAAAAGTTAATAACCGATTATAATATTGATTGAGTCGGTTTACAAAAGCTTGTACAATCGGTTGATATATTAAAAATATAACTACCGATTATAGCTTCATACTTCACAGTATTTTCCAAAAAAAATCCAAAAAAACATGTACAAATAGGAACTTCATACTATACATCTTTCAAACATAACGATCATTCATCTTCATCATCCGAGGGAACCAATTCCAGTAGGCCTTCCGGGAAATCCTCCTTCATGACGCGATCCCAATCCAACATGTTGGTCTCATATTGTTTTAACCAATCGTTACAATGATTCGTTGGGAAGTAATCACTCCAACCACCCAACGGAGGTAATGGGCAATCCCTCTTTACTCTTAAACATAAAATGCATCTCATTCACAAATGCCATAATAATTCTTCTATCTTTAACCGATTCATCGCAAACCGTCCTTGTAGGTGTAAACGTAAAAGAATGTACATACCTAGGAGGAACAAAGAAATGTACCACGCAATTCAAAGCGTCCGCTAAGAGATATCCACATTTAGGCATAGTCATCCAATACTTGGATCCGATTGTCTTCAATCCCTTTCGGCACTTTACACGCGCAACTAAGTCTTTGAACTCTAGTTCTTTGTCGTGCCTATATCCTTGCTTCATCATCTCCATATAGAAATCCTTGTCCTTTATTAGTTGTACCGCCATCTTAGTTCTTAAATTTTGCCATTGGGTGACATCTTCGTTCACCGCCTCTCCAAAGTAACCAATTTGTTCCGTAGCGACGTGAAACCCACAATTGCCATCCCCATCAACCTCGTCGGTGGACAAAATAAATGGAACAATGAGTGGAAGGAGTTGTTTCATATACTCTTCTATAATCGTATACCTTGATCGTGTTGGTCTTCCATGAAAATCCCTAGGAAAACGAAGAGTACCATACTTCTCTCTTATAGTCACCATTTCCGTTGATTGTGTTTGTTGCGAGTCGCTCATTTGATCAATAACTACGGAGCTAGTTTGGGTCTCCACTAACACAACTTCTTCCACCGCCTCGGCTTGACTTACTTGAGAAGGCTTCGTAGAGACCTTTGGACTCACTTGTCGGGCGGTTGGTCCACTTTGATCTTTTCTTGGACGACCACTTTTCTTGGGTTGCGGCTCACATTCAAATTCGGCATGCCTACACAATATTCTTTTATTAGACAAATGCTCCTTTAATTCTTTTCTTTCAATGGTCCTCGACACTTCGGTGTTTGGCCTACCCGTCCCCTTTTGCTTAATAGGTTCATCAACCTCCCTTAAACGAGGGTGAAGAGCTTGCTCCAAATCATGCATCAGTATTTGCTTCTTGGCGCCATTTGTTGTATCATAACGCTCGGTTATTCTTGCACGCAATTCCGAATCCATGAACGACGGACCATCAACTACGGGGGTGCTTGGAGTGAAATTTAATTGCTTCCAAAATGGATGAATATCATTGATGTCAATCACATCGACGTACCTACCCATTTTATGACGACATGGGAGACCAATACCTATCATATCCTTGCAAACACAAACCGTATTCTCGTCATCGTAAGCTTTATATAACTTAAATTGTTCCATCATATGATTTATTGCCCATTTTGAAACTTTATGAACAATGCCCCTTAGAAGCAATCTTTCCCTTTCATGTTCCGTAGGGAATTTATGTACACTAAATTGCATAGAATCCTTAATCTTTACGAGATCACGATTGGTGAATTCATGGATTGCTTCTTGGATCCATATTCACAAACTCCATTTGGACTACCTAGAAGTATTCTCTTTAATCGGCATCAAATAATGAGACCCCCGCAATGCTTGTCGCCTCGAGGGGTTCTTGAAGTTACGATATTCATATGTCCATGCTAAGTGAACCTAAACTAAGGTAAACCTCTCCTTAATCTAGTGTATGATTAACCATTGTGTTTTACAAATTTGGTCTAAAAATTGAGCTGCAAAGACACTCAACGGGTTTTATAGTTTAAGCATGCAAGAATACTTCACATATAGTTGGTAGTCCTTGCCATATTCATCCTCAAATTTCTTCAAGTTTCTTTCATAAATTTCCTCGCTCCATAGATGTCATTGACCAAACGATCTTGTCCCATGCTTTCATGAACACTCTCCAATCATTCCATCCTCCTTCCATTTTTCAGCATGCTAGTGACTCTAAAATCTCTAAAAGTTGGAGGTTTTTATTTGCAAAAAGTTTTTGAATTTTTTTTTTTTTTTTTTTTTTTGAAAATAAAAGGTAAAATTACCGAGAGAACTATGTTGATAAGAGAAAAGGGAAGAGATTACCGGAATGTCGGCAGGAGCATGGTTGAGCTTCATTAATCAAGGCAAAATCCAACATTCTCAGTGGTGATTATATCGGATTAGCACAAAAAATGCACAAGAAGACTCAACCGATTCAAGAAAGAAAAAATTAACAAGTCCTACAAAAATTTACTAACAGTCTAAAGAGTTGAGGGTCAACCCAATAGAAAATATGTACATAGAATAACAAATATAACTTAAGCAGCCAGTGAGAAAGCTCAGCCCGGGGTGCTTGTGTTCTTGTGGGCTCGGTTTGGTGTAAGCCCGAGATCCGGCCAAGCAGAGAGGCTTATGGTTGATTATGTGGGTGTGTGTACAGCCCAACAGATGTGTGGGTTTAACTAGCCCGGTGGAAGAGTGCAAAAGCCCAGGTTTGTGTAAAGCCTAGTGGAACTGTGGGCTCGGTTTTGTTTAGGCCCAGCAGTGTGTGGTCGATCGGCCCATTGATCGGTTATGCGAGTGCAAGCCCAAATTGATGGTCTTGGGCTCGGTTTGTGTGCATGTTACTTGGTATGTGCAAGCCCAGGTGTGTACAAGCCCAGTGGTGGTGGTAGTGTCTTTGGTTCGGTTGTGCAGTAGCTTGGCAATTCAAAACCTTAGGTTCGCGGGTCAGATGCTCAAGCAAATTCAAAAAGTGACTCGGGGTTTGCACACGGCTCGGGTTGGTTGTTGCAGATGCACAAGACAAGCTCAACAGAAAAACGGGGATCGGGTCATTCAACAGTCTAGCATGCAATGGATTTTGCAGCTATTCTATCATGCAAAACAACATCTATTCACAAATGCGTAAGATCAACAGCCTAATGAACAAGGTCACCGTTTAAAACATGCTGTGGTGTTCACCACACAATACAACACAACATTCGTGGTTTGCATACAAGCACAAGGCTACACCCAAGGCAAAGAAGCTATGGGGTCAGTGTGAGTTAAGCTCGGGGCTTTGGCTCAACAGGTGGTCAGGTTGTGCTCGCCACAGCCATGATTTTTTGCGTTGGACCCTAGATGTTGCAGAGTATCTAGCCTATCAGGTGAATCAGATCACGAGGCTCAACAGCTCACAAAGCTAGTTGACAAGCGGGGGTTTAGGCACCAGTTCCGTTACTGACCAAAGGGTTCACGAGATGTATGCACAGATGGTTTCAGAACTTGCAGTTCAGCCAAGCTCGGGGTTTTACTATCACGGGGCACTTGTTAAGAGGCACAGAAATTAGTGCAAGTTGATGGCTTAGCAACATGCTCGGAGTTATGCTCGGGGTTTCAACAAGCATACATACTATCAATCATTCAATCTGGCACACAAGGAGCTGGTTCTTTGATGTTTATGAGAGGCACAAGACAACTTATGCACTACCCAAGGTTGGCAAGTCTAAATGGCGAGCTTGCGGCTAACTTGGCTCTCAAGTGGCAAAAGACAAGCTCAATTTCAAAATGAGATTGGCAGCTCGATTACAATCACACAACACAAGTTGCTTACTTTCAATCATGCACAGATTAGCATACTAACACAGCGCATATATGGCAAAATCACAGTCAATGCAATGTTCGAATACTAACCTCAAGTCCTGCGTTTTTCTTGTCTCCCTTGGGTTAAAGACAAAGAAAGATAGCAAAGACACAGTTATGACAGACTCAGGTTATGCTACGGGGCTAAGCAAATGAGCTCAATGCTAACTCAGTTCTACACAGGATATGCACCGAGAGTATCATGGAGAATGGGACTAAGCTTTTCAAGTAACACTACAATGCGGGATGATGATATACACAGTTAAACTACAATGCAGGCTACAATTTGTGAAAGTTATATTACTACAGAGCTACAGATGCAATGAGCGGATGCAAATGATATGCTAAATTACAAGTACGAGATGAAGACTACAAGTTACACTAAGTTACACTAAAAACAGAACTAAAAATGACTATGCAAAGTGTGACTATTTTTAGGATGAAATGAACTCAGAAGAGACAAGCCAACAACCACAGGGGCACACGCAAGTCCCCTAGCCGCGCCAAAAATCATGTTGTGCCGATACGGCTAATGTTGAGCTAAGTGAACCTAAACTAAGGTATAGACAATGACAAGAGAATGCTAAGGTATGCAAATCCACCTCTAACTCCTAGTGTATGATTAACTAAGTTAAGGATCTTGTTGTCCCGTGAATGATAAGGGCGGTGTCAATTCCACCACCTATCTCTCCCCGTAATGCTTCAAAGAATACTTTAAAGTGCTGACCCGCAGCACTAGTTGTCTAATTAAGTACAACTAGTCAAGGGAATCAGCATTTGGTCTAAAAATTGAGCTGCAAAGACACTCAAAGTAGTTATACTAACTACAATGGATACGGGGCATCCATTGTTTTTGGGCACTATGATTGAAGACAAGTTTATAGTTTAAGCATGCAAGAATACTTCAAGCTTCTAAGGTGAGGAGAAGCTATGAAAGAGTTAATCAAGGGAGAGAGTGGCGGAGCAGGGTGGTGATAGCTTGTTTTGTCGGGGAGAGGGAGGCGGTAAGGCTCGGTTTGGTCCAAGAGCGAGCTCTCCGAGAGTGACGGAGAGGAGAAGAGAAGAAAGAGAAGAAGAGTAGGGTTTCTCGAGGGGGTATAGGGTATGGAGGTTTTGCATCGGGGAAGATGAGAACGCTGCACCGAGCGTTGGATCTAGCCGGAGAAATCTCAACTACCGAGAAAGGTAAGCGGTATTGGAGCGATTCGATGTTGAGCGGAAGCAGCAAACTTCGATGCGCATGAGGAGCCCGTAGGATGTAACTAGATGCGATCTCAACGGCTCGGGATAATCCGGATCCGGGTCTTTCAAGCCCATTTCTTGTAGATGAGTCGCTACTTGTCAGGGGTTGCAAACCTCTTCTCTTCCTCTCGTTCTTCCGATTTATAAGCCAAAAGATGAGTAAAATGCAATAAAAAGATGTATAAATAATTTACTAATGCGTTAATTTACTAATGCGCTCATCCTCTTACTTCGACCTCTTGGTACCCTTCCTTGGTTTTTTAGCTTGGAAATGGTGATGGCAATTGTGTTTGAGGTTGCATTGAATGTGCCACGTATATTGCAAGTTTCGGGCTTCAGGAAACACTACCGCTATTGCATGCATTAAGGCTTGATCGTTATCCGTTACAATAACCCTTGGAAAATCATCGCCATTGTAAATGGACCTCAAAGTCTCCAACATCCAAATGAAACTCACGTTGTTCTCATGATCCATTAAACCACATGCAATCATAAACGTGTTTTCGTCCGAAGTGTGACAAGCAATGTTCAACAACGGCATGTTATATTTGTTTGTCTTGTAAGTGGCATCTATCAACAAAATTTGATGAAAACACTGAGCCAATTTTATCATTTCGGGATGTGCCAAGAAAATACGTACCACTTTACCATCCTTTTCTTCCGTTCTCAACGTGTAGTCGTCTAACTCAGCTAACCACTGCGATAGTTGCATGACCGTTCTACCATCCCATTCCGTCCTTTTGATCGTAGCTAGGGCGACTTAATTGTAGACAAAGAAGACAAGTTGTCGGGGTCGTCCACCTTTATTTTACTTAAGATCGCACTCGCCTTTTGGATACGCATAGACCTCACCGTCTCCATTTCATGTGGCTTTAACTTCGCAACCATTACATGTCCAATAAGAGTATCCGGATCATCGTGGTTGTGACAACCATTAGCAACTTTAGATATTTTCTAATCTTTACTTTCCTTACCATCGGGCTTATAGAAGACAATCTTAAATGGGCATCCAATCTTCTTTGTATGAGTTCGGTATTTCTTTCTCTCCGTCTTCCTTACATACTTATTATTCTTTCCCTCGTGACTCTTTTTCTTCCCACCTCGCTCACAAACCATTTCAAACCTAATGTCCTTCACGCAAGGGTTCTGAACTACCACGCACATCTTCTCTTTTGCCTTGTTCATAAGCCATTCCTTTGCTTCCTTCTTACTTCCAAATATCTAAATGTGCATATAAAAAACCAAAAAAAATAAGCATAACCATCTAACATACATGATTGGAAAAATAAAAGATAATTCATGAACATACCAAATCGTTTGCATAGTGTAGGGAAGTATCAGGCCTCAAATAATAATCGTCATCAACCGCTACAACAGCCTACGCACAACAACAACAAGTTATGCATTAGCAATCGGAAGGAAGTTTAGATAATAAGTAACCGATTGTAACACAATCGATAATTTAATACTATACAAAATAACCGATTTTAAACAATCGGTAGTCATGGACGAATATAGTCTACCGATTAACGACATACACAAATGAACAATTCTTCTGTATAAAAAGCTTCAATAATCGGAGGGACTATAAATTCATAAACCAACCGATTATTAAATATCAAGATTTACGAATATTTCATTTTTTGGAGAAATTCGTATTTGGGGCGACGTTATATAATCGGACGTTTATTTATGTATACAACTTCCAATTGTGAGAAATTGAAGCTTTCAATTTGGGGATTTTTTTCATATTCGGCAGATAAATACATCAAAATATATCCGATTGTGGATAATCGGTAGATATTGTACTAAATTAACTACCGAATATATGTCGTTCATGTCATTCAATGCATGCAGAAATTGAATTTTCACTTTCAAAAACACACACAAACGCACATAACATGGATAACAGGGGTATTAAAGTTTGTTAACAACATACCTGTATGTTTGATGCATCGTTAGCTTCGATCTCGGGTGATTCTCCATTTTCTTCCATGAAAGCGTCGTCTAGGGTTTCATCTCCATCAAAGTTTGGATCATTCAACATATACCCCAAATCATCATCTCTAAACGGTAGTGAACCTTGAACATCAACAACTTCACGTTCTTCTTCGTACCCATCCATGTTTATGGAAGTTGGCAACATATACCCACTTCTTCTTCTTTTTTTTCTTCTTCTTCTCTCACTTAATCGGGAGTTACCTCACAATGAGTCAAAAATTTTATCCAAACACTAATATATAGACCCCAACCTACCGATTATAAGAGTTTGCTTCCGATTATTTTGTGAAACTACCGATTATTGTTTTGGCTACCGAATATTATAGTTTTTGGCAAAGGTTGAATCCGGGGCCACTTATAATCGGTAGGTTTATAAGTTTTAAACTCTACCGATTATGGTAGATTTCAAAATTCATCACATGAAGGATTTTAGAAAAAACTCATTTTGGGGCAACCTATAATCAGATGGTAAGAAGTAATAAACTCTACCGATTATGGTAGATTTCAAAATTCATCACATGAAGAATTTTAGAAAAAACTCATTTTGGGGCAACCTATAATCGGTAGGTTTTGGAACCAATTTGACGTCCGATTATGGCTACATCCAAATCACGAACCACATGGTTATGCCTGGCTCAGTACCCTCTAAACCTGTGGATTTTGGCACAGGTTGGATTTGGGGCTTCGTATAATCGGACGGTAAGAAGTAATAAACTCTACCGATTATGGCAGATTTCAAAATTTCAAAAAAAAAAGGATTTTAGAAAAAACTAAATTTGGGGCAACTGTATAATCGGTAGGTTTTGGAACCAATTTGTCTTATGATTATGGCTACATCCAAATCACGAACCACATGGTTATGCCTGGCTCTGTACACTCAAAACCTATGGAATTTGGCAAGGGTTCGATCTAGGGCTCCTTATAATCGGTAGGTTGTTAAGTTGTTAACTTTACCGATTATGGTATATTTCAAATTCCCTTACATGAAGGATTTTAGAAAAAACTCATTTTGGAGCAACCCATAATCGGATGGTTTGGTAATATATTTAACTCCCGATTAATGCTGCATCCAAAACACGAACCAAGTGGTTATGGCTGGCTGTGTACACTCAAAACCTATGAAATATGGCAATGGTTGGATCCGGGGCTCGTTATAATCGGTGGGTTATATAATTATATACCCTACCGATTATGGTAGATTTCAAAATTCATTACGTGAAGGATTTTAGAAAAAACTCATTTTGGGGCAACTTATAATCGGTAGTGTATGTAACCTATTAGGCTTCCGATTATGGCTACATCCACAGCTCAAGCCAAGTGGTTATGGTTGGCTCTGCACCCCTCAAAACCTATGGAATTTGGCCAAGGTTGAATATGGGGCTCCGATTATGATTTCTATTGATTGAATACTTGAATCTTTACAATATGAAATATAAATGAGTAATAGAATTACAATCACTCTAAAACTTTCGCTCTCCTAAAGACTTGCTTAACAATTCAAAAATAACTCTCCTACAACAGGTTTACTCAACCCTTTATATAGGGTAGTACATAGTGGATGACAGCTAAGTTGTCCTTTATTTTCGGGAATGTCTTGCGAAATATCGCAAGTGTACATGTATCAATTCTCGCGACACTCCTAAATTTCGCTGAATCTTCATATCTTTCTCATGTTTTGGCTGTCGTCATTCATTGCGCCATTTATTTTACTTCCCTGCGACTCCCTCGCAATGTCGTCATTTATTAATCTCGCGAAGTATTGATGTCGCGATATTCTGATCCTACATAATTAAAGGGAGAATTTTTCATGTTCACACAAATAATTAAAAGAAGAATTTTGAAAAGCAAGCAAAAACACAAGTGTTGTGTGTGTAGAGAGATGTGTAAAAAGATGTGTAGATAACTTCTCTATTTATAGGCTTCAATGTTCTCCAAATCTTCCAAGGAATAGAATCCTCATTCCATAATAATTCAATTTCCAAGTTCAAGTCCTTCTCAAATCCTCCATCTTCTCTTTCCAAATTTGAACCAAATTCTCCATCCAATTCCAAATCCAAGTCTTCACACCCATGAGTCTAGAATACTCTTCACAAAATTCTGCACATATTGGTCCGCCGGAAAATTACTGGGATCACCGGAATCCGGCCATAAAACAGCACCGGATAGTGTCTGCCGGTCACCTGAAAGTTCTTCTCTGATAACGGAATATTCCGTTACGATACCGTCAAAGTTAACGGTCAAATCAGTCAAACCGTCAGTCAATGGGTCAAAGAAAGGGAAGTCAGCTACTAAGTCAGCTTCTAACTCGGCTGATTGGGTCTAACTGGATTGGGTTGAATCGGCTCATCGGCCCAGATCGAGTTAACTCAGTTGAGTAGAAATTTCAGCAGAACCTCCCCGTCTGGCTGATTTCCGGCCAATTTCAGGCCCTTCTTTTCTTCACCTGTTAAGAAACCTAACATTCATCTAGTTTAGCAATCCATTCTCATCACTTTCTGTGCATCAGCAACACCTCCTTCTCTTCTTGCAATCAACAGAGGCTCAGCTCCTCCATCTCCGTTGCAGCTTAACCTCATCATTCTTGGTGCCAAACCCCCAATCTGGTAAACCATTCATATCCAGGATATGTGTTGTTCTCAAATTCTAACCCCGATTTGGGTAGCAACCTTCTTCATCTCTGTCTGCTTCACTCCATTACAATTCCCATAATTTGACAGCAACATCTACAATTCTTCAAAAAACCCATTTGAGCTTGAATTAAACAGCAACAACGTCTCAGTTCTTAACAAACCCATATATCAATCTTTCCCAGAAAACCCATATCAAATCAGCACTTCGTTCTTCCTTTAATTCCTCTCCTCAGATCGCGACCACCACCATCATCTTCAATTCAGCGCAAACCCAGTCTCAATATGTTCTTCTCTGTATTTTTAAATCAATTGCAGCAACAGCTCGACTCTGAGTCCACAAATCAAACCCATATATCAGCATCAGATGAACATAAACCCTAATTTCTTAATTATTTCTCGAACTCAATAAATTCCAGCAACAGGTCGTGCTGCTTCTTCCTCTCTTCGAGCTATGAACATCATCTCCAATTTCTCTCGATTTCTCTTCTTGATCTGATTCTTCTCTGGATCTTAACCTCACGGCAATGGTAGACTCGTCCTCTCTTCATCTCCGAGGTCTCGTCTTCTTGATTAATCAACATCAAGAGTAACAACGAACCCTAACTTCCAATTTCATTTCCATTTGGTTGCTTTGCTTCTCAACAACACCACCATCTTTAATTTCTCGATCCAGTTTTTATTAATTCTTCATCGTCTTCTTGGTTGAACATCGATCCCCATTTAGTGATCTTCTCAATCTCTCGGAAACACAGCACAGCCGCTGTTTTATTTCTCAATTTCAGCTCCAGGTGAAAAAGAATGAGAAGTGATGATAGAAAACGAGAAAAGTCTAGGTTTAGGTTCATCGCAAAGAGGGTTAGTATTCAAAGAGACCGTCACCCGATAAGGGATACCAGGTTGGCAATCCCATAAGTGAATAAATGTAGACGCCCCTTAACCTCATTGGCCTGTCTTTAGTGCTCCTCCAATAGAGAGTAGCCCTTAACCTTGGCTGGGCTCCAGATAGTGTTCTCCATAAGATGACAATTTTGCCCTTTTGGCTCAAATAGAGTAATTTCTTCTTCTCTTCCTCCGTGTGACTCCAAAGTACCTAATAACTCAAAAACACTCGTAAAATACATAATTTACAAGAAAATAGCAAAGAAAGCATAAACAATAGATAGTAAATAGGATGTATTCTACACCCTATCAAATTCCCCCACACTTAGACTTTGCTAGTCCTCGAGCAAATCAAACTAAAAACTCACAACTTCAAAGCGTTCAAGCGTCCCAAGCATCCAAGGAGTTATGAGGACATAGAGTCTCTGCATGCTAGTAATAAGAAGTTAGAAATACTAAATAACATATTCTCATTCTTAAATGTTGAGTGAGAAATAACCACACCATAATGAGAGAGCGCGTGTTTGAGAAGCGATCAATAAGCATTTCGCCTCGACTTCTGCCTCACCAAAAAGGATTTTATGATAATTGCACTCAAAAAGACGGCTTTTTTTATGGGTCTCACAAGTGTGCAGGTAGGAATGAAGAGAGAAATCCTACACACGTTGAATGGTGGGAAGGACAACTTCCGAAATATTTTAAAAACCCACATCTTTTAACATTTTGAAAAACCATTTTTCTGACGATCTCTAAGAAAGGAAATCAACCACTATTATCGAGGATGAGATTGCTTACTCACCTTCACATCCGATCGCCAATTATGATAGCACCACTCTTACGGAATCCAATAGAAACGTCTTCCGTTCCTCGTCTTGATCTTCTTGGTCTTCGTCTTCGGTTTCAACTTTGATGATAAATTCTCGAACTTCGTAATTCCTTAACAATTTGTAACCTTTTTACCTTATATTCTTGTCGCTTGAAACTTCCTTATAGATTTTCCTTCCCCACGGCTTATTAAATAAATAAAAACAAAACAAATATTTCTCTTGTTTTTTTTTTTATGATTTTTTTTTTTTTTTTTTTTTTTTTTTGAAAACAAGAGAAATAAAATACAAAAACAAACCGTGGCCGTGGGAGAAGTATTTTACCGCTTGATTCATCACAACTTGTATTGTCTCGAAATCATAAACTTCAACAATTCTCACCTTTTGATTTTCTTCGCTCTTATAAATAAGTCTTCATACTTGGATATAAAATTACCTCATTGTAATGTAAGTCTTCAACATATATGTAAAATCTGCTCTTTGTATGTTGCTTTTACTTGAATTTGAAATTTGCTCTTTTTCTCATTCCGTTGCTTGTAAACCTTAAACTTCTTCAACTTTCCTTGTAGATTTTGATGTCGCTCCTTGTTGATGATGATGGTGTTTCTATGGATCCGTTGTTGTGGAGAGAATGGTGCTAACTGCAAATCGAACTACAAGAAGGAGGCTTTCATCTATAGACGTCACCCTTATGATTGACAAAATTAGCACTCAAGAGATCAAAGAGTAGTGCTTCTATTGGTGGGAGGTTGGGTAGCTCACCATTCTACCCGGAGTTAACGTACGGTGACACACACTCAAAAGAAAGCTCTTTAGTCAGCTACAAAGAATATTTGGTCGGTGCCTCACATGATACGAATACGGGTAGTCTCCACTAATGATTGATCAGCAACTCTAATAATGCATTTCTCCCTGCACCAAATTTGCATCACCGGCATGATTAAATCCATTATTTAACACTCTAACAAGCAAGAAATCCGAATGTAGCTCCCTAACACTTCCAAGTTCAATTATGTCGGTCAGAATCTCTATGTAAACATACCTAGAAGTATGCTAGTGACTCTAAAATCTCTAAAAGTTGAAGGTTTTATGTAAAACTTCTTTTTTTTTTTTTTTTTTTTAAATACATGCTTAACCACTCCCCCACACTTAAACCTTACATTGTCCTCAATGTAATTGAATCGTCCTAATAAAGTCAAGGTGGGAAATTTTAACATGATATGGAACAAGAAAAAGAAATAAAAAAAAAAAAAAAAAAAAAAAAGGATAAGAAATACAAAACCTATGGGTTGCCTCCCATGAAGCGCTTGTTTTAAAGTCGACGGCCCGACTTAGCTCTTGCAAGATTCATTCCCCATATATTAACAATCTGAAAATTTGAGGATCCACCCATAATACCTGTTTTGAAAACAATAACTCCATACAAATATTAGCACAAGAAAACAATAGTGAAATTATCGCTCGATAGAAATTTCCCCCACACTTATTCTCGTCCACACTCGGAAGTGTATAAAGAACATAGAATTTGGGAACTTCCATGTATTCCTCTTGGCAAACCTGCATGGTGTTAGAATCAAGTGTTTCCAATGGTGGATATCTAGAAACAAAATCATCCAAAAATACTTTCAAGCACATACTGATCAAACCAATAAGAGGTAAAGGAGAAGAATCAATATGCAAAGGGTTAGACAAACCTTGCACAATTTCTTGTATTATAGAATCCTCTTCATCCTTAAAAAATTCAAGTGAATTACTTACCTCTTGTATATCGTGGTCTTCTATTAAACCTTGCAACCATTCTTCGTCGTTTTCTACCTTAACCAAAGTCTTGGCATCATTAAAATCATTGGCAAGTTCAATTGGGTCTTCCACAAAATCAATGAATTTGGTTTCATCCTCTAGCATCATCTCTTCAACATTTTCATCATCGGAATCGGGCCATTCACTAAAATGATTTTCGTCGGTATAAATTGTAAGATCTTCTTGTGAGGGTGTTACACCATTTATAACAATAGGTAAGTCACACCCAATCTCCTCCTTTTGAATAGGTGAAGGATCGTTATTATGATCCGGAGTTGGAATAACTATATCCTTGTTACAATAATTTTCATAAGGTTCAAAATCATCATCGTAACCCATATAATAACGTTTTTCACGCTCTATTCTTAAAGTTATTTTAGCTTCAAGAATTTCTTCATCCGATGTTAGGCCTTCATCGATCAATTGATAGAACCTTCTCTCAAGTTCCCTCAAACTAGGTTGCCTTGCACCAAGGAGATCACACATAGATTTAGAAGCATAACTATCCTCCCCTCCTAGTGATTGTTCACTTACATACCCGTCATAAGGTTGTTGATATGTATGAGAATATCCATAAAGTTTGTATCCTAAGGATGGTTGGAAGTTGACATAATGTTGAGGTTGAAAACCGTATTGATTGTTGTAATATGCTTGCTCTTGTCCACCATACATGGAAAACTGGTACCTGAAATAAGATTCTCAAAAACTAAGTTAGATACGATATAGAATCTAACAAAGCAAGAATAAAGCAAAAAGAAAAATAAAAAACAACTAAAATCATCCGCTGCTCCCCGGCAACGGCGCCAAAATTTGATGCGTGTCGTAACCACAACAAATTAATTAATATTTTTCCACCTAATTAACAAGTAATATAGTGTAGTCAAGTTCGTTCCCACGAGGAGCAAGAGATTCTTAGTTGTAAAAATTGTCACAAAAGGGGGGTGTAAAGCAAAAGAAAGTAAACAAAGCAATTAAAAGATAAAGTTGAAATCAATAAGAGAGACTAGATCAAGGAATCCTTCTTTGTTGCAAAACAATGATTCAAGTTATGTTTTTCATCCACATGTTATTAGTCACAGATTATCACCAACCGTAGGTAAAGCAGCTAGATCAGTGCTAAACCCCTAAATCCCTTGTATCACCGGATACGGAAGTTCTCGACTACCGGATTCTATTTACCAAACCACCTAGTAGTAGATCACTCAAGATGTAATTTAAATAAACGCATTAAGATTTATGAACTTATTAGGTTGATATTAGTAGTTAGACTCTTAGATCAAGGTCTACTTTCTAACGTTGTTTTCACACACAATTGCTCCACGGAATCCCTCCGCAAGGTCTCGTGTTTGCTACTTATGTAAATAGTCAAGAAACGATTACTTATCCCCTAACTTTCACTAGCTTTATATCAAATTAACAAATCAATTTAGTTGGCCACCTAAACAATCTATCAATCAACCATGAATGTATAAACATTCCTATTAGTAAAAACAAACGATAATCATGTGAAAAACTTCAAGATAGAATTGAAAAACAAAAACTCAAATCATATATTAAGAACTAGGAATTCATCCTCAATCAATAAGAAAATTAGCTACTCATGTTTTTGAAATTCACACAAATAATTTGTAGTTGCAGGAAATCCTACACTACACCCCTCACTAGAATATACACAATTAAGTCATTTTAAGATGAATGATTATGATTTCTATTAATTGAATACTTGAATCTTTACAATATGAAATAGAAATGAGTAATAGAATTACAATCACTCTAAAACTTTCTCTCTCCTAAAGACTTGCTTAACAATTCAAAAAGAACTCTCCTACAACAGGTTTACTCAACCCTTTATATAGGGTAGTACATAGTGGATGACAGCTAAGCTGTCCTTTATTTTCGGGAATGTCTTGCGAAATATCGCAAGTGTACATGTATCGATTCTCGCGGCACTCCTAAATTTCGCTGAATCTTCATATCTTTCTCATGTTTTGGCTGTCGTCATTCATTGCGTCATTTATTTTACTTCCCTGCGACTCCCTCGCAATGTCGTCATTTATTAATCTCGCAAAGTATTGATGTCGCGATATTCTGATCCTACATCTTGCCTCTTCTCATGTCTTCTCTGCGAAGGAGAGAATGTCATGAGAACCAATATTTTGAAATGCCGCAATTGTTCATCAATTGTTCACCTTTATCTGTTTCACTTCCGTACTTTTACACGGAATTTATTACAAATGTTTCTTCTTCCACTCTTTTCTTGACAAGTTTCTTTCAACCGTTTATTCTTGACCATTCACGTCCCATCTCGCATTAAATGCATTTGTTTTCTCGAGGATTCTTCTCTCTATATATAGTTTTCTCACCCTTCTCTTCTTCTCTTTTATTTTCCCTCTGCAACTTTTCTTCAACTTTCTTCCTCCGCAATCTGCGCTTCGCTCTCAGTAAATCTTCCTTCTTTCTTTCTCTTGATCTTCAATTCTCTAATCATTCCCATACTCTAAAAATGGCTTCACTTGGTCGTATATATAAACCCCTTTTTAATGAAGCTCAAAAGAATTTACAGGAGAAGGGCTTCATCCTATCAACCATTCCTGATCAAGAATCTTCATCCATACTTTCTGCAAAGTTGTTTTCTGATCATCAGTGTGATGATCAGAAAATCATAATCTCGCTGGGTCAAATCCTCGCAGGCCTTCCCATTCCTCTTTACAATCCCGAGATGCCTTTATTCTATGAAATTCTTGCTCACAAGAAATTCTCGCGAGCTATTTATCAACTAAGCGGTGATTGTATCTGTCTAATGCTTGAATTCGCCAACCGTGGCGCTGGTAAGGGATCTTTATATCCTGATGATGTCAAAGATCCTAGATTCGCAATTTTAGAAATAGTCGCTGATAAGTATACTGTAGAGAACTTTTTTGAAAATTATGAAGTAATAAATATGAGAAATGACAAATCTCATTTGGGGTGCTCGATTGAAGAGAAAAGATAATATTTCCAAGTGATAAGTCGCTTATGCAAGATATTGACGGCACTCGGGCAAAAATAATGTTCCTCGGTACTCCAAAGATGAGAAGTGGTGGGTTGTTCCTCTATTTTTGAGCGGACCTTATATTGCAGGCTCTCATACACTCCCTGCGAATCTCGCAGACTATCATCCTTGGGAATTTAAGTGGCCCGAGAAGGCAAAAGAGGTTTACTTCCTATTTCAGGTTTGCTTTACGATATTTCCTTCCTCTTATATTTACTAGACTTGTAAAATCTTCATATTGCCAAATTGAAAAAGAGTTATAAAAGACGTCCAAAGGCGAGTACTCTGGCGATACTCCGATCAATCACGGATGAAGTAAGAAATACTTTCTTTTGTTATTTTTAACAATATTGTTGCCTCTGTTTCTTATCTTCATTCGTGTGCGAAGGTTGTTGAAGAAATTAACATTCCCGAAGCTGCGAAGGTTAAGGGCAAGAATAAAATCACTCTTCGCAAGGATAAATCTTCTGCTCCATCTTCTAAAAAACGGAAAATCCATCCTTCTTCTCGTTCTAGTTCCCAAACCAGCGAGAGTTCTGACGAAGATGAAAATGAGGTTGATACTTCTTCTGTAAAGGAGAATCATTCGATCGAGTCTGCTATGGCGAAATTGTCTAGCGTCTTATCCGATTCTATGCAAGGATTGGGAGATGATCATTTATCTGCTACTTGCGAAGCTCTCGCTAATATTTGCGATGCTCCCCTGCTAATGGATAATGATTCTTTTCGCGGGGTTTCCCGAACAATGTCTCCCTGCTTCTTAAATGCACTCAGTGCTTTGGTATGTTCATATCTCTTTATTTATCTGTAATTTCAATTATAAACCTTATCTTAACAATTTCTTTACCTTTCTTTATAGTCTGGGAGAGCTTATTTTGTTGTTGCCTCAGACCTCGAGAAAAGACGCAACAATCTTGAAAAGAAAAATCTTCAACTTAAAGAGAAGATCAAAGAACTAGAAATTGAAGTTGCGACATCTCGCAAGAAGGATGAAAAAATTCAACAATTGGAAGTTGAGTCTTCTTCCCAAAAGGACAAAATATCTACTCTTCAAAGTGCTAATCAAAGCAACTTTATGGTATAACACCCTCCTCTTTTCTTCATTTCCACTTTGCCATTTATTTTTCTTTGCTCGACTCATCATTTTCAGAGACATTTATAATCTATCTGAAGAAGCCATCCTTCTCCATTCATTCCCTGAACCTATGGATGATGATGTTCTTCTCGCTCACCTTAATGAATCTTTAAGTAGTTCTTCAAACAAGATTAACTCTCTCTTATTAAATGAACTTCGAACCAAATTTCATCTTTTAGAAATTGAACATAGGTCTAGTTTAGGTTTAGCCAACCGATTTAAACGTTTATATCTTGACTCCCGTGAGAGTAATAATATTCTAAGGAAAAAGATTAGCAGCCTCATAGATGATAAGGATCGCATTGCTAATCAAGGTGCACAAGCATTAGCAAAATTCCAAAAACTATTCTTGAAGTCCAAATTGAACGAGATGAATCTCTTCGCCAAAATGCCATACTTAATGAGCGAGAAAATCAAATTCGTTCACTTCTTGTCATAAATAATGATGATGAATTCGCTTGGGCTGCGAAGGTTCTAGATAATGCCGTAAATAACTTAGGTGTTAACGTCGGTCTTCATGCCGAGCATAATGCCTTGGTTAAAGATATGATTTACGACAGAGAAGGTTGTTTTACTATTCTTCATTATTTTTCCGCTTCTTTTTTACGAAATTTTTATTAAGCTGCTAACTCATTGTCATTTGTTCGCAGAATCTGAGAAGAGGTTTCAAACTAGAATCAAGGAACTTGAATCTGAGAATTCACAACTCGCAAGAAACTTCTCTCTTCGCAACCAAACTATTGAACAGATCTGCAATGATCACAATATTCCTCTTTCTTCATATCCTTGTCTTCTCGATGAAATTCCTGAAAATATGCCTTGCTCAGATGTCTCTGATAGTGATGTAAGCGAAGAAGAAGAATCTGATAAAGAATCTGATGAAGAAGAATAAGTTGCTAGATTTTTCCATTTTCCTTTCTCTTCTTGTGATATTTGTACATTTATCCTTCTAACCTTCCATTTTGTAATTTCTTACTGTAAATCTATCATATGAAAATAAATAACAAGTTTTTATTCTAATCATTCCCATACTTGCCTCTGTTATTTATTTTCACATGAGAGAAATTAAGTCGACAATCTTTAAGTAATGATACTTCTTAATTTTGCAACCGTTGTTTTCTTTGATTCTCCACAAATAAATGAAGAAATATAATCGTATTCGCAAGCTTGTTTGCTTACTCAATTTTTTGTGTTATCTTATCATCATTTATGTTGAAATTCATCATTGCGACAAAATCGCAGGACGTCGTTACATTTTCATGTAATGACCCATTGATCTTTCCTTATCATTGTTTTTGTGTGGTCTTATTTTGCCTTCCTAGTTAAAGGTATTATTTTTCCACCCCTCATTTTGCATCAATATGACATGTCTAAATATTCTCGCGAACATAAAATCCCATGACATTGACGTCTTGCGACAAGATCGCAGGACGTCCTTACACTTTCAACCGTGTACCTCGGCGCCTTGAGCATACACTGACTCCTTGGAAGAGACACTCGGGCGTCCAACCAGGGCATAACCTTATATATATAGTTGGAAATCCAAGGTATCTCTCCCGGATAGGCTTTCATGGGCCCCAAATTTTCATGACTCAGGTTCCAGGGGCGGTGTAACCTTTTCCCTGAGCCATGTCAAGAGATACCCCTTATATGACGCACTTTAGGTCTTACATTTGCCTCTTGCGAAATATCATTCGCGAACTAGGGTGTACGCCATAAAGGTTCGTCCCATTCACTCACTCTTTCATTTTTGTTAATTCATTCAATCATTCAGTTTTGCTTTTCTCTTTTTATTTTGTTTGCGAAGCTATCGCACAATCTTGCATTGTTTATTCATTTTTGGTTTTCAATTCTTCAATCAAATTTTCATACATTCTTGATGGAGAGATTCTCGCGTATTTCTTCTTCAATTACTGTTTCTTCCTCTTACTCTTGATATGCCTTTATCATTGATTTTGATAATAATGATTATTCATTTCTTACACTTTTTGCTCCCCGCTCTCTCGCCTCTGCACCATTCAAACCTCTTAATGATTCCTTTCCATCATGATTTTCCACTGTTTTCATGCACTTGCTTCGCGATGTATCTTCACCTCTTGTATCTATGGTATCCACCATCAACCTTTCTCTTCTTTGTTCATCTTTTATATTTTGCTTCCAGACCTTTCTTTTTGCAGCTCTTTCCTCACAACTCTCTATATCAATCTCATAGCATTTTTTTCCTTCCATCCAGTCTCCCTTTATAACTCCAACACCGCTAGGATGAGGAAACTTTATACACTGATGATAAGTCGACGCTACACCAAAATTTCGTGCAACCATGGCCTTCCGATCAATGCATTATAAGGGGACTCCACATCGACTACACAGAACAAAATTTCGAGTTGATAATCCTTGCAAGGGTATTCTCATATGAACTTCTCCTTTAGGCTTATTCATTTGTGTCATTGAAACCGTATATTTTATATGTCGAAGGTATCAACTCTTCATCCTTCCCACCCATAGTCTTGTAAGTATGGTAAAAAGAATGTTCTTGAGCTCCCGTATCAATTAATATTCTATTGATCGCCCAGAATTTTCTCGCTTCATCATCTTCGCCATCTACAGGTTTTGGATTAATTTCCAATTTTACAACCAATGGGTTATCATGCGTCTCTCTGCCTTCAGGAATCTCTTCTGCAGTGAAAGAAATAATCTGCATTTGCCATTCTTTTAACTGCGACGCCTTCGCGATGTTCATCACTTCTCTATTATCAGCATCCCTCGCAAAAACACTACTGAGAACATTATCATGAAAATCTTCAATTGCTCGGTATGAATGTATAATGGAGTTGCAAAACAAATTTTTGGCTTTCGTTCCAACTTCTATTACGAATGTTTCTTTCCCCTTTGCTGAGTTTGTCCTGTGCATTTCTGGCGGTGGTGGTAACGGTTGAACCTTCTCTTCACTTTTTAGAAAATGATTCAGACTTTCCTTGGTCAATCATTCTCGAGGATGATTCTTTTTATATTTCTGCAGTCATTTGTTAGGTGTCCATGAAAGCGGTGGTAAGAATAGAACTCGTGACTTCTATCACTTGGTGGTGGCTCATTCCCCATGTTCCATGGTGCAGGTATGTTTTCCATCAAGAGTATAGCTTCCCATATTTTTTCCACACTAGTATTTAATGGTGGCATTTTGATTTCCTCCCATACTACTCTGTGACTTCGCTGCCCTCCATGATAATTCTGCCTTCGACCTCCATAAGTTTCTTGCGGATGATCAAGTCTTTGAATTTTGTTATTGCCGCCTCGGTTGTAGTAGTTCCTTTCTCTTTCATATTCTTCCTGATCACGGCTTCCCATAGCTACTATCTTTGGTTGTCCATCATCTGTTATCCTTTCTTGTTGCCCTTGCGAAGTGCTCGCTACTGTATTTATCAATTTGGGTAATAAGCTTGCATTCGCAGCATTTGAATTTGTATTCGCAACTGGGTATGATTCCATCTCATTTTGCCTTTCCTCTAGAGCAATATATTCCTCCGTGTTTCTCTCCCATGTAGTATTCTTCTTCCTTCTTCCTGATTTTCTTCACCAATTGGATTATTCTGCTGCCTATTTTCTTGATTTCCGTCATTTTGGCCATTCTGTAAAATCTCAGGACGTGGAATACACACCACTTCCCTTCTTTCGCAACATCCTTCACCGAGATTTGGCTCTCTTTCTAGATTTTCTTCATTAACATTTTCTACAGGCAATGTTCTCCTCGTATCATCTCTAACCGATCCCGATCTTGACCGGTATTACTTCTCGACCTTCTATTCTGCAACCTCATATTTTCCATTCTTAGCTCATGGTTTTGCCTTGTTAAATTTGCACGCTCTTCCGCTTCTAACCGCCTTTATTCATGTATTGTTTGCCTCAAAGCTTCTAATGCTGCGATTTCTTCATTTCCATGAATTGTTTCTCCCATCTCTTCTCGATATCTCTCCTCTTGTCCATTATTTATCAATTGTTGCACTTCTTCTCTTTCTTCCGTAGAATCTAATCTCCATGTATGCACACTCACCCTATCATAATTTATTACTCTATTCGGTGCTGGTTGAATTGGTGGTTGAATTTGACCTTCTTCTCTATTTCTTGCGTTTATTATTGATGGTTCACCTACTTCATTTCTCCTTTCTCCAGCTAATCTCCTGCTTCTTCTAACCGTTGGTGGTTGTTCTGATGCGTTCCTTCTTCTATCCATTTCTCAATTTCAGTAAGTTGTTGAAAATTATACGAAATTTCTTTCTTGTTACTCCTGATTCTTTCAATTCACAAGGTTGATCTCTACTCAATCCCTGTTTCTAGCGCCATTATGTAGTTGCAGGAAATCCTACACTACACCCCTCACTAGAATATACACAATTAAGTCATTTTAAGATGAATGATTATGATTTCTATTAATTGAATACTTGAATCTTTACAATATGAAATAGAAATGAGTAATAGAATTACAATCACTCTAAAACTTTCTCTCTCCTAAAGACTTGCTTAACAATTCAAAAAGAACTCTCCTACAACAGGTTTACTCAACCCTTTATATAGGGTAGTACATAGTGGATGACAGCTAAGCTGTCCTTTATTTTCGGGAATGTCTTGCGAAATATCGCAAGTGTACATGTATCAATTCTCGTGACACTCCTAAATTTCGCTGAATCTTTATATCTTTCTCATGTTTTGGATGTCGTCATTCATTGTGTCATTTATTTTACTTCCCTGCGACTCCCTCGCAATGTCGTCATTTATTAATCTCGCGAAGTATTGATGTCGCGATATTCTGATCCTACATAATTAAAGGGAGAATTTTTCATGTTCACACAAATAATTAAAAGAAGAATTTTGAAAAGCAAGCAAAAACACAAGTGTTGTGTGTGTAGAGAGATGTGTAAAAAGATGTGTAGAGAACTTCTCTATTTATAGGCTTCAATGTTCTCCAATTCTTCCAAGGAATAGAATCCTCATTCCATAATAATTTAATTTCCAAGTTCAAGTCCTTCTCAAATCCTCCATCTTCTCTTTCCAAATTTGAACCAAATTCTCCATCCAAGTCTTCACACCCATGAGTCTAGAATACTCTTCACAAAATTCTGCACATATTGGTCTGCCGGAAAATTACTGGGATCACCGGAATCCGGCCAGAAAACGGCACCGGATAGTGTCTGCCGGTCACCTGAAAGTTCTTCTCTGATAACGGAATATTCCGTTACGATACCGTCAAAGTTAACGGTCAAATCAGTCAAACCGTCAGTCAATGGGTCAAAGAAAGGGAAGTCAGCTTCTAACTCGGCTGATTGGGTCTAACTGGAATGGGTTGAATCGGCTCATCGGCCGGTACTGAGTTAACTCAGTCGAGTAGAAATTTCAGCAGAACCTCCCCTGTTTCTGGCTGATTTCCGGCCAATTTCAGGCCCTTCTTTTCTTCACCTGTTAAGAAACCTAACATTCATCTAGTTTAGCAATTCATTCTCATCACTTTCTGTGCATCAGCAACACCTCCTTCTCTTCTTGCAATCAACAGAGGCTCAGCTCCTGATGTGTTTTTAAATTGTTGTAGAAAGTGGTAAGAAAGATGTCGTTCCTCTCAGACTTGTGAAGGATTTTTTAGACTTAAATTCAAAATAAAAATAGAAAACTCACTAAAAATTATAGCAAACTTTGACAAAGATGTTATCAATATTAAAAGAACACTGAGGCTAAGATTCCACTATTTTCCAAGTTCAAAGTGATTTAATCCAATATATATTTACGCAATTTTCTCGTTCAATTTGATTCTAAACTATTGCGACAAGTAGATTCTCAAAATAACAAGTGTAAATCCGAAGCATAAAACATCAAAAACTTAAGTCTAAGCATGCTCTATCAAAAGAAATCACAATTGCTTAACAAAAATCATTCAAACAATTTTCAATCAAGGCAAATAATCATATAATAATTGCAAATAAATAAATAAAATAAAATATACCACTTTTTGTTGGAAAAATAGCTTCCTCTATCGCCTCAGCAATGGGGTTTAGCTCCTCATATTAATCATGATCTCAAAATATTATTTTATGGTTCAAAAGTTGATTAAAAGGATGAGAAACAATAAATCGATCGCTTGCAACGCCGTAATGGTGTTACAAAGAAGTTGTTGCAAGGGACTATTCTGAGTAACCCGTCTTATGCACTTTGTTGATTTGTCGCTGAATCTAAGACCCCGAAAACGACTGTCTTGATCGGCTTTTGTTCTTCGTGTTCTTAGTTATGCACCAAAGATAAACAATTCTCTCGAAACTCTTGATTTTGTTCTCTCGTGTTGTTCTAAACCTCCCCAAAGTTTGCGTAGTCCTTCCCGAACTCCTAACAACTCCTTATATATCCAAAGAAACCCTCACAAACCCGAGTTTATCTTTCTTTTCTTCCACGGCAAGCTCCGAGAATAATTCTCTCTAACTTTCCATGCACGCGTCTGCCGAGTTATCCTGACTCTCCCATACTCCCTTGAGACTGAATCAAGACCGAATACATCCAATCCTGGCGTAAAATCCTCTCCAAATCCTCCTCAGAAATCCAAAACCCCGATAATATTTCATCGCCTCTGTTTTGTTTCTCCCGGCTTATCCAGCCCAATTGGTTGGGTCCAAACACTCGTATCAACTCTGTTTGGTCAATTAGAGTCCAGCCCAACACAAATATGCGATTAAATCTCCTTGGAACATCTCTAGATTTGAAACAAAAATCTGCCAGACGATACATGCAGTTTCCCGCAAAAACTAATTTCAGCGATTAGTAGCTGCCCTGAGGTGGTACCCCTTAGTAATTTGGGTACCCCTTATCCAAAATGAGAGTCCGTATAGTAGGTGTCCTCCGGGCGCAACTTTTCGAGCCGATTTTTCCAAAAATGTTTATTGGCCAAAAATACCTACACACACATAAAACACCATAATAAGTACAAAAATGAGCACTATCAATATAAAGAATCGAGACAAAGTAGACACAAAAATGTTTCTATCAAATACCCCCAAACATATTATTTGCTAGTCCTCGAGCAAAAATAAAATAAAAATAAAATCCTAACTCACTATCGCAGGCATCGTCGATTGCATTTAGCGTATGCAATAAGCCTTTAAACCCCTAGGTGGACCTAGTGGCCGAGTTATAGTCTCGGGAGGGTTTACCAGAGGTGTACCCACAAAACCTTTACTCCAGACCCTAACTATTTACGCAGAACCTTGGAAAGCACTAAAGAATCTCCTTGGTTGGCATACTTAATGACTACAGGAGGAAGTACCCTGATGCGAAATTCCAATTGCTGTACACGAGTTTGCACTCAAGCATACTAAAATTCATATATAAGTCACGAGCTCTACGAGATAGTTTCTGAACATCATAACCGGAGTCAACCAATCACATGGATAGATTAAGAGATGGATATAGAAAAACATAGATGGTTTTGATGTTGACTAAGGTGAACGATGTTTCTCATATCTGTCTGAAGGCCACTGCCAAAACGAACCTATCCTAATGGTGAGATACTAGTTCGACTAATATCAACACACCGGCATATACAAGGGAACCAGTGGTCGATAATCCTAACTCTAGGTCAACACAACTGGCATATACAAGGGTTCCAGTGGTCGACTTTATTGAATTTATTCCGGTTGGTCTGATGGTCTAGTCTCATTTTTTTTTTTTTTTTTTTTTTTGCTTTTTTTTTTTTTATATTTTTTTTTTTTTTTATTTTTTATCTCAATCACTCTATTTCACCCTAGCAGTGGTAACAACTTGAATCGTGAGCCCCACCTAATCACTTAGACAAACATATTTTAAAGAAAACAAAATAAAAATAAAAAGGATTCAACGAGATATGGCGAAACTACCATTTTTTTTTTTTTTTTAATTCTAACACCTGAGCTCCGTGCTTTTATGAATAGACTCTTTAGATGTTTCCATCTAATCAGATTGGTTCCTCGACTCTTACAACCAAAATGCTTCCATCCACTTAGATTGGTTAGTGCCATCCTTAATAAGCATAAATTTCTAGGCTCTGGAATTTAACAATGCAACTAAAAAGTTTCTCCGATACCCCCAAACTTAAATCTAACATTGTCCTCAATGTTCTAAAGATGAAATTAAAAGCATGAACAAGGAGAAACTGTTACCAATTGAAGTAAAAGAGTTAAGGAAAGATATTACCGTGTCGCATGAATATTGGGTTACCTCCCAAGAAGTGCTAAGTTTAAAGTCTTCAGCCAGACTAAGAAAGGATTAGTCACCTTATAAAATCATAAAGTAATAGCCGAAATATCTGTGGGTCATCAAAACCAAATAGAGCTATCACAAGTAAAAGGAATCTGCAACATGCCAAGAAAATTAACAAATGAAGCACACCCTTGTCTAGTTTCCTGTTTAAGACAACAACATCTAGTCGTGGTTCGAGTTCGGGTTCTATAACTGGGTCCAAATAAAATATTTTCATGTGATGGAATTCCTCAAAGCTAAGATCTGGTTCAGGTTGTAAAGTCTGTAAAAACTCAAATAAGAACTTAGAAGCACATAATAATAATCTGAATAATTGCGGATCCTTAAAGTCAATCAGTTTTGACTAACATAATTGACCATGATGAAACTGGCGGTCAATCATAAGAGAACGTGTCATTTCTATTCTCCTAAAATAATTAGGTTTGGTCTCAGAACTTAATAACTGACACATTTTGAACTCATACATTCCCACAATTTTGGTTGAAAAATATTTGGTGGGAAAACAAAATCAATCTGGGTATCATAGCCTGGGCTAACCACATCAACCAGAGGATGGGTTTCTAACAACTGAACTTCCCTATGGACATCACTAGGTTCAGGAAAACGTGTATGAAGATAATATTTTAAAATGGTTGAGGCACATATGTCAAGTCCCAAGTGAGGGACCTTTCTAAGAGTTAAGGCACATGGAGAATGATAATCACCCCCAAACTTAGAGTTTTCAGTGTCTCTAGAAAGACTAGTCACAACTTCCCTAATTTCAAGGTCATCTCGATTCTGAAAATGGTCAATTGATTCTTCTAAGTCAGGTTCATCCTCACTCATCTCTACGAGTTCATTTTCTTTGTCTAAGACTAATGTTTCTAAATCGCTAGACTCTAAAACAATATTCTCATAAGAAACTCGTTCCTCAAAACTATCATCGGCTTCGTAATCATAAGGGAATACTACATCGTCTAAAACGGTGGTCTCTCTAGTCAAATCCTCGTCCTTTTGAATAGGTGAATAATTGTTAAAATTATTTGGATTTGAACTAGAAATAATATTATCATTGTAAAGCTCAATTGGAGTAGCAAATTCCTGATCACTATGCCTAAATATTTGATTCTTCATCAACACTATCCTCATCATAATCATCATTATAATAACATGGAAATGATCGAACCTCATCTAAAGTAGTGTTACCAATTCTAACCTCGTCATCTTGATTATGCAAATAACTATCATCATTTTCAAAGGTACTATTGGAAACACTATATTGGAAATTAAGACTATCTTGAGCAGGTTCTTTCTGGGGCCGCTAACAACATTTTCTCGAGTCGACTCACATGACTTCCCGATTTTATATAGGAAAGAAGGTTCACACGTTTCATTGCTTTCGTCCATAACTAAGTTATTCATTTCGCTAACTTACGTGTCGCCTCGGCCTAACTTACGTGTTGACTCTAGTAGAGAGGAACTTTGCTTGTACGACCAGTTGGCATGTGGATAGTAATTGGGCTCATCATGGTATGAGCCATAACCTTGAAAAGGCTGATGTTCCCAACCACTATTCACACTATGGTCAAAGTAGTTACGTCCATTTTGAAACTCAGTCGGATATTCGTTGTATTGGCTATTGTAATACCAGTTCGACATTCTATTGCAGGGGTGTGAGTTGTCACATGAGAATAAAACCCACTGACAGGGGATTCGTGGGTGAATAGAGTCTTACCTCCCGTACCAGACGGGCGATGAACTGTTGAAGTCGACTCAGGCCACCGACTCCTATGTTAGTGTACGAACCCGAGGGGCCGAGACAAGATCGTGAATCGCTCATCGTCCTTCCCCGCAAAACAGTTTATATTTAATCTTAACCCTTCCTTAGGGTTTCAAAAATAATGTCCAAGTCCAAAAATAAAGTCCAAAAAGTGTCCAAAAAGAAAAAGAAAAATTACAAAAATACAACCCTATTTACAGTTTCTAAAAATAAAACAAAATAACTATATACAAAATCTTCTTCTTCACTCCCTTCAGATTCCTCTTTTCTTTCCTTCTTTGGCGATGCTTTCCTTTTATAGCACTTTTTCTTTCCTTGTAGCCTCGCTTCAAATCTGAAAAGAATCGAAAAATACCAAAGCGCGTAAAAAAAAAGAACAAAAAAATATTAAAAAAATAAAATAGAAATAACTCTAAAACCTAAAACCTAAATACAAGTCCCGCGCCAACGTCGGTTGTAGAAAGCGCCAACAATTGATGTGTTTTTAAATTGTTGTAGAAAGTGGTAAGAAAGATGTCGTTCCTCTCAGACTTGTGAAGGATTTTTTAGACTTAAATTCAAAACAAAAATAGAAAACTCACTAAAAATTATAGCAAACTTTGACAAAGATGTTATCAATATTAAAAGAACACTGAGGCTAAGATTCCACTATTTTCCAAGTTCAAAGTGATTTAATCCAATATTTATATTTACACAATTTTCTCGTTCAATTTGATTCTAAACTATTGCGACAAGTAGATTCTCAAAATAACAAGTGTAAATTTAAAGCATAAAACATCAAAAACTTAAGTCTAAGCATGCTCTATCAAAAGAAATCACAATTGCTTATTGCTTAAAAAATCATTCAAACAATTTTCAATCAAGGCAAATAATCATATAATAATTGCAAATAAATAAATAAAATAAAATATACCACTTTTTGTTGGAAAAATAGCTTCCTCTATCGCCTCAGCAATGGGGTTTAGCTCCTCATATTAATCATGATCTCAAAATATTATTTTATGGTTCAAAAGTTGATTAAAAGGATGAGAAACAATAAATCGATCGCTTGCAACGCTCGTAATGGTGTTACAAAGAAGTTGTTGCAAGGGACATTCTGAGAACCCGTCTTATGCATCGTTGATTTGTCATTGAATCTAAGACCCCAAAACGATTTGTCTTGATCGTCTTTTGTTCTTCATGTTCTTAGTTATGCACCAGCAGAAACAATTCTCTGAAACTCTTGATTTTGTTCTCTGTGTTGTTCTAAACCTCCCCAAAGTTTGCGTAGTCCTTCCTGAACTCCTAACAACTCCTTATATAGCCAGCAAACCCTCACAAACCCGAGTTTATCTTTCTTTTCTTCCACGGCAAGCTCCGAGAATAATTCTCTCTAACTTTCCATGCACGCGTCTGCCGAGTTATCCTGACTCTCCCATACTCCCTTGAGACTGAATCAAGACCGAATACATCCAATCCTGGCATAAAATCCTCTCCAAATCCTCCTCAGAAATCCAAAACCCCGATAATATTTCTTCGCCTCTGTTTTGTTTCTCCCGGCTTATCCAGCCCAATTGGTTGGGTCAAAACACTCGTATCAACTCTGTTTGGTCAATTAGAGTCCAGCCCAACACAAATATGCGATTAAATCTCCTTGGAACATCTCTAGATTTGAAACAAAAATCTGCCAGACGATACATGCAGTTTCCCGCCAAAACTAATTTCAAACGGAGAAGATGGTGTGCCCTTTATCCTCTGGTGGGGTGCGATTAGTAGCTGCCCTGGGGTGGTACCCCTTAGTAATTTGGGTACCCCTTATCCAAAATGAGAGTCTGTATAGTAGGTGTCCTCCGGGCGCAACTTTTCGAGCCGATTTTTCCAAAAATGTTTATTGGCCAAAAATACCTACACACACATAAAACACCATAATAAGTACAAAAATGAGCACTATCAATATAAAGAATCGAGACAAAGTAGACACAAAAATGTGTCTATCAAATACCCCCAAACCTATTATTTGCTAGTCCTCGAGCAAAAATAAAATAAAAACAAAATCCTAACTCACTGTCGCAGGCATCGTCGATTGCATTTAGCGTATGCAATAAGCCTTTAAACCCCTAGGTGTCCCTAGTGGCCGAGTTATAGTCTCGGGAGGGTTTACCAGAGGTGTACCCACAAAACCTTTACTCCAGACCCTAACTATTTACGCAGAACCTTGGAAAGCACTAAAGAATCTCCTTGGTTGGCATACTTAATGACTACAGGAGGAAGTACCCTGATGCGAAATTCCAATTGCTGTACACGAGTTTGCACTCAAGCATACTAAAATTCATATATAAGTCACAGAGCTCTACTCAGATAGTTTCTGAACATCATAACCGGAGTCAACCAATCACATGGATAGATTAAGAGATGGATATAGAAAAACATAGATGGTTTTGATGTTGACTAAGGTGAACGATGTTTCTCATATCTCTGTCTCAAGGCCACCGCCAAAACGAACCTATCCTAATGGTCGAGATACTAGTCGACTAATATCAACACACTTTGGCATATACAAGGGAACCAAAGTGGTCGATAATCCTAACTCTCGGTCAACACAACTGGCATATACAAGGGTTCCAGTGGTCGACTTTATTGAATTTATTCCGGTTGGTCTGATGGTCTAGTCTCATTTTTTTATTTTTTTTGCTTTTTTTTTTGCTTTTTTTAACTTTTTTTTCAACTTTTTTTTTTTTTTTTTTTTTTTTTTATCTCAATCACTCTATTTCACCCTAGCAGTGGTAACAACTTGAATCATGAGCCCCACCTAATCACTTAGACAAACATATTTTAAAGAAAACAAAATAAAAATAAAAATAGAAGTGAAAAGGATTCAACGAGATATGGCGAAACTACCATGTTTTTTTTTTTTTTTTAATTCTAACACCTGAGCTCTGTGCTTTTATGAATAGACTCTTTAGATGTTTCCATCTAATCAGATTGGTTCCTCAACTGTTACAACCAAAATGCTTCCATCCACTTAGATTGGTTAGTGCCATCCTTAATAAGCATAAATTTCTAGGCTCGGAATTTAACAATGCAACTAAAAAGTTTCTCCCATACCCCCAAACTTAAATCTAACATTGTCCTCAATGTTCTAAAGATGAAATTAAAAGCATGAACAAGGAGAAACTGTTACCAATTGAAGTAAAAGAGTTAAGGAAAGATATTACCGTGTCGCATGAATATTGGGTTACCTCCCAAGAAGTGCTAAGTTTAAAGTCTTCATCCAGACTAAGAAAGGATTAGTCACCTTATAAAATCATAAAGTAATAGCCGAAATATCTGTGGGTCATCAAAACCAAATAGAGCTATCACAAGTAAAAGGAATCTGCAACATACCAAGAAAATTAACAAATGAAGCACACCCTTGTCTAGTTTCCTGTTTAAGACAACTACATCTAGCTGTGGTTCAGGTTCAGGTTCTATAACTGGGTCCAAATAAAATATTTTCATGTGATGGAATTCCTCAAAGCTAAGATCTGGTTCAGGTTGTAAAGTCTGTAAAAACTCAAATAAGAACTTAGAAGCACATAATAATAATAACCTGAATAATTGCGGATCCTTAAAGTCAATCAGTTTTGACTAACACAATTGACCATGATGAAACTGGCGGTCAATCATAAGAGAACGTGTCATTTCTATTCTCCTAAAATAATTAGGTTTGGTCTCAGAACTTAATAACTGACACATTTTGAACTCATACATTCCCACAATTGGTTGAAAAACATTTGGTGGGAAAACAAAATCAATCTGGGTATCATAGCCTGGGCTAACCACATCAACCAGAGGATGGGTTTCTAACAACTGAACTTCCCTATGGACATCACTAGGTTCAGGAAAACGTGTATGAAGGTAATCTTTTAAAATGGTTGAGGCACATATGTCAAGTCCCAAGTGAGGGACCTTTCTAAGATTTAAGGCACATGGAGAATGATAATCACCCCCAAACTTAGAGTTTTCAGTGTCTCTAGAAAGACTAGTCACAACTTCCCTAATTTCAAGGTCATCTGATTCCTGAAAATGGTCAATTGATTCTTCTAAGTCGGTTCATCCTCACTCATCTCTACGAGTTCATTTTCTTTGTCTAAGACTAATGTTTCTAAATCGCTAGACTCTAAAACAATATTCTCATAAGAAACTCGTTCCTCAAAACTATCATCGGCTTCGTAATCATAAGGGAATACTACATTGTCTAAAACGGTGGTCTCTCTAGTCAAATCCTCGTCCTTTTGAATAGGTGAATAATTGTTAAAATTATTTGGATTTGAACTAGAAATAATATTATCATTGTAAAGCTCAATTGGAGTAGCAAATTCCTGAGCACTATGCCTAAATATTTCAGATTCTTCATCAACACTATCCTCATCATAATCATCATTATAATAACATGGAAATGATCGAACCTCATCTAAAGTAGTGTTACCAATTCTAACCTCGTCATCTTGATTATGCAAATAACTATCATCATTTTCAAAGGTACTATTGGAAACACTATATTGGAAATTAAGACTATCTTGAGCAGCTTCTTTCCCGGGCCTCTAACAACATTTTCTGAGTCGACTCACATGACTTCCTGATTTTATCTAGGAAAGAAGGTTTACACGTTTCATTGCTTTCGTCCATAACTAAGTTATTCATTTCTGCTAACTTACGTGTCGCCTCAGCTAACTTACGTGTTGACTCTAGTAGAGAGGAACTTTGCTCGTACGACCAGTTGGCATGTGGATAGTAATTGGGCTCATCATGGTATGAGCTATAACCTTGAAAAGGCTGATGTTCCCAACCACTATTCACACTATAGTCAAAGTAGTTACGTCCATTTTGAAACTCAGTCGGATATTCGTTGTATTGGCTATTGTAATACCAGTTCGACATTCTATTGCAGGGGTGTGAGTTGTCACACAAAATAAAACCCACTGACAGGGGATTCGTGGGTGAATAGAGTCTTACCTCCCGTACCAGACGGGCGATGAACCGTTGAAGTCGACTCAGGCCACCGACTCCTATGTCAGTGTACGAACCCGAGGGGCCGAGACAAGATCGTGAATCGTCGTCCTTCCCTGCAAACAGTTTATATTTAATCTTAACCCTTCCTTAGGGTTTCAAAAATAATGTCCAAGTCCAAAAATAAAGTCCAAAAAGTGTCCAAAAATAAAAAGAAAAATTACAAAAATACAACCCTATTTACAGTTTCTAAAAATAAAACAAAATAGCTATATACAAAATCTTCTTCTTCACTCCCTTCAGATTCCTCTTTTCTTTCCTTCTTTGTTGATGCTTTCCTTTTATAGCACTTTTTCTTTCCTTGTAGCCTCGCTTCAAATCTGAAAAGAATCGAAAAATACCAAAGCGCGTAAAAAAGAACAAAAAAAATATAAAAAATAAAAATAGAAATAGAAATAACTCTAAAACCTAAAACCTAAATACAAGTCCGCGTCGGCGGCGCCAACAATTGATGTGTTTTTAAATTGTTGTAGAAAGTGGTAAGAAAGATGTCGTTCCTCTCAGACTTGTGAAGGATTTTTTAGACTTAAATTCAAAACAAAAATAGAAAACTCACTAAAAATTATAGCAAACTTTGACAAAGATGTTATCAATATTAAAAGAACACTGAGGCTAAGATTCCACTATTTTCCAAGTTCAAAGTGATTTAATCCAATATTTATATTTACACAATTTTCTCGTTCAATTTGATTCTAAACTATTGCGACAAGTAGATTCTCAAAATAACAAGTGTAAATCCGAAGCATAAAACATCAAAAACTTAAGTCTATGCATGCTCTATCAAAAGAAATCACAATTGCTTAACAAAAATCATTCAAACAATTTTCAATCAAGGAAAATAATCATATAATAATTGCAAATAAATAAAATAAAATATACCACTTTTTGTTGGAAAAATAGCTTCCTCTATCGCCTCAGTGACCGCTGTCGTAAGCGTCAAAAATAAATTTACACTTTCTTACTACTCAAAATATATAATGAAGCAAGGGAAAGAAAGGATCGATCCCACAGAGAGGTCTAGGTTGTCAAATTGTTTCGGTTCCCTATAAATAACACCGGTAGTTTTGTGATTTTTATATAATAAACTAAATAAAAGCAAATAAAGCAAAGAAAACAAATCAAATCAAGGATAAGAAGATATTGGTCATGGATTTCGTTTTCATTCACAAACATGTTTTCAACACAATAACTAGAATTGATATTTTAATCTCAACTTTTATCAAAGACCCTAGAATACCTTGATCGCAAGTATATCCCGCAAATCTCCTCATGTCATCAACAAACACATTAAAAGATGCGAATATGAATTCTATCTAAAGGAACAACCTAACGTGTAAAAGCACTAATCAAGTTTAATTCCCTAGATGCATTAGGTTCTATGAAATCAGGCCAATCAAAGCAATCGAACGTGTAAAAGCACTAATCCGATTTAACAAAGGTTATGGTTCACATATGATCATAAGAATATATCACTACAAACTATAATCATATTTATGCTACTTGCAATCCGGAATTATCACTTTTGCGTATAATAACCCTAATCTAGCAATAAAGATGAAAGCAAACTCAATCGATTCGCGACTCGACTAACAAGCATTCAAATCATGTAACAATATTAATGGTGAATCATAAACGATAATATGAGAGAAAACTAATTTATTGAATTAAAACCCATATTTGGAAATCCAACTTATTCCATAACCAATAATAAAACTCTAGCTCATATTCATGGAGTTCATAACAAGAAGAAAGAGAAAAGACTTCATGGTTCTAAACCCTAGAAAACAAAGTAGAGGCAAAAGATAATAAAAGATAAAAGATATGATAACCCACATTAGGTAAAAGTCCTCTCTTTATAAGTTTCTCTATTTCCATAAGGATACTCCTTCCAATATTAGGTCTTCTCAAAAGTCCACTAGATAGAAGTCCTCCAAGCCCATGTGTGAGAAAACCCATGTAGAAAATTATGTCAAAAAACGTCGCTGGAAAACTGGGATTATGGCCGGAACTTGGCCGGAATAGTCGCCGGAAAGTGTCTCAGGGGACCGGCAAAGTCCACCCGGTCACCGGTCAACGAGTCAACTCGGTCAAATCACTGAGTCAAACCGGGTCAAGGTGAATCAGTGAGTCAGAACCGGATCACGTATGAGTCAGAGTCTTGAGTCAGAACTAGTTAGATCTCTCTGGCTGATTGGGATTAGTTGCCAGGCATGAGCCAATTGCACTGGCCTGAGTTATGCTGCACAATGATTGTGCTTCAAAGCTCCATCCAGCCATGATGGCTATTCATCTTATACTCTGGCCTGCAATCTAAGCTCCAATTCCTCCATACATCAAAACTACTTTAAACCACCAGCAACTACATCTTCTTGAGCCCTCTCTTGTAACCCTGGCTGAAACACCAAATTCGATGCAACCCCAACTCTAAGTACCAACACCAGCTACCACCATCTGCAATTACTTCTCACTGTCGAATTCCTACTGCCAGCAAACCTTGCCTGTCTCAGTTCATCTCTGTCAACACCGTCTTCTCTTCCTGTAAACTTCACAGCACACCCAGACTATCTAGTTCAAGCCAAACTCGGTTCGAACATCCCTGCCATTCTCCATTTGTTGTCTTGCAGCAGCACACGATCTCAAGCACAGAATAAATACCCATTCCTCCAATTCAGTTCAAGCTCATACATTCAAACCAGCTTGCACCTGCAGTGCCATTTCTCCAAAACATCACCTGCACCTTCTTGTTCAGCTTCCTTGCATACCTGCAATCTCTATTTCAAATGACCCTGCACCTGTAGCTTCTCCTCCATGAACTGCACTGCACAGATCCAGCTTCACTCCTGCCGCATTTACAGACCAGCCTTCCTCATCTCAGACTCATGTTTCTTCAGCTACTCCTGCTTTACAAAACTGGCACCTCCAGATTCATTGCCACGAACCCATTCAATCTAAACAAAACCACCAACTGCTGCCATTCCAGCTTCATAACTTCTAAATCTTCCCATGACAACATCATCACCGACTGCAGCTTCATTACTGCCAGTGCCATCAATGGCAGAACCCAGACACAACTCCGTCCATCATCATGCCTCTGCCAAGCTCTCAACCATCGATAATGGCTGTACCACCGAACTCCACTATCTGCCATGAGCAATCATTTAATCCCTGGCAGCATCAGATTCTTCTATTCACCACCACCGAAACATCTGAGACTCCTCCATCGAGAAAAGTTCAGAAACAAGCTCATCCTTTAGCTTTCACAACTCATCTCAGGCCACCTGCAGCAGCTGCTTCCCTGCAACCATTTAGTGCAATTCACAGCCATCTCTATATTCCCATATACTATTGCTTTACAGGCTCCACCAGAACTTGCTCATATGGCACCAACAATCAGCTCCAAGATCATCTCCAAAGCTCCGTCATCCATAGGCATCATCTCTGGCACCTAATTCTTTCCTTCCCCAGCTTTGCCTGCTTTGCACTCTGCCCTATATTGCCAACCAATCCACCTACTAACTCGGCCGCAACCACTGCAATTTGCATTCACTTCCAGCTTCCAGTTTGAGCTCCACCACATCTCAGCTTAATTCCAGTCATCACCACAAACACCATAATTACCCATTAGCTCCATCTGCTTCACGGACTCTAGTTGCTCATATCTGAATCTAACTAGCCTTCAAGTACAGCACGAACCCAATGTCAGTTCCCATTTCGTATTCGAAATACCCTTGTAATTTAGCTCTGCAATTCATACAATTCATTGACTTGCAACTTATCCCAGTGACTCACGGCTCATACCCTGTATAAGTTCATCAAATCCGTTCATTAAAACTGCCAGAGAACCATGATTTAGTATCACCAGAACCTACACCTCAAACCCTAATTTCTGTCAAACTTAAGCTCAAATCCATTCCTTGCTTCTTCAATCAACACAGAACATCACAGATTCACTAAACTCGAATACCCATTCTTCATAATTCCAACAGAGCTTAAATTCACATCTCAATCTCCTCAAACCCCTAATTTCTCCATTTCTTCTCAACAAACCCTAATTTCAGAAGTCAGTTCTTTCTTCATTTCTTCTAACATTCATCACCACCAGACTCATGAGATCTCATCCTTCTTAGCTTCGAATCAGCAACAACAGACCCGATCCGCCAACAGCATCGCCTCCCTCCATTTCCTCTTGTTTTCAGGTGAAATGTATTAATGAAAGAGGAAAGAAAGCCTCGAGTTGTCTGAGAAGCAGCTCGGCCTAATTGAGTCTAGCAGCATGGATCGGATATTGGCATCCGGTAGATGGATACAGGAAGCCACAACTCACATATGGCTTGTCGGTTCCGAATAACCGACAACCTAATTCTCTGTTCAGCTCAACTGTCGGTTACGAGGAACTAACAGTTCATTTTTCACCTCCTTTGCTAAGTAACCTTCGCCGGCTCCAAGGATCGCTAGCCTGTGAATTGACTTTTTTGACCTTTACGCTCCTAATGGATGGTTTTTCCTTCTTTCGCTCCGAATGACTCCAAAGTAACTAATAACTCAAAAGCAGACATAAAGTACATAATTCACAAGAAAAATAGCAAAGAAAGCGTAACTACTAGATAGTAAATTAGGTGTTTTAGACACCCATCAGATTCCCCCACACTTAGACTTTGCTAGTCCTCGAGCAAATCAAACAAAACAATTCAAAAAGTTACATACAACTCCATGTCGTCGAGGCTACGGTCACTTTTAGCATAAATAACAAGCCTTTAAACCCCTAGGTGTCCCTAGTGGACGAGTTATAGTCTCGTGAGGGTTTACTAGAGATATACCCACAAAACCTATTTTTCCAACTTACTAGTTCTCCACAATGATAGCATCCAACGCGCTAAGAAGACATAGAGATTCTGCACACTAATCATAAGAAGTTAGACACATAAATGAACACAATCTCATTCTTAAAAGTTGAGAGAGAGATAACCATCCCTTCTCGACTAAAATTCGGGTTCGGAGTGATCAAAAGTCTCGACTCTGCCTCACAAGAAAGGATTTTATGATATTGCTCTCAATAATAAACAGCTCTTTATGGGTCACACATGTGTCCAGGTAGGAATGAAGAGAGAATCCTGCGACACGTTGAATGGTAGGAAGGCAAAACCCTCCGAAATATTTTGAAAACCCACATCTTTTATATATTTTTGAAAACCCATTTTTCTGACGATCTCTTCGAAAGGAAATCAACCATTTAACGAAGGTGGGAATATGCTTACTTACCTCGTTATCCGTTCGGCGTGCGGCTAGCACCACTCTCACAAAGATCCATAGAAACGTCTTCGGTCTTCTATCGGTGTCTTCATCTTCGTCTTCGGTCTTCAACTCTTGATGATAACTCTTGAACTTCGTAGAATCTTGACAATATGATTCTTTCCTCTAATTCCTTGTCGCTTGAAACTTCATTATAGATATTCCTTCTTTCCATAGGCTTTATTGAAAGAATACAAAAATAAAAACAAACTATACAAACCCAATTTTTTTTTTTTTTTTTTCTTTTTTTTTTTTTATTATTATTATATATTTTTTTTTTCTGTTTTTTTTTTATAATTGTTTTTTTTTCTTTTTTTTTTATAATAAGAAATAAAACAAATACAAAATAAAAATAAAACAAAATAACAAACCTAAAAATTTTCTCTTGTCTTTTTTTTTTTCATTTTTTTTTTTTTTTTCATTTTTTTTTCATTTTTCTTTTTTTTTTTCTAATTTTTTTTTTTAAGACAAGAGAAAGTAGAATACAAATAAAATAAAATACAAAGGCCATGGTATAAGTACTTTACCGCTTGATTCTTCACAACTTGTATGTCTTGATATCATAAACTTCTCGAACTCTCATCTTGATAATTTTCACACTTTTTTTTTTATTGTTGCCTCAAACGTCTTCAACTTTCCTTGTAGATTTGTGATGCTCCTCTTGTTGATGATGATGGTGTTTCTATGGACCTGTTGGTGTAGAGAGAGATAAGGTGGATGGTGCTAACTGCGAACAAGATTACAAGTGGTATGTAAGTTAGCAATTCGATGTCACCAACACGATTGACAAAAATAGCACTCAAGAGATCAAAATAGTGCTTCTATGGTGGGAGGTTGGGCAGCTCACCATTCTGCCCGGAATTAACGTACGGTGACACACACTCTAAAAGCACAAATTTAGACAGGTACAAAGAATTGAAGGTTGGTGCCTCACATTATGTAACATGGGTAGTCTCCACTATAGGGGATCACTACTCTAATACCGAATTCAGTCTGCACCTTATTTGCCACTGGCATGGTTAAATCCAACTTTAACTCTCATACAAGTAAGAAACCCGATCATGTTCTCTGTCATCTCTAAGTTCAGTCACTATTATGAGATTCTCGATGTAATCTTAGCGACATGTATATTATGTGACTCTAAACTAACCACAAGTTGGAGTTTTTTATTCACTATATACAAAAAAAAATTGAAAATTTTGACTCAAAAAGGCTAAAAACTCTATATGCAAAAGACCCCCCACACTTAAACTTCACATTGTCCTCAATGTGTAAAACCGAAAATTCTGAATTCTGACGTAACAGCAGATAAAACGCAAAAATTGTACAAATTGGTAAGGAATTTGGAAAAACTCCATTTCACAAAAGTTGTTCATCTACGTGTTTTCTACAAAGTGCCAAAAGGGCACAGTGTTTCGATAAACGGTCTGACAGTTATGGTCTCTGGACTGAACTACGTGCAGTCTGAATTTTTTACGACGAAAAGGTATTCATCATAATTCTCTTCTAAGATAGATTCCGGACGCAATGAAATTAAACATGGGGATGCAAATATGATATGAAAACTATAAAAATAAATAAATAAAAGGGTTTAAGATACAAAACCTATGGGTTGCCTCCCATTTAGCGCTTGGTTTAAAGTCGTCAGCCCGACTCTTTTGTTATCGTCCATATACCAACAATCTGAAAAGTTGAGGATCCTTCCATAGAACCTGTTTTGCAAACACTAGCTTCACACAAATATTAGTAATATAAAACAAAAGTGAAGCTATGAACCGATAAAAGCTTCCCCCACACTTATTCTTGTCCACACTTGGGAGTGTATAAAGAATATAGAAGTCGGGTACTTCCACGGTTTCTTGTTCCATAACCTGCATAGTATGAGAATCAAGTATCTCTAATGGCGGAAAACGAGAAACAAAGTCATTCAACAATATTCTCGAAGCACATACATTCAAACCACTAAGAGGTAAAGGAGAAGAAATAATAGGCAAAGGGTTAGATAAACCTTGCACAATCTCTTGTATTACGGAATCCTCTTCATCCTTGAAAAACTCAAGTGAATAATTCACCTCTTTTATATCATGGTCCTCTATCAAACCTTGCAACCATTCTTCATCCGTTTCTGCCATAACCAAAGTCTCGACATAAACATCATCATTACAATCATTTGCAAGCTCAATTGGGTCTTCCACAATATTGGTCATACCGGTCTCATTCTCAACATACTCCTTTTTGTTGTAAGGCACATACTCTTTTGCGGATGCAATATTGTCCATAAGGAATTTCTTTAGAACACTCCTTGCGTCATCCTCAAGCTCTACCTTTTGAATAGGCTCTTGATCATTATTAAGATCAATGCTCGAGTAATCTACACAAGTGTCATCATATTCCTTTTCAACTTCACCTTGATCGCAAAAAGACTCCTCGGAGATGTCACCATGAGTTGTTTCAAGCAATGTATCATAATCACCGTCACTATCATAGTCAACATAAGATTGGTCCTCGCTGAATTTAGTGTTGCTAATCTCTAACTCATCCTTTTGAATAGGTGAATGATCATTATTACGATCAAGAGTTGAGTTAACTACACAATTATCAACGAAAGTGCCCAAGGATTGGCCTTTTTCCACATTAGCATCAATCAAATATTCATCACAAACCATATGCACATTAAAATTATCCATATCTTCCTTGCATTGATCAATGCCTCTTCGCAAGCTAGACATACCTTCACGAAGTTCTTGGAGTTGCTCGTTTGTAGTCTCTTTAGCTTTTTGAAATTCCTCTTGTAAAAAGTTGGAAACTTTGTCTATAAAATTAGAGACTTTTTTTTCACAAGCATAAGAATCCTCCCATCCTTGTGGTTGTTCACACACGTACCCGCCATAAGGTTGTTGAGGAAAACCATAAGGTTCCATGGAATATTGGTCATAACCAATGAATTGGTTTTGATTATACCCATGGAATTGGTAGTTTTCGTATTGTTGAGGTTGTTGAAAACCGTAGTCATTCATGTAGTATGCTCCTTCCATGAGAAACAAGCACCTGAAATAAAATTCTCAAACCAAGGTTAAAACCCAGAAAATAAGAAAAATAAAACTAAAACTAAAAACAAAAATAAGAAACCAAAAACAATTAACAACCGCTGCCTCCCCGGCAACGGCGCCAAAATTTGACCGCTGTCGTAAGCGTCAAAAATAAATTTACACTTTCTTACTACTCAAAATATATAATGAAGCAAGGGCAAGAAAGGATCGATCCCACAGAGAGGTCTAGGTTGTCAAATTGTTTCGGTTCCCTATAAATAACACCGGTAGTTTTGTGATTTTTATATAATAAACTAAATAAAAGCAAATAAAGCAAAGCAAACAAATCAAATCAAGGATAAGAAGATATTGGTCATGGATTTCGTTTTCATTCACAAACATGTTTTCAACACAATAACTAGAATTGATATTTTAATCTCAACTTTTATCAAAGACCCTAGAATACCTTGATCGCAAGTATATCCCGCAAATCTCCTCATGTCATCAACAAACACATTAAAAGATGCGAATATGAATTCCATCTAAAGGAACAACCTAACGTGTAAAAGCACTAATCAAGTTTAATTCCCTAGATGCATTAGGTTCTATGAAATCAGGCCAATCAAAGCAATCGAACGTGTAAAAGCACTAATCCGATTTAACAAAGGTTATGGTTCACATATGATCATAAGAATATATCACTAAAAACTATAATCATATTTATGCTACTTGCAATCCGGAATTATCACTTTTGCGTATAATAACCCTAATCTAGCAATAAAGATGAAAGCAAACTCAATCGATTCGCGACTCGACTAACAAGCATTCAAATCATGTAAAAATATTAATGGTGAATCATAAACGATAATATGAGAGAAAACTAATTTATTGAATTAAAACCCATATTTGGAAATCCAACTTATTCCATAACCAATAATAAAACTCTAGCTCATATTCATGGAGTTCATAACAAGAAGAAAGAGAAAAGACTTCATGGTTCTAAAAGTAGAGGCAAAAGATAATAAAAGATAAAAGATATGATAACCCACATTAGGTAAAAGTCCTCTCTTTATAAGTTTCTCTATTTCCATAAGGATACTCCTTCCAATATTAGGTCTTCTCAAAAGTCCACTAGATAGAAGTCCTCCAAGCCCATGTGTGAGAAAACCCATGTAGAAAATTATGTCCAAAAACGTCGCCGGAAAACTGGGATTATGGCCGGAACTTGGCCGGAATAGTCGACGGAAAGTGTCTCAGGTGACCGGCAAAGTCCACCCGGTCACCGGTCAACGAGTCAACTCGGTCAAATCACTGAGTCAAACCGGGTCAAGGTGAATCAGTGAGTCAGAACCGGATCACGTATGAGTCAGAGTCTTGAGTCAGAACTAGTTAGATCTCTCTGGCTGATTGGGATTAGTTGCCAGGCATGAGCCAATTGCACTGGCCTGAGTTATGCTGCATAATGATTGTGCTTCAAAGCTCCATCCAGCCATGATGGCTATTCATCTTATACTCTGGCCTGCAATCTAAGCTCCAATTCCTCCATACATCAAAACTACTTTAAACCACCAGCAACTACATCTTCTTGAGCCCTCTCTTTTAACCCTGGCTGAAACACCAAATTCGATGCAACCCCAACTCTAAGTACCAACACCAGCTACCACCATATGCAATTACTTCTCACTGTCGAATTCCTACTGCCAGCAAACCTTGCCTGTCTCAGTTCATCTCTGTCAACACCGTCTTCTCTTCTTGTAAACTTCACAGCACACCCAGACTATCTAGTTCAAGCCAAACTCAGTTCCAGAACATCCCTGCCATTCTCCATTTGTTGTCTTGCAGCAGCACACGATCTCAAGCACAGAATAAATACCCATTCCTCCAATTCAGTTCAAGCTCATACATTCAAACCAGCTTGCACCTGCAGTGCCATTTCTCCAAAACATCACCTGCACCTTCTTGTTCAGCTTCCTTGCATACCTGCAATCTCTATTTCAAATGACCCTGCACCTGTAGCTTCTCCTCCATGAACTGCACTGCACAGCTCCAGCTTCACTCCTGCCGCATTTACAGACCAGCCTTCCTCATCTCAGACTCATGTTTCTTCAGCTACTCCTGCTTCACAAAACTGGCACCTCCAGATTCATTGCCACGAACCCATTCAATCTAAACAAAACCACCAACTGTTGCCATTCCAGCTTCATAACTTCTAAATCTTCCCATGACAACATCATCACCGACTGCAGCTTCATTACTGCCAGTGCCATCAATGGCAGAACCCAGACACAACTCCGTCCATCATCATGCCTCTGCCAAGCTCTCAACCATCGATAATGGCTGTACCACCGAACTCCACTATCTGCCATGAGCAATCATTTAATCCCTGGCAGCATCAGATTCTTCTATTCACCACCACCTGAAACATACAGACTCCTCCATCGATAAAAGTTCAGAAACAAGTTCATCCTTTAGCTTTCACAACTCATCTCAGGCCACCTGCAGCAGCTGCTTCCCTGCAACCATTTAGTGCAATTCACAGCCATCTCTGTATTCCCATATACTATTGCTTTACAGGCTCCACCAGAACTTGCTCATATGGCACCAACAATCAGCTCCAAGATCATCTCCAAAGCTCCGTCATCCATAGGCATCATCTCTGGCACCTAATTCTTTCCTTCCCCAGCTTTGCCTGCTTTGCACTCTGCCCTATATTGCCAACCAATCCACCTACTAACTCGGCCGCAACCACTGCAATTTGCATTCACTTCCAGCTTCCAGTTTGAGCTCCACCACATCTCAGCTTAATTCCAGTCATCACCACAAACACCATAATTACCCATTAGCTCCATCTGCTTCACGGACTCTAGTTGCTCATATCTGAATCTAACTAGCCTTCAAGTACAGCACGAACCCAATGTCAGTTCCCATTTTGTATTCGAAATACCCTTGTAATTTAGCTCTGCAATTCATACAATTCATTGACTTGCAACTTATCCCAGTGACTCACGGCTCATACCCTGTATAAGTTCATCAAATCCGTTCATTAAAACTGCCAGAGAACCATGATTTAGTATCACCAGAACCTACACCTCAAACCCTAATTTCTGTCAAACTTAAGCTCAAATCCATTCCTTGCTTCTTCAATCAACACAGAACATCACAGATTCACTAAACTCGAATACCCATTCTTCATAATTCCAACAGAGCTTAAATTCACATCTCAATCTCCTCAAACCCCTAATTTCTCCATTTCTTCTCAACAAACCCTAATTTCAGAAGTCAGTTCTTTCTTCATTTCTTCTAACATTCATCACCACCAGACTCATGAGATCTCATCCTTCTTAGCTTCGAATCAGCAACAACAGACCCGATCCGCCAACAGCATCGCCTCCCTCCATTTCCTCTTGTTTTCAGGTGAAATGTATTAATGAAAGAGGAAAGAAAGCCTCGAGTTGTCTGAGAAGCAGCTCGGCCTAATTGAGTCTAGCAGCATGGATCGGATATTGGCATCCGGTAGATGGATACAGGCAGCCACAACTCACATATGGCATGTCGGTTCCGAATAACCGACAACCTAATTCTCTGTTCAGCTCAACTGTCGGTTACGAGGAACTAACAGTTCATTTTTCACCTCCTTTGCTAAGTAACCTTCGCCGGCTCCAAGGATCGCTAGCCTGTGAATTGACTTTTTTGCCCTTTACGCTCCTAATGGATGGTTTTTCCTTCTTTCGCTCCGAATGACTCCAAAGTAACTAATAACTCAAAAGCAGACATAAAGTACATAATTCACAAGAAAAATAGCAAAGAAAGCGTAACTACTAGATAGTAAATTAGGTGTTTTAGACACCCATCACTCAGCAATGGGGTTTAGCTCCTCATATTAATCATGATCTCAAAATATTATTTTATGGTTCAAAAGTTGATTAAAAGGATGAGAAACAATAAATCGATCGCTTTGCAACGTTATTTGTAATGGTGTTACAAAGAAGCCGTTGCAAGGGACTATTCTGTAACCCGTCTTATGCACTGTTGATTTGTCGCTGAATCTAATACCCCGAAAACGACTGTCTTGATCGGCTTTTGTTCTTCATGTTCTTAGTTATGCACCAGCAGAAACAATTCTCTGAAACTCTTGATTTTGTTCTCTGTGTTGTTCTAAACCTCCCCAAAGTTTGCGTAGTCCTTCCTGAACTCCTAACAACTCCTTATATAGCCAGCAAACCCTCACAAACCCGAGTTTATCTTTCTTTTCTTCCACGGCAAGCTCCGAGAATAATTCTCTCTAACTTTCCATGCACGCGTCGCCGAGTTATCCCGACTCTCCCATACTCCCTTGAGACCGAATCAATACCGAATACATCCAATCCTGGCGTAAAATCCTCTCCAAATCCTCCTCAGAAATCCAAAACCCCGATAATATTTCTTCGCCTCTGTTTTGTTTCTCCCGGCTTATCCAGCCCAATTGGTTGGGTCAAAACACTCGTATCAACTCTGTTTGGTCAATTAGAGTCCAGCCCACCACAAATATGCGATTAAATCTCCTTGGAACATCTCTAGATTTGAAACAAAAATCGCTGACAATACATGCGGTTTCCGCCAAAACTAATTTCAAACGGAGAAGATGGTGTGCCCTTTATCCCTCCGGTGGGGTGCGATTAGTAGCTGCCCCGAGGTGGTACCCTTAGTAATTTGGGTACCCCTTATCCAAAATGAGAGTCCGTATAGTAGGTGTGTCCTCCGGCGCAACTTTTATTTGATTTTTTCAAAAATGTTTATTGGCCAAAAATACCTACACACACATAAAACACCATAATAAGTACAAAAATGAGCACTATCAATATAAAGAATCGAGACAAAGTAGACACAAAAATGTGTCTATCAGCTCCTCCATCTCCGTTGCAGCTTAACCTCATCATTCTTGGTGCCAAACCCCCAATCTGGTAAACCATTCATATCCAGGATCTGTGTTGCTCTCAAATTCTAACCCCGATTTGGGTAGCAACCTTCTTCATCTCTGTCTGCTTCACTCCATTACAATTCCCATAATTTGACAACAACATCTACAATTCTTCAAAAAACCCATCTGAGCTTGAATTAAACAGCAACAACGTCTCAAGTTCTTAACAAACCCATATATCAATCTTTCCCAGAAAACCCATATCAAATCAGCACTTCGTTCTTCCTTTAATTCCTCTCCTCAGATCGCGACCACCACCATCATCTTCAATTCAGCGCAAACCCAGTCTCAATATGTTCTTCTCTGTATTTTTAAATCAATTGCAGCAACAGCTCGACTCTGAGTCCACAAATCAAACCCATATATCAGCATCAGATGAACATAAACCCTAATTTCTTCATTATTTCTCGATCTCAATAAATTCCAGCAACAGGTCGTGCTGCTTCTTCCTCTCTTCGAGCTATGAACATCATCTCCAATTTCTCTCGATTTCTCTTCTCGATCTGATTCTTCTCTGGATCTTAACCTCACGGCAATGGCAGACTCGTCCTCTCTTCATCTCCGAGGTCTCGTCTTCTTGATTAATCAACATCAAGAGTAACAACGAACCCTAACTTCCAATTTCATTTCCATTTGGTTGCTTTGCTTCTCAACAACGCCACCATCTTTAATTTCTCGATCCAGTTTTTATTAATTCTTCATCGTCTTCTTGGTTGAACATCGATCCCCATTTAGTGATCTTCTCAATCTCTCGGAAACACAGCACAGCCGCTGTTTTATTTCTTAATTTCAGCTCCAGGTGAAAAAGAATGAGAAGTGATGATAGAAAACGAGAAAATTCTAGGTTTAGGTTCATCGCAGTAGGGTTAGTATTCAGCACCCGTCACCTGATAAGGGATACCCAGTTGGCAATCCCATAAGTGAATAACAGGTAGACGCCCCTTAACCTCATTGGTTTGTCTTTAGTGCTCCTCCAATAGAGAGTAGCCCTTAACCTTGGTTGGCTCCAGATAGTGTTCTCCATAAGATGACAATTTTGCCCTTTTGGCTCAAATAGAGTAATTTCTTCTTCTCTTCCTCAGTGTGACTCCAAAGTACCTAATAACTCAAAAACACTCATAAAATACATAATTTACAAGAAAAATAGCAACGAAAGCATAAACAATAGATAGTAAATAGGATGTATTCTACACCCTATCACCTGGATACTCAAAAGAGGATATCAGTATAAAGAATTTCGCAGGTCAACAAAGACATGGAGTATCGATACTGCTCATAAACAACTCAGAGGATTCTATAGCGCAATAAAAATTTGAATTATCCTACTGATTTGATAACCAGGACAGTCTCAGCAGAACCTGATGAAACTAACACAGACTGCAATGGGTTTCAGCAAAATTTTAAAAGAATAGAAATACGGCACAATGTTCTCACCCACTGAGGAAGTTTGATAGAACTTGAAAACATCAGCTAAGTAACACCTAAACCAAGTACGGAGTAAAGCAACAGGTGATCAACAAAGAAACAACACACATCACTTATAGACAAAAACTTGATCCTGGATCAACAAAGAAGTAACTAAGTTAAACTAAGGATATATAAACTGCAAAATGCAATGACAGACGAGTTAACTATGCAGGATATATGATGCAGGTGAAAGAAAAATCAAATCTACAACTACACTAACCAACAGAATGCAATATAAACAGATGGGTTTAAACAGAAATATTATACTAATAACAACAGAAAATCTAAGCACAAATATACATGATTGAGCTAAAATCAGAAAAGTTAACAATGGAGCAACACACCACTACCAAATCCCCGGCAGCGGCGCCAAAAACTTGGTAGGCTTGGTAAAGGTGCCTACAAACGTAAACTGCAAGTGCACAGTGTCGACAAGCAACGCAGGGCAAGCACAGGTCGATCCACAGAGATTTGGAGGGTGTAATGGTGATGCTTATGGTCTTACTAAAATGATTCAAAGCACAAAAACAGTAACAAGGAGGTTTTGAGTGTGTCGAAACGACAAAGTGTTGTTGTGATTGTAATTCTAAGGTAGAAAGGATGCAAGAGAGGTTGTAAACAACAGTTGGAGAGCACTAGGATGATAGAATTCACCTTCTAACCCTATGCTAAGGCAATTAACTCACATTATGTTCTTGATCCCTTCCAGGGAAGGATACAATGGATGATTTATTAGCTACTCTCACTAATCACCCCTAGTATTAGATGTCTTCTTACAGTACAACTAATCACAGGTTAATTTGTTAAACTAGCTAACTAATCCTTCCTAAAACAGTGAAGCACAACAAGAACAATAACAGAGAATTAATTACCTTAACATCAAATTAGGGGTTTCATATACACCCTAGCAAAGTAAATTAGAACATGATGAAAATTGTTAATACACAATAGAATTTAATTAACAAATTCCCGGGGGAGTTCTCACACAAGAAACAATGCTAATTTATACCTCTCATTCTTCTCTAACACTCAAAATCAACATTAAATGCATACCCAATCGTCCGAATTGGTTGTCTCCTCTTCCAATTCGGCTCTCTCGCAACTGCATTAATTCCTTATTGGTGAAACCCTAGCTCCATCTATCTCAAACCTAGCTTCTAGGGTTATGGGAGAAGCTATGAAGGAGATAGCTTGAGCTAGAGAGGCGGAGAAGGCGGTTGTGGTGCTGGTGTTGTCGGGAGAAGGAAATGGTGGTGGTGGTGTTGGCTCTGCATCTGGTCGGGGGAAGGAGATGGGGGCTCTGGTAGTTCTGTCGGGAGAGAAAGAGAGAAAAGAAGGTGAGGGGAGTGTTTGGTCGATGGGTGAAGAGGGTAGGTGGCTAAGGTGTTAGGCGGACGCAGCGAACAACGATGCGCGGGTTGAAGCGACCGTTGGATGCAGTTGATGGATCGATTCTCACGGCTTAGGATGGATCGGGCTTGGATTCGGGTTATGGGTCGGATCTTGGATAGCTCAAGCCCATATCTTTGTAACCGGGTTGCTACTTGTTGGGTTGCAACTGATGCGCACGTGGGATGTAGCTTTCTGCTCCATAGTCACTCGTCTCCAATTTTGTGCTCTTTTGGCTCCTTACTTTCTCCAAGCTTTATTTACTACCTAAAAACACAAAATTAATTAGTACAAGTATTTATTCTTGAGAACAGAGAAAATACAGAATTTGGGATAATATATGATTTTAAAGCACAAAAGATGAGTTAAATGCCAATAAAAAGGTGTAGATATGCAATATTTGGCACTCATCATCAACTATCCAGTTTGCATCATAAAGTCCCTCAAGGACAGCAAGATACCTTTCATAAATCAAATAAAAGGTAATAGAGTATTTTAGGTACCATAATACTCTACTAAGTGCATCCCAATGCTCTTGCTCTGGACTACAAGTACATCTACTTAACTTACTCACAATATAGGCAATGTCTGGACTCCTACAGTTCATTAAATTCATCAAACATCCTATAACTCTTGAGTATTCAAGTTAAGATACTCCATTTTCCTTATTTTTCTTGAGTCTACAAGAAGAATCGTATGAAGTACAAGCAGGATTACAATCAGACTGATTGTATCTCTTAAGCACAAATTCAACATAATGAGAATGACTAAGACTATAAATGTTTGATTATCTTTTAATCCTCATCCCTATGATTACATCAAAAAGCTTTAGTCTTTCAAGTCAACGTTCTCATTCAGTGCATGGTTTTAGTGGAATTAATCACATCTATGTTTGTATCAAGTATAAACATATCTCATATCTCAACATACAAGCATACAATCACACAGGCATCCTTAACAAGTTACTTATAAATATACTTGTCAGATTCATTAACTTAAATCCACTACACATTATCTCATAATCAAATTTTCCATGTCACTGTTTACGTGCTTATTTGAAAACCATACAAAGATTTGTTCAACTTACAAACTTTGTCTTCATAACCTTTCACTACAAAATCCTCAGGTTGGTCTATGTAAATTTCTTTATCTAATTCACGGTTTTAGGAAAGCTGTCTTAACATCCATCTGATGTATCTCCAAGTTGTTTATGGCAGCAATATCAATTAGCATCTCAACAAAAGTAATTCTCATCACAAGTGAATAAGAATCAAGGAAATTTACACCTTCTTTTAGTTTATAGCCTTTAGCTACCAGCTTAGCCTAATATTTTCCACAGTTCCATATATCTAACGTTTTGATTCATTTACATCCCATGGTCTTACTCCCTAAAGGTAAACTAGCAAGCTCCCAAGTCTGGTTCCGACGGACTGAGTCCATTTCACTGTTATGGCTTCTTTACGAATCTGGAGCTCAGATTAAGCTAGGCTTATTAAGAAGTCAGATCCATAAGAAGTCTCAGTTCTAATCTTTTACTTCTCCTAGGATCAATTCTAATTCATCTTCCTTAAAGATAAGTTCTGACTATTTGAAAATAAATCTAGGGGATCAACATCACATCTCTAATGAGGTACATGATTAAGAATAAACATGTTCAAAGAACTCAGCATCCCTAGATTCCATAATAGTATTCACACCAAAGTCATAAAAAGCAGAACTCACAACCAAAAACTATATGCAGTAGAGTACTCAGGATATCTTATCTAAACACCCCCACACTTTGACGTATGCATAAGAAGGTTGTCTATCTTTCATAAAGATATGGAGTTTTATCTAATCCTTTAAAGGTTACTCTATTCAGGATATAACAAAATCAGAGGACGACCTCCCACCCACAAGTTGGCGGTTAATCCTTTAATCAACATGGCATAAATCATCTCCTTAATGGTTCTGTTCTTACGATCAACTATACCATTAGACTACGGTGAATAAGGAGGTGTGATCTCATAAATAATGCCATTTAACAAGTAAAGTTCTCCTATATGAATTTCATACTTGCCATCATGTTCAGACCTAACCCTTTTAGTGGTAACATATACTTTTCTTTCAATTTCAAGTTTATACTCTTAAGGCTTTTAAGGCATCATCCTTACCCCTAAGTAAGTATACAAGATAGTACCTCGTACAATCATCTATGAAAGTTATAAAAACACCTTTTACAACCTTAGTTTGGGTTGATTTCATGTCAACTAGGTCTAACTGAATTAATTCTAAGGGCTTAGAATTACTCTGAGCAATTTTGCTAAAAGGTTTTATAGCATATTTTGATTCTACGAATATTTAACTTTTGTGTTCAATATCCAAACAAAATTTGGGTATGCAGCCAACGCTTCCCAGTTTATGCATTGACTTATATAAGTTTATGGTTCCATGTCTACCATGCAAAACATTCAATCACACAAAAGAAAACACAAGAACAACTACTTCATCAATTTTTTCGTTAAACTTATATTGACCTTAAGTCTTATAACGTTTCCTTCAAAATCACATGCCCTTAGGTACGACAAGTTTTCCATATTCAATTAATATCTTAAGTCTTTTACCATCTACAACAGAACAAGATACAAGATTCTTGCATATGCCCGGAACATGAAAACTTCATTCATGTGAGAATATTACAGATATGAGCTTCTGCTCGACCTTTCCCTTTTATGCAACCTCTGTCGCAGGTGAGTTACTCATATAGAGTTTCTCGACATCTCCTATCCTCTGATAGGAGGTGAACATGTCTCTGTTTCAACAAACATGCTTGGTGGCTCCAAAGTCCACCTACTAGTCTCTCACATTAGTTATTAAAATAACTTCCGACATCATGCCACTGAACTCGTACTAGTTTGTTTCAACTAAAATAGCATTAACTATCTACTAATTAAGGTTTTTATGTTGCCTACAATTTACTGCCGTATGGCTAGGATTTTACACACATAAAAATCACCCTTAATTAAAGTAATGCTAGATTCAGGTTTATGAAACATACCTTTCTTAAGAAGACTACGCTTAGGTTTGCGTTTGATGTTCCAACGTTTTTCAGCTTTGGAAAAATTGTTTTCATCCTCATGCGCCTGTTAGCCATGTTCCTTTCCAGTTTCATGTCACAATCTTCGTTTATACTCTGATTACGGAGATGGTAATTTCCCAATCACCTAATATACCACATCTCAGAAATCTTAGTTCCGAAAAGGAAGATAAAATATGAGTTTTGAAGATAATATCTAGATTTACAAACTTCGTTTGAACCACCATATCAAAAAACTCATGGTTACCCCATAAAAACTACTTTAGATAACAAAACATTTCTGCCCGTCAGAATTTTTCAGGAACGTTTCTCTGTTTTGTAAAATATCAAAAAAATACTTTTACACCTCCAAAAATTCTGAAATTTTACGTGGGTAACTATCAGGATGTCCACTACATTGTGTAAAAAAGGTTCATCTAAATTCCTTCTAGGTTGAGAGATAAATTCGAAACTCTACAGCTGACTAAAAATTCGTTTTCTGTTTTTTCACTCCATAATTAACATCCATGATTCACAAACCAATCAACCATTCTTGATTATTACAAATTTTAATGTCTTAAGATTGTTAGGTGCAATAATCAAAAACAAGGAAAAAATCAAATAAGCAAAAGTTATTGATACTTAGCTCCTTTATAGTGGAAGTGATCGATTTGATGAAATGGAAGAGCTCCCCAAATCTCCGCAATAGCAACAAGGCAAAACTTTGGAAAAACAGAGTGAGTCACGTGTTCAACACGTTGCCCTTAAGACATTAGCGCCCGGCTACACTCAAGAGTGATGCTATAGCCCTCACAGGACGGATATCTCCAGGATAAAACACCCTACTACACCTACTACTAGCATATGTAGTAGATGCTCAACTTGAGCTTGGCAACTCCGAAAAAACCGTTAAGGAAAATCGCGAACGCTTAAGAAATGGCTATAAAATATTTTCTTTTAGGGGTCCCTCTAAAAATATGGAGCAACCCCTTTCCCATAGATTTTACAAAAATAGTGAATTTGTTTATATAATTGACAAATACAACTTAAGAAGAAAAACTCCCCGATGTGGGACTAAAATGCTTATATAGTCTCTTTAAACAACTAAAACGTGGAAACTCCACAATGTGGGACTAATAAGTTTTTTCATTCACAAAAGAAAACAATAAATTATAATTTTATTAAAACCTTAAAAATTATTTTTTAGTAATCGTTTTTGCAACACAAACTTGGACTAAAAAAGTGACAGGAGAGAAAAAAGAAAACAATTATGATGATGATGAGAATTTTTTTCTAAAAAGTAATCGCAATGAGAATGATTTTTTTTTTTTTTTGCAAGTTATCACCAATGATTTGTTGATATAATCTTTTATTAGTGGAATGGAAATTTGACTTCGGTTTGCTTGGGGCGCAAAAGTCTAACAAAACAAAAACAAATGAAGTATCGAGCGTTTTTATGTAATTTTTAAGAATGAGTACTAGTTTTGATTAGGTAGACCGTGACTTTTTCAATGGCATTAACGATCATGAATGCGGTGTAAAGGAAATATTGCAAAATGGTCATAATATTAGGACCCGATTCACAAAATCATCTTACTGTTACAAACTATTAACAAAATGGTCACACTTCCGTTAAAAAGAGAGTTAAATGATGACTCACAGTTAAATATGTTAACCAAATTACATATGTGTCCTCCCTACTTATCCCTCCATACACAATTTTAAATTTTGCCTTCATTGTAATTGTTTTGATGGTGGTGCTATTTGTAGGTGGCGGTGCCGCCATTTACAAACCGTTACACCGCATTCAGGATCGTTAAACCACATTTAGGTTCGTTACACCGCATTCACCCAAAGGCTTCACCACTTCCCCTCTGAGGTTTAGTGAAGATTCTTAAGCTTCCACCACCACCGCCGCCGCTTCATCACCACCACTTCAACTAATTAGTTAAGTGGGAAGGGTATTTTGAAGGAAAGTATTTTAGGAAAGGATAACACTGTTTTATTCAAAAGTGTTAAATCGGATGGAAGTATGACTGTTTTGTGAACGAATTACAAAATTGTGACCATTTTGTAACCCAATTACAAAAAATATGATCATTATGTAAATGACCCTTTTTAAGAATGAGTACTAGTTTTGGTTAGGTAGACCCTGACTTTTTCAATGGCATTAACTATCCTAGTTAGAAATTCGGTGTACCGAAACATTCGGGTTGGCGTAGGTGCGTGTATCATTCGTTTTGACGAAAGGTAAATTCGGCTCACTATTCGGCTAACCATTTCTAATTCAGAGATAATTCGAAACAGTATATGTACATGTATAATTTGTTTTAGATATTTGAATGCTTCTTTTAAATGTAGCCATGTTTTTATTAACTATAACCCATATAAAACAAATTAACCAAGCAGATCTTTCTTTATAATAAGAGAACCCAAAAATGCCACATGTCGTCCCCACAATCAATCTTGAATCTAGTGAAGCCACATCAGCATTAACTTTCCATGTCATATGTATCTCATTGGCCACTATTCAAACATGCACTACTTACTTGGAAACTAACCATTGGGCAACTTGAAGGGTTGCTTTCCTTTCATGGATGCACCAAGAAATGAAATTAGGTAACTCTCAGATAAATATACATTGTGTGTCTTCACATTTAGTGTTATAAAATCAACGAAAAGTCGCAAACAATATAGATACAGTCGCTACCCTCAGATAGAGTTACATTCTCTGATTTCACATCGTTTCGCATAATTTAAATTTGCAGACTAACCACCTCAACTACAGAAACCTATGAAATTCTTAGAAAAGACACAACAGCTCCTAACATTTTGGTAACTAGGAAATTCTTTTAGCAAGAGATTTGAATACTTATCGCTGGAAACTTGCAACTTCAAATCACCGGGTATCTAGAATCCTACTATAAATTCTGTAGGCAGCCAATTCTAATCAATAATCGATTGTTGTTTCAGACATTTTAAACTCAATGGTCGTGGGATACTTGAAGGATGTTGAAGAACATAAATAAATGAGTTTCATCTGTTTGATCAATTGCAGAAAAGAGGATTGATTCTTCAATCATGATGGTTCTGTTGGGAAGCTATGTAGCAAAATTGTTCAGACAATAACGGTTTTTTAATCAATGGTCTATTACTTGATTGTTAAAATGCTGTTTTCACCGATCAATAAAATTGTCTTTAAGTTGTATTGGAAGAACGAGCACCCTATGTTCCTTTTGTATCTATCTTTGCTTAATAATAGTTTAGGGGGTTTTGGTTTGGAGTATAATTTTTTCGAGTTATTTGTTAATTGCTGATATTAGTTTCAAGTTTGCTTGAGTTTGGGACGACATAATTTGTTTAAAGTATTATGAGTTGATCAATTATATATTCAGGCGTTGGATTGATCGAGTAGGAGAGATTTTTGGGTCTCTCTGATCCTACAGAACACAGGTATATTGGTAAGTGCATCTCTTGAAGGCCTAAATTTTGAAGCACCTTTCCGTTTGAAATGATTTACATAAACGATCCACAGAATAATGAATTTCTATGTTGTTCCATGAGTCGGGATTCGTAGGAGTTTAATGTTGACATTGTTCCATTCTAGACTAACAGGTCTTGGAAAAATAAGAAAGAAGAAAAAACAACAACGGTGCACATAGATGGAAGCCTAAATCAATTTCATGCAAACTAGATTATCAATGTTGTTCCTTTTGTATCTATCTTTGCTTAATAATAGTTTAGGGGGTTTTGGTTTGGAGTATAATTTTTTCGAGTTATTTGTTAATTGCTGATATTAGTTTCAAGTTTGCTTGAGTTTGGGACGACATAATTTGTTTAAAGTATTATGAGTTGATCAATTATATATTCAGGCGTTGGATTGATCGAGTAGGAGAGATTTTTGGGTCTCTCTCGATTAGGAACACTGAGGTATATTGGTAAGTGCATCTCTTGAAGGCCTAAATTTTGAAGCACCTTTCCGTTTGAAATGATTTACATAAACGATCCACAGAATAATGAATTTCTATGTTGTTCCATGAGTCGGGATTCGTAGGAGTTTAAGAATTGAAAGAAAGAAGAAAAAACAACAACGGTGCACATAGATGGAAGCCTAAATCAATTTCATGCAAACTAGATTATCAATGTTAGCGAAAGAAGAATGAGAAGGTAATATTTAACAATTTTTTCTCTCTGTTGCATTCTTTTACCATCTATCACAGAAGACCTTACGAAACATTAAGATTAGTTTTGATTTGTGCATAGTTTATTTTGGAGTTACCATGTTATTTCTCAAAAACTAATGTTATACTTACAGCTCTTTTCTGTCTTTATTTGTTCAAGCATTTTAGTGTTTTTGATTGGAGACTATCATTGTTTGCTGAAGTCCAACACAATGCTTTTTATTTTGGTAGGATCTTGAGGTAAACCCCCATGTCGTAAAAATCTATGTAGCAGATGACATATTTATTAATAACCGTGAAAAACACTCTATGTTGGTGATACTAATGTTGAAGATGCTGAATTTATCAAGTTTAAAGCTCCAATACATTGTGAGTACAAACGCCAGTTGTAGATATTTATCGATTCTATTTTATATAATTACCTGAGTATGTTATAGTCCCACAATCAGCGTTAAACGAAACTTGAAAGGGCATCATTTCTGAGAGATAGTGTCATAAAATATACTGAAATGTATGAAATCCCAAACTCCCAGTGATTCCACAAGAAATACCTAATGGAAAGAGTCCCAGTAGTTTTGACAAAAAATTATATATTGGAAAGAAGTTATTGCTCCGTTTTATAAGTGCTCTATCCTCTTTTTTAATTTTTTTTGCAGGGTTACGAAAGTAGAAGAGAAATTTTCCAAGGGATGTATACTACTATTAGATTCATGTTACTGAAGAAAAGATGGAAAGGTCATTAATCCAAGAATTCATTGAGCCTCCAGTAAGTTAAATCTATAGAAACATGTTTGTTTCTGAAGTTTGAGGTTGGGCGATAAGTAGGAAGATTATTGCTCAATTTCTTAGATTTACACAATGAAGTTGGGTTTTGGTGTTACAAAATTGTCGGGTGTTAAGAATCGAGAGGCGGACTGTTGGAATTGGGTGTGTGGTAACGAGAGGCTAATTCCTACACTACGAGGATTGGTTTGTGTTTACTAAAGAAACCTCCCGAGATATATCCTCTACTTTTTGATGATGGATTTTCTTCTTTTCTTGATAAGATCTCCACTTTTTGTCACACGAAAGTATAAGGGGAAGCATTTGAGACTATACATGCAGAAAGATATCACATTTAATTCTCAATTAGAAAAAAAAAAATTATGACAAGAAGCTATACTACTGCTATATGTGTAAACTAGAGAAGGAAATGACTGTATGGATCATATTAATAAACCAGCCCACAGAATTTCGGTACAGCCGGTGCATATGCACCGGGTTAGATGCTTGTTTTTATAATTATTAAACATAACCCATGAAATCATATAGAATTCTTACATATATCCCAAATCAAATCCCTAGATAATAATAAAAAAAGAAGTTAATTATATAGTTTCATATTAAATTTATTTAAGATCTCTAACAAAATTGATGATTTTTAAGAATACTCAATTTAATTTAATCATGATTGAGAAAAAAGATCATCTTCCTAGAATTTTGTATAGAATAAATATGTTTATGGAGTTTTAAAAAATTGATTTTAGGAAGAATATCAAAACCTTAGTTAATTTCATTTAAATTTTCGATTGATGTTGTTGTGGAGAATTTCTATGAGAATAACTAGAGTATATAATAACTTCAATCGATATTACTATAATCATCATTTTTGAGAAAAGGTAAAAATTAAGGTTTATAATAAGGAAATTTGTAAGAATAGTGAGAGAACAATTAGAAATAAATTGAAGTATGATTTAGTTTGGATTAAAAAAAAAGAGTTAGGGTTAATATTTTGATTTTGGGGAAGAAGTAGAATTGTTAGTAAAAAATTAAGATTTGTTTGGTAACTTTGATTTTTCATTTTAACTTAAAATTTTTGGACTATAGTTAATAAAAGCATGAGCTACATTTAAGAGAAGCCTATTTAACATAAGCTATTTAAATTAATTAGTATTGATTTTAAAAGCTAATCTTGTATATGTTATACCGAGAAAAACTAACATTTTAACAGTCCAAATTTGTGCACCCCCAATAAACGGGGGTGCACATTACGGCTGTATCTATTAGAGAGGTTATACAGAACATATATGCGCATTTAGAGCAAGGACTATGGGTAGTGTCACTCCTTCGTTTGAAGAAGTGAACTGCCAATTTGGTCTAATTAGAGGCTATTATGGGTCACTTCCACCCCAGTTCTACCCACAACTCGTTCACATACTCATTCAACTGAGCGAGTGGTTGGTAGTGTAACACTAAACGGGGAACTGTCCCCGTCTGGAAAAATAAAGCTACATGGGAGATGTTGATACAGGTGTATCTTTCCCCTTTTGAGAACTTAGCAATCCTCAAGTTATATTGAGGATATATTTCTATTTTAGGAAGGAATACTGATTTTTAGACAGTATTCATAGATAAGGAAATATTCCTAGACAAGGTAGTATTCCTAGATAAGGAAATATAAATATACAAGTCCTAGATAAGGATATAGATTCCTAGAAGGTTTGGGAAACCAAATTAAAGCTATAAATAGAGATGTTTAGCTCATATCTAAGGATATCTAGAGTGTGGTTTGTGATACAGACACACCTAGACTAGAGAGGGAGGTTTGTGAGACAAATCACCTAGAGATAAATTTGTGAGACAATTAATTATTGTAAAATCAAGATTATCAAATAGTTTAAGGTTATTTACCTAGAGAGATTGTGAGCGTAACAAATAGAGAATTGTAATAGTTTTCTTGTTCATAATCTAGAGAAGATATTTTCTTCGAATCTGGTTTCGTGTGTTCTGTTTTCTAGTTTTCATCTATTATTATTCTGAATTCCGCCTCTATAATAATAGTCACCAAGGTACAGAGATCATACGTGTCAACATCATCAGGCAAGAGGGCCATGCTAGGGGCTTACATCTAAACATCAGTAAAACATAAGTGTTTTGGCCATCTACTGATCCGAGGAGTCTTGAGGAAGGTGTATTTCTAGCTAACATTTGGAGAGCTGTCGTTGGGGTCAAACTGTTAGGAGGGCCAGTAAGTTCTGATGCATAATTTTGCAGTGAACTTGTAATGTCCAGGGTCAACAAAACTGTTCATCTTATGGAATGTGTGAAGCAACTAAAAGACCCACAAAGTGAGCTTCTACTTCTGCGCAACTGTGTCGGGGTTTCAAAGCTCTACTTCACACTTCGAACTACAACTCCTCATGTTCTACAAGCAACCAGCACGGAGTTTGATCAGCACTTATTCCTCTTCTTACAGCATTTGATCACTGGCGACGGCGCATGATATGGTCCACTACAGCACCGACTTGCTACTTTGCCTATTAAAGACGGGGGACTCGGTATTTATATAATGGCAGACGACAACCAGCATTTCTACCTAGCTTCATGCCTTCAAACTGAAATGCTACACGGTACTATCCTATGCAATAACGACACTTTATCACCGATTTTTCATTTTCAAGCAGTGCTCAACTCGTATATACAAACTTGTGGTCTTCTTGCTTCTTTCAACATCAAAGAAACTTCCCCACATCCCATGAAAGATCTGGCAGTTCGATACTTTGATGTTGTTAAAAGGGAAATACCAACTAAGTTCATATTGAAGGAGAGAGACGTTGTTTTTTAGCAAAGCAAAAAGTTAGCCCATGCGATGGACTTTTTGAAGGCCAATCCCATTGAAGGCATGAGTCAGAATATCGGACCTAGGTACTTTAGGGCTGTACTACAATATCGCTTAGGAGTGCCTCTTTTCCCTAAAGACAGTTCTTTCTCTTGGTCGCTCCATGGACTTGTTTGGTGACCACGCCATTAATTGTGCTAATGACGTAGGACTGAAATTTCGACATAACATAGTTCGAGATGTGGTTATGGACATTTGTTATAAGTCTGAAGTGGCTGCGATGAAAGGGGTGGGCCTGAGTTTTCTGTCCGATGGCAATGACATACGGCCGACTGACGTTCTAGTGTATAATTGGGAAAATGGACGTAACCTGCTTCGATGTCACTGGGATCTCCCCTTTCACAGGCGATGGGCTTCGAAGTTTTGGTCCGGGACGTGCTATTGCTGCTGCAACTAGGCACAAGAATACCAATTATCTTGATAGATGCTTATATCATGGGCATAATTTTGTAGTTCTAGCCTTCTCGACACTAGGAGAGTTAGGAAATGACTTTATAGTATTTTTAAACAGATTGAGGAACTGCTTGGCCAACTATACACCAAAAATGGAGTTTTGCAAACTGGCTCCCATTGTTGAGAATCGGGGTCGCCATTGCACTCGGCCGTTGCGACAGGGGGCGACGCGAATTTTCGCAACGGAAATGTAGTTGTTGCGAATTTCGATTCGCAACTATTTAAAGTCTGTTGCGAATCAAAATTTTAGTAACAGCTCCATAGCGATCGCGAAATTTTTACTATTTGTTGCTAAAATCTTGACTAAGTCAGCGAAGCCGACTAATATTCTGCGGTAAAAATTTAGCAACAAGTAAATGTTGCGAAATTTTTGCAACAACAAAAAAAAGGTCGGTCTTCATTGACCTAGTCAGAATCTTTTCACCATTTCTATTTTATCCTGCAACTACCTCATAACCCTGTAACTCTTGTGGTTCAATCAATCAATCAATCAGTCATATTATTTATCATTGATATTGATATGTTCAACTACAAATTTAAACATCAAAAATATTTTACAAAAGAAAGGGAAGGAAACAAATATGTTTATTATTTGTGACTAAATTTCTTCTAGATTTAAATCAACACTCTTAGTTTAGTTTAAGAAGTAAGAGAATACACATATACAAAGAATATAAGAAACTCCTACTTGTGAATCAGGTTGTTTCCTTATCTCGCTTCCTTCTTCTTTTTCAGACTTCCTCCTGTTGCTTCTCAATTATGCTTCTTTCTCATGGCGTTTTTTGCATTAGACAGAAAACAGAATTACACCAATTGCATCTACTTCATCGAAAAGCACAATGCAAGCCTTCTTTGAAGAGGCCATCTACAAGGGCAGTTCAACAACCCAAAGCAAAATTAAAAAGCAGAATGAACACCAATTGCATCTACTTGAGAGAATTACCGATTATTAATAACTGGGAATCTCTAAAGAATATCCGATCTCAATGTAAGGTGAATTCAACTCCTCTGCGTTATGCGACAACCCCGCAACACAAATACAATGCATAAGTATTAGATATGGCAAATGCGAAATGGAGAAATGAAGTAAACAAAGTGCATCTTGATTGAACATGTACATACAAAGTGAAGAGCCGAAAGGTGGTTCTTTGCAAAGTACATGTACATACAAAGACATCAATCTAGAACACTATACTTGGGTAGAAATCTATTTTGTGCAGTGTGCTCCATATCTGTACAGAACAGCTAAAACTATCAGTACACTGCATACTAGGATCGGTTCCCCTTTCCCCAGAGTCGGTCGTACACAAAATCACAAACTCGATCATACCATCTCAGGTATTACTTAAGATCTGTTTTTACTAATAAAAGTCATACCAATACATAAGTCAGGCCTTTGTGAATAGTTTTACCAAGAACACAAACAAGTCATGAGCGGTTATACTAATCACACATATTGGTTGTTCACAAGATATGCAATGAATAACAATACCAATAACGCCTGGCGATTTCCTTTTCGATTCACAAAACAAGTTCATGAATTTACTTACTTAAAACACATGTAAAACATTTTTTCTTAGGATGAAATCCTCACCTCATACCCATACATAATCACAATAGCATTTAAACGATTATGTCGATGTCTTATCTACAAAGTGTAATGGTTAAGCAATAAACCTCGTATTGTATTCCTTAATACTATGTCTATCTACAGTGTTCATGCTTCGCAGTTTTTTTTTCAATATGCACGACTTGGAAGATACGTAAGGGAATGAAACAGTTCAAGTCAAATATCACTAACCTCAAGTGGAAGGATGATGTTGTCATTGTAGCTTCTTACTTCTCCACTTCTCCAAGTCTTCGCAATACTTGTAATGTCTCATATCCTAATACTTTCAAGCTAACCTATACGAAGTTGACTCTAGTACATAATCAAGCGACTCTTTAAATGAGTTTTGATTCACTAAAATATGACATCCAAACTTGACATACCAACGCTTGGTGGGTTCAAACGATCTATGCTCTAACAAGAAGTAATATTGAATTCGGTATAGATGATCATATCTTCATCGTGTTATTCCAGTGAAGGAAACCAACGCATTCTCTGGAATAACCAAGTGATTGCAACCCATTAGGTTCAAGCTTTTTTGCAGTTTCTTAAAATCTAGTTTCTTTTGGATAGAGATAGTTATCTAATGGAATTTTGGTGCTTTTATAACCATATAAAGATGCATGCACTAAACATAAAGGAGAGCACGCCTGTGCACAGACTATTAATGCCTACCCCTTAGACTTCATATCTCTCTTCTTCTTGGTTTCTCCTTCCTCTCTTGAAATCTCTTCGTTTTCTGTTCTTGTTTAATCAGCTTACTTATCTTCTTAAAATTTGTTTTTGAGCGTCAGTATAACCTGTATGGTTTAGGCTAGCTCTTGCATATTTTAGTGTCCCATATCTTAGTCGAATTTCTTAATCTTTCTAGGTACTACCCCTATAGGCTTCTCGCTTAAGGCCTTTATAATACCATAAATTTTTATTAATCTATTGGATAATCTAAATTATGCCTTCAATAAATTATCCATTCTTTATTACGTCATTATTTACTTTGTCTTTTCAAAATCTCTGCCCTTAGATCCTAATCACCTCTAGCCTCTTTGCTCATATCTTTTCTTAAAAGCCTCAACCTGTGAGTATTTATCTTTCTTTTGCTTGCTCTAATCCTTAATAGTCTCAATCTAGTAGGTTTATCAGAGTACTAGTAGGTTTTTCAGTCTTGTTGCTTGGTATTAATATTGTGGCCTCTTCTTAGTAATGCTCTTCTTAGTAATTTTATTGTCTCAATCTCTTTAAATTATGGCCTCATCTTAGCAATGCCTTTCCAATGCCTTTCTCTTGTACTATTCCTCATGTGTTTGGTAGTTTTTCCTAGGAGCTGTATGGTGCTTTGAAACCATCTTCCATATCTTCTTTTCGAGTGTTTTAAGGAGTCTCAATCCTTCATTTTAATTTCTTGTGACTGTGTTTTCAATGCAGTCTACTTTTGACATGTAACCTGTTACTACTGTCCCTTGTTTGGCCTATGAATTTTCTACATGATCTTCTCTAAATATCTGTGAATTATTTTCTATCAAATCTCTTAACCGCTTGATTTTAACTTTAGTCATTTCTCTCTCTTCTGCTTTGATTCCCGTACCTAGGATTATGCGAATCCCAAAATTTTGTAGTCAAACATTGTCTGAATATCTTATGTTTGCTCTGCTTATCATGAAAAGATTTATCTTTTCTCTGATTTTTCGTAATTAGCATCGTTCACGGGTTTAAATGCTTATTTTTGTGATGTGAAGTATCGAGTCTTTATGTGTCTCTTTGTTTTTGAAGATGTGTTAGTCAATAGCTTTTCCTTTTTCCTTTGCTCTGGTTCTTCCATGGGAGACTCCAATAATGTTTATCGCCATCTTAGTGGTCTTTCTCTTGTCCAGGGTTTTTCTAATCATAGTAATGTAGGAATTCTTCCAACTCCTCCTGTTTTCATTAGAGATTTCGGTATTAAGCCTTATAGCCTCTTAAATAGGATCTTTTATACTGACTTCTTAAAACAATGAGAAGTTAGAGGAGTTTTAAGCCACTTCTGGGGGTCGCATATCAGTTTTCAGTTAAGAGAAATGGATCCAAACCTATTTATTATTACCTTTAGAACCAAAGAAGATTTTCATTGGATTTTCGCGAACGGACCTTGGTACCCTTTTGGCAATGTAATGGCTGCAACTACAGCTTACCAAGGAATGAGTATATCTACTGATAAGGTTAAAGAGATACCTTTATGGGCTTCTATCTCAAATTCAAAGTGTGAGCATAGAAGTGAGGAAATGTTGGGTTTAATCGCTAGTAAATTAGGTCAAGTCAGTAGGGTTTGTAAGGGTTCTGAAACACCTGATTGTTTACCAAGAGTATTAGTATGGGTAAATATCGAAAGCATCTTATAGATCATCTGCTTTTAAAGGTAGGCAGATACCCAGTTACCTCTATTTACTTCAACTACCTAAATCTTCCATCAAAGTTCTGCTCTCATTGCTTACGTCTAGGACACAAAGTTGATACTTGTGCGAGTCTTAAAGGATGACCTTTAGAAGATATTTATGATATAACAGTTAATTCCCCTTACCCCAACGATGATATGAATTGGCTGAACGGAGTGTTAGTTCAAGTATGGAACCTGAAAGATAACTTTGATCACCATGGAACAACAGTACCAGTAGAATCTTACCTTAGTCTACCTGGAGTGCGCGACACTTTCACTGATATTTTTAGAACTTATGTTGATTAAGAGCTAGCTTTCCAGCAACCTCAACAGTCATATGATGTGCTAGGTCCCTTTGTAATAGATAAGGAGATGCCTCTTGCTGCTTCATCAGTGCTAGGAAAGAGAACTTTCCCTTTCAACTTGCCGGAAAACTATATTCCGTTACCTGATTCTGAGGAGGATTCGTTCAGATCGGCCAACTCGGAAACCTTTAGAGTTATAGATGAGTCTAGGATGGCTAAATCGGTGCTTCAAAATGGATCAGGTCTGTTACAAGACATACCTAACCCGGTTCAGCAAGTTAGGGTTCGTCTTCTGTTATTGAGGGCAGACGTCTTTCTTTTGACAATGCTAGGGATTCCTTTGAATCCACAATCTTAATCTCTTCTTCTCCTGCTTCGCTCTCCTCATCCAATAGGAAAGACAAGAAAATTTGCAGTCCATCTTTCCAAACTCCTTTAACTCAACCCAAATCAGCATTCAAAATGTCGATTTCAGATTTTCTCTCTTCATCTTCTTCTCAGAATGATGGACTGCTTTTAAGTATCAATCAATATGGATCTAATCTCTCCGTTCACGATGCTAAGAATGATGCCTTTTTGCCAATTCCATTCCCGGATTTATCCCCCTCAAAGCAGCAGGACGAAACACAGGTATGTCCCAATTCTTATTAAGCTTTTTACTTTCCTGCAATTTCCTGAATCCCTTTCAAATTCATTTGAGTTTTTAAAAAAGTAATTACATTTCATAAATCTAGTTGTTTAAATCAGACATAGTAAAGCTTTTCAGTAGTGTAGTCTTGTAGTTCTCCTACACTTATCTGAGTTAGTTCCTATTTAACTTATTGAACTGGTATTCTGCTAATTTTAATATGAAAATCATTGCTTGGAATGTCCAAGGGTGTAGAAACCCACTGACCCAAAATTATCTGAAAAATCTAATCTCTAAGGAAAAACCTGACATCCTTTTTTTATCTGAAACCAAAAATCAGAGACCCCTAGTTAAAAAATTAGTATCACAAACATGATAGATGGTTTCCACTTTGATATTGTTCAATAGAACATAAACATGATAAATATCATAGTCAACACTTCTTTTGACACTAACCAATGGGTACTAACTTGCTTCTATGGAAGTTCTTACCCTGGAAATAGAAAAGTAGCTTGGGATTATTTAACAAAAATCAGTGAATAAATAACAGTTAGGAATATGCCATGGATAGTACTAGGAGACTTCAATATAATCTTTAATCAGTCTGACAAACAAGGAGGTTTACCTTTTAACAAAACTGATAGTGATTACACTTGGGATTATCACAGGGAAGGATTCATAATATACAATAAAGGCTAGATAGAGCTGTTCTAAATGCAGATTGGCATGCACAATTCCCTAATGCTGCTTTATCCCACTTACCTGTTATAGGTTCAGATCATTGCCCTATTCTTCTTACTTTAGATGCTAAATTATCTAAGCAAGAATGGGTATTCAAATTTTATGATACTTGGTTGAAAGATCAGTCTTGTGATAGGTGTTGTAAACACCTAGATATTTATCTATTGTTTATGCTTTCTTTGCTACTTTTCTTGTAAATTATGTATCTTATGTTTGCTTTTGAGTTTATTAGGTGCAATGGAGTCATTATGAGCAAAAGAAGGAGAAAACGTCCATTTGGAGCTTAAAAGACAAAAAGGTCAATCACATGCGAGCTACACTTGGAGTCGGCTAAAATGCGCAATAAGGAGGTGAAAATGAAGTGCCAGTTCCCCATAACTGACAATTAAATTGAATAGATATTTAGGTTGTCAGTTATTCGGAACCGACAAGCCATATATGGACTAGGTGGCCTGTATCCAGCTACAGGGTGCCACAGTCATTTCCACTTTCTATTACCAAACGCTAGAATTCAGTAGGTATTATTTCCCAATCATTACTCTCAAACTTAGAGAAGAGAGAAAAATGGCTGCTAAGGAAGAAATAGATTCCGATGGGGTTGCTTTGGAATTCAGAGAAAATGAAGAACATGTAGAGCTGTTGTTAGATGAATTAGATCGAGAATCAAATTGAAAACCAGGAACAAAGAAGAAATCGAAGTTAAGGTTTGAGTTAACCCCAGAAATCAGTCGACGACAAGAAATCATGTATGAAGTGAGGTTGAAATTGAGAGTTTATGAAGAAGCTACAAGATGGCTTTAACTGGAATTTGAAGTTCCAGCAGAGTAAGAGAAGTTTTGGGTTCAATTTCTGAGAAGATTTGAAGCTCAGGTCGAGAATTGCAGAGATGAGATAGGTTGATGTCGTTACTGGGAAGATCGGTCTCGGTGTTGTGATGTTGTTGAGAGATCGAAAAGAAATTAAATGGGTCTTGAATCTGGTAGCCGCTGTAACAAGATCGAGAGGAAGTTGTTGAGTTTCATAGGTTGAGTTGTGGTACAGATCGATGGAGGTTTGAATCAATCGATGAAACTGTGGAGCTAAGGAAGGTGGAAGCAAAGCTGAAGTGGTAGTGGTGGTTAAGCTGGTGCAGATGGAGTTACATGTGATGCTGCAATGATTGCAACCATTAAATGGAGTCTGGTGATGATTGTATGGTGTTTGAGGAGTTTATGGCAGTGATTTATGTTGGTTGGTCAAGATGGGATTTTACAGGGACAAGTTCAGGTCAGAGATATGGTTTTGAGGCTGAGAATAAGGAATTGCAGCTGGTGTTATGGGCTGGCAGTGAAGTGATGTTAGCTGAGTCGCGGAAACGAGTGTTGCAGGCATGTTACATTGCAGCTGCAAATGAAGCTATAGGAAGAGCTGTAGGATTGCAGTGATGGGTACAAAGGTTGATTGTTGCAGTAAACTCAAGAGCTGAGCAGCAGATGAAGAAGTGGTGCTAAATATGAATATAGTTGCAGGAATGCAGGCTTGAGATGGTTGCTTTGATTGCAACTGTAGCAGAAGGCATAAGTTGGAGCTGATGTTGTTATTGGTGCATAAGACAAGGAAGTGATGGTGGTGGTCTCTGTTGAAAAGGAAAAAGGAGATACTTCTGGTGATGCTATGAAGTGGAATTGGGGAGTTATTGCTTTGAGATTCATGAGTCTGGTTGGTGCTATTGAAGTGCGCAAATGGAGGAACTAATGTTGTAGTTTGATGTTGAAGATCAAGTTAAATTGAAGCTACAAAAGACCCGAACTATGAACTGTTGGAAATGGGATTTGTTCTTGAGCTGATGGTGCTGAGTATGGCAGGTTCAAGATGATATGGATGGTGTTGTACCTGGTGGTAGTAAAGTGGTGCTATGTAACTACAGGGTATGAGGTCGATGCAGTGATGGTGTTGATGTTGTTCAATTGTGGAGACTCAGGTGCAGGTGCAAATTAACTGGAGATGGTGGTGTTGTTATTACAAATGGTATTGCAGTTGGCAATGGCTGTGACAACTGCAATCAAGAGTCGAAGTGGGTCTGTGGTATTTGAGCTGAAGTTGATGCTACTAGAATGAGAGAATGGAGAAGCTGACAGTCATGGAGTAACAGGGAAGAATTGAAGTTGATTCAGTTGGCTGGGATTGAAACAACCTAGTGATGCAACTGAGCTGAGGTGCAGGGCTTGATGAATTTGAGTTAGAAACAGCTGTTGCAGAAGCTAAAATGCAATGCAGAGCTACAACAGAGGAGATGATTGTGCTGGTACTTTATAATGGCAGTAGCATGGCATGAAGGCAATGCTCAGAGGGATTGAATTGGCGCAATGGGAGCTGATATAAAGTGCTGCAGGGCAACAAATTGAGAATGGCAGGGAATGAATGAAATGGTGTATGACACTGTTTAGATGAGTGTTAGGACTTGCAGGTGGAGTTATGGCTGAGTTCTGATGATGTGTAGAATAAGGAAGTGTGTGTGCTGGCTATGACCTATATAGAGCTGCAATGATTAGTTGCAGGTGCAGTTCAAGGAGGAGATGCTATGCTGGTGTTTAATGAGATCTGTTTGATGCTGTAGTGAGTAAAAAATCTGAAATTGATGCTCCAGATGAGAAGTGTGTGCAATAATTGGTTGAAGAATGAATGGGTTAGTGATTTGTTGGGTTAGATTGAAACTGAATGACTGTTTCCGTGGTTGGAGTACAAGGCATGATTGCCAATGACTAGGAATTGGTTTGAAGTAGGCTGTCGGTTCTCTAGAACTGACAAGCCAAATATTCAATGAGCTAATGGGCTGGACTGGAATTGCCAAGAGTTGTGGGCCGAGTTAAGACAAGTATGTGGTCAAGATTTAAACGTGACCAGTGGAAGTAGTTAGGAGAAAAACAAGAAGTCTATAAAAGGGTTTCACATCTCATATATCTTTTCTTCTACTTTTTATCTTCTACTTTTGTTCTAGGGTTTTAGACATGGAAACTCTTATTTTTCTTCTTGTTATGAACCCCATTAACATGAGTAGTTAATTTTATCATTGGTTATGGATTAATTTGATTTCACAAAGCATGTATCTTATTCAATAATTAGTTTTATCTCCATGCTTTATCGTTTATGATTCACCATTGATATTTTCATATGAGTTGAATGTTTGTTTAGTCGAGTCGCGAATCGATTGAGTTACTTTCATCTCTATTGCTAGATTAGAGTTTATTATACGCAAAAGTGATAAATTTCTGATTGCAAGTAGCATAATTGTGGGTAGTGCTTGTAGTGATATATCCTACTAGTCACAAGTGAGTCATAACCTTTGTTAAATCGGATTAGTGCTTTTACACGTTTGATTGCTTTGATTGGCCTGATTTCATAGAACTTAACGCATCTAGGGAATTAAACTTGATTAGTGCTTTTACACGTTAGGTTGTTCTCTAAGATAGAATTAATATTCGCATCTTTTAATGTGTTTGTTGATGACAATAGGAGATTTGCGGGATATACTTGCGATCAAGGTATTCTAGGGCCTTTGATAAAAGTTGAGATTAAATATAAATTCTAGTTATTAAGACAAGAACATGTTAGTGAATGAAAACGATATCCTTAACCAATATCTTTATATCTTGATTTGCGTGTTTGCTTTACTTTATTTGTTTTTAGTATAACTTAGTTTATAAAAATCAGAAAAATCCCCCCTTTTGTTTATATAAGAAATCGAAACAAACGACAACCTAGACCTCTCTGTGGGAACGATCCTTTCTTACCCTTGCTATATTATATATTTTGAGTAGTGAGAAAGTGTAATTTATTTTTGACGCATACGACATCGATCAAATTTTGGCGCCGTTGCCGGGGAGGCAGCGGTTGTCACTTGTTTTTGGTTTCTTATTTTTGTTTTGTTTTTAGTTTTATTATTTTTGGTTCTTAACATAATTTTGAGAACTCTTGTTTCAGGTACCAATTTCTATGGAAGGAACATATTGGAACAATGGATACGGTTTTCAACCTCCTCAACACTATGACGATTGCCCACCACCTATAGGATACGATCGAAACCAAGTTATTGGCTATGATCAATATCCAAGAGCTTATGGTGATTTTCATACATACCAACAACAACCTTGTAGTGGGTATGTAAGTCAAGCACCTAGGTGGGACAATTCTACTTCCAATTTGCTTTATCCGAGATGTATGAGTGCTATAATTGGACTAGATAAACTTGACAGTGATAAAGGGAACGTCACACCAACCAATTTCTGTAACACTTTTTCTTACCCGACTCCGGATCGTAGTTATGATCATTCAACCATTCAAAGGGAATAGTCATGGGAAAGAGAACCTATTGTAGCCAATGATGGTAAGCGTGTGAACGTTAGAAAACTTGCACAGAAATTATATAAGTTGGAAGATGATGGAGCCTCAGAAGAGCTTGTCGATCCATTCATATGGAGCTTAAAAAACGTCGTGATAAAGGTTGGGAAACCGACGACGATTCTGATTTCGGTGAGTCTGAAAATGAAGATGATTGTATTGAAAAGGACCAACCTTTAGAGATATTTGATGACACTAGTGTAGTGGACTCAACTCTTGATCTTTATAATGATCAAGCACCTATTCAAAAGGTACATGAGTATGATGAAACTAGTGTTTTACAGAATTTCGTTGCAACAAGGTTTGAATCTAATGAAGACGAAGAGGAATATGTTGACACTTGTGTAGATTACTCAAGCATTGATCTTTATAATGATCAAGAGCCTATTCAAAGGGTGGAGCTTGAGGATGATGCATTTGTGAATCTTCTAAAAAAGTTCCTTATAGCGAAATTTGGAGCCGCAAGAGAGTATGTGCCTTACAACAAAGAGGAGTGTGTTGAGAATGAAACCGATATGACCAATATTGTGGAAGACCCAATTGAGCTTGCAAATGATTGTAATGATGATGTTGATGTCGAGACTTTAGTTGAGGCAAAGACGAATGAAGAATGCTTGCAAGATTTGATAGAGGACCACGATATACAAGAGGTAAGTAATACACTTGAATTTTCTAAGGATAAAGACGATTCCATAATACAAGGTTTGTCTAATCCTTTACCTATTAATCCTTCTCCTTTACCTCATATTGGCTTGAATATATGTGCTTCGAGAATATTGTTGAAGGACTTTATTTTTCGATATCCGCCATTAGAAACATTTGATTCTCATACTATGCAAGTTTGCAAAGAAGAAACCATAGAAGTTCCTGAATTTTATGTTCTTTATACACTTCCAAGTGTGGACAAGAATAAGTGTGGGGGAAACTTCTATTGGGCTATAGCTTCACTTTTGCTTTATTGTACTAATGTTTGTGTGAAGTTACTATTTGCAAAACAGGTTACATGGAAGGATCCCCAATTTTTCAGACTGTTGGTATATGGGGAATGAATCTTGCAAGGATATAGTCGGGATGACGACTTTAAACCAAGCGCTAAATGGGAGGCAACCCATAGGATGAGTATTTCTTGTCTTGTTTTTATCTTTTTCTTGTCTTGCATTTACTTTTTTTTTGATTTCTTGTCGCATATCATTTTTATGATTTCCCACCTTGACTTTCTTTGGATGATTCAATTTACATTGAGGACAATGTAAAGTTTAAGTGTGGGGGAGTGGTTAAGCATTTGCATTGTAAAATTTTCAACTTTTGTGTAAAATAGTGAATAAAACAAAAAAAACTCCAACTTGTGGTTAGTTTAGAGTCACATAGTATACATGTCGCTAAGATTACATCGAGATTCTCATAAGAGTGACTGAACTTAGAGATGACAGAGAACATGATCGGGTTTCTCACTTGTATGAGAGTTAAAGTTGGATTTAACCATGCCAGTGGCAAATAAGGTGCAGACTGAATTCGGTATTAGAGTAGTGGTCCCCTATAATTGAGACTACCCATGTTACATCATGAGAGGCATCGACCTTCACTTCTTTGTACCTGTCTAAATTTGTGCTTTTAGAGTGTGTGTCACCATACGTAAATTCCGGGTGAAATGGTGAGCTACCAACCTCCCACCAATAGAAGCACTATTTTGATCTCTTAAGTGCTATTTTATCAATCATGATGGTGATATCGAATTACTAACTTACATACCACTTGTAATCTTGTTCGCAGTTAGCACCATCCACTTTATCTCTCTCTACACCAACAGGTCCATAGAAACACCATCATCATCAATAAGAGGAGCATCACAAATTCGAAGGAAAGTTGAAGACGTTCAAGGTTTACAAGCAACGGTACAGAAATGAGCAGATTTCATATTCAAGTAAAGCAACAAGACAATGAGCGGAATTTTTACAAGTTGAAGACTATTGTACAAGAGCGAAGATTATCAAGGATGAGAGTTCGAGAAGTTTATGATATCAAGACATACAAGTTGTGAAGAATCAAGCGGTAAAGTACTTACACCATGGCCATTTGTACTTATATATTTTATTTTTATTTTCAGCTTGTGTTTATTTCTCTTGTCTCATAAAAAAAATGAAAAAAAAAAAAAATAGAGACAAGAGAAAAGTTTATTAGGTCCATCATTAGTTTTATTATTTTGTTTGTTTTAAATTTGTAATTACTTTATTCATTTTGCATCTTATAAAAAAAAAAAAAATCATTGCATCATATTTTGGTTTGTTTAGTTCGTTTTTAGTTTTGTATTCTTTCAATAATGCCAAAGGAAGAAGAAATATTCATAATGAGTTTCAAGCAACAAGGAATTAGAGAAAAGAGTTACATTGTCAAGATTCTACGAAGTTCAAGATTTCATCATTAAGAGTTGAAGACCGAAGACGAAGATGAAGACAAGGATTGAAGACCGAAGACGTTTATATGGATGCTGTGAGAGTGGTGATAACTGCACGCCGAACGGATAACGAGGTAAGTAAGCATATTCCCACCTTCGTTAAGTGGTTGGTTTCCTTTCGTAGAGATCGTCAGAAAAAGGGTTTTCAAAAATTATAAAAGATGTGGGTTTTTAAAACAATTCGGAGGGTTTGCCTTCCTACCATTCAACGTGTCGCAGGATTCTCTCTTCACTCCTACCTGGACACATGTGTGACCCATAAAAAAGTTATTTATTATTGAGAGAAACTTCATAAAACCCTTTCTTGTGAGGCAGAGTCGAGACTTTTGATCACTCCGAACCCGAATTTCTTTCGATAAGGGATGGTTATTTCTCTCTCAACTTTTAAGGATGAGATTGTGTTCATTTATGTATCTAACTTCTTATTACTAGTATGCAGAATCTCTATATCTTCTTAGCGCATTGGATGTTATCATTTCGGAGAACTTGTAAGTTGGAAAAGTAGGTTTTGTGGGTATATCTCTAGTAAACCCTCACGAGACTATAACTCGTCCACTAGGGATACCTAGGGATTTAAAGGATTGTTATACATGCTAAGTGTGACCGTAGCCTCGACGATACGGAGTTGTATGTATGTTTTAGAATTGTTTTGTTTGATTTGCTCGAGGACTAGCAAAGTCTAAGTGTGGGGGAATTTGATAGGTGTTGTAAACACCTAAATATTTATCTATTTTTTATGCTTTCTTTGCTACTTTTCTTGTAAATTATGTATCTTATGTTTGCTTTTGAGTTTATTAGGTGCAATGGAGTCATTATGAGCAAAAGAAGGAGAAAATGTCCATTTGGAGATTAAAAGACAAAAAGGTCAATCACAGGCGAGCTACACTTGGAGTCGGCTAAAATGCGCAAGAAGGAGGTGAAAATGAAGTGTCAGTTCCTCATATCTGACAATTGAATTGAATAGAGATTTAGGCTGTCAGTTGTTCGGAACCGACAAGCCATATATGGACTAGGTGGCCTGTATCCAGCTGCTGGGTGCCACAGTCATTTCCACTTTCTATTACCAAACGCTAGAATTCAGTAGGGATTATTTCCCAATCATTACTCTCAAACTTAGAGAAGAGAGAAAAATGGCTGCTAAGGAAGAAACAGATTCCGATGGGGTTGCTTTGGAATTCAGAGAAAATAAAGAACATGTAGAGCCGTTGGTAGATGAATCAGATCGAAAATCAAATTGAAAACCAGGAACAAAGAAGGAATCGAAGTTAGGGTTTGAGTTAACCCCAGAAATCAGTCGACGGCAAGAAATCATGTATGAAGTGAGGTTGAAATTTAGAGTTTATGAAGAAGCTACAAGATGGCTTTAACTGGAATTTGAAGTTCCAGCAGAGTAAGAGAAGTTTTGGGTTCAATTTCTGAGAAGATTTGAAGCTCAGGTCGAGAATTGCAGAGATGAGATAGGTTGTTGTCGTTACTGGGAAGATCGATCTCGGTGTTGTGATGTTGCTGAGAGATCGAAAAGAAATTAAATGGGTATTGAATATGGTAGCCGCTGTAACAAGAATGAGAGGAAGTTGTTGAGTTTCATGGGTTGAGTTGTGGTACAGATCGATGGAGGTTTGAATCAATCGATGAAACTGTGGATCTAAGGAAGGTGGAAGCAAATCTTAAGTGGTAGTGGTGGTTAAGCTGGTGCAGCTGGAGTTACAGGTGATGCTGCAATGATTGCAACCATTAAATGGAGTCTGGTGATGATTGTATGGTGTTTGAGGAGTTTATAGCAGTGATTTATGTTGGTTGGTCAAGATGGGATATTACAGGGACAAGTTCAGGTCAGAGATATGGTTTTGAGGCTGAGAAGAAGGAATTGCAGCTGGTGTTATGGGCTGGCAGTGAAGTGATGTTGGCTGAGTCGCGGAAACGAGTGTTGCAGGCATGTTACATTGCAGCTGCAAACGAAGCTATAGGAAGAGCTGCATGATTGCAGTGATGGGTACAAAGGTTGATTGTTGTAGTAAACTCAAGAGCTAAGTAGCAGATGAACATGTGGTTCTAAATATGAATATAGTTGCAGGAATACAAGCTTGAGATGGTTGATTTGATTTCAACTGTAGCAGAAGGCATAAGTTGGAGCTGATGTTGTTGTTGGTGCATAAGACAAGGAAGTGATGGTGTTGGTGGTGGTCTCTGTTGAAGAGGAAGAAGGAGATACTTCTGGTGATGCTATGAAGTGGAATTGGGGAGTTGTTGCTATTGAAGTGTGCAAATGGAGGAACTGATGTTGTAGTTTGATGTTGAAGCTCAATTTAAATTGAAGCTACAAAAGACCCGAACTGTGAACTGTTGGAAATGGGTTTTGTTCTTGAGCTGATGGTGCTGAGTATGGCAAGTTCAAGATGATATGGATGGTGTTGCACCTGGTGGTAGTAAAGTGGTGCTATGTAACTACAGGGTGCGAGCTCGATGCAGTGATGGTGTTGATGTTGTTCAATTGTGGAGACTCAGGTGCAGGTGCAAAGTAACTGGAGATGGTGGTGTTGTTATTACAAATGGTATTGCAGTTGGCAATGCCTGTGACAACTGCAATCAAGAGTCGAAGTGGGTCTGTGGTATTTGAGTTGAAGTTGATGCTGCTAGAATGAGAGAATGGAAAAGCTTATAGTCATGGAGTAACAGGGAAGAATTGAAGTTGATTCAGTTGGCTGGGATTTAAACAACCTAGTGATGCAACTGAGCTGAGGTGCAGGGCTTGATGAATTTGAGTTAGAAATAGCTATTGCAGAAGCTAAAATGCAATGCAGAGCTACAACAGAGGAGATGATTGTGCTGGTACTTTACAATGGCAGTAGCATGGCATGAAGGCAATGCTCAGAGGGACTGAATTTTTGCAGGTGCAGTTCAAGGAGGAGATGCTATGCTAGTGTTTAATGAGATATGTTTGATGCTGTAGTGAGTAAAGAAGCTGAAATTGATGCTCCAGATGAGAAGTGTGTGCAATAATTGGTTGAAGAATGAATGCGTTAGTGGTTTGTTGGGTTAGATTGAAACTGAATGATTGTTGCCGTGGTTGGAGTACAAGGCATGATTTCCAATGGCTAGGAATTGGTTTGAAGTAGGCTGTCGGTTCTCCAGAACCGACAAGCCAAATATTCAATGAGCTAATGGGTTGGACTGGAATTGCCAAGAGTTGTGGGCCGAGTTAAGACAAGTATGTGGTCAAGATTTAAACGTGACCAGTGGAAGCAGTTAGGAGAAAAACAGGAAGTATATAAAAGGGTTTCACATCTCATATATCTTTTCTTCTACTTTTTATCTTCTACTTTTGTTCTAGGGTTTTAGACATGGAAACTCTTATTTTTCTTCTTGTTATGAACCCCATTAACATGAGTAGTTAATTTTATCATTGGTTATGGATTAATTTGATTTCACAAAGCATGTATCTTATTCAATAATTAGTTTTGTCTCCATGCTTTATCGTTTATGATTCACCATTAATATTGTCATATGAGTTGAATGTTTGTTTAGTCGAGTCGCGAATCGATTGAGTTTACTTTCATCTCTATTGCTAGATTAGAGTTTATTATACGCAAAAGTGATAAATTTCTGATTGCAAGTAGCATAATTGTGGGTAGTGCTTGTAGTGATATATCCTACTAGTCACAAGTGAGTCATAACCTTTGTTAAATCGGATTAGTGCTTTTACACGTTCGATTGCTTTGATTGGCCAGATTTCATAGAACTTAACGCATCTAGGGAATTAAACTTGATTAGTGCTTTTACACGTTAGGTTGTTCTCTAAGATAGAATTCATATTCGCATCTTTTAATGTGTTTGTTGATGACAAGAGGAGATTTGCGGGATATACTTGCGATCAAGGTATTCTAGGGCCTTTGATAAAAGTTGAGATTAAATATCAATTCTAGTTATTAAGACAAGAACATGTTAGTGAATAAAAACGATATACTTAACCAATATCTTTACATCTTGATTTGCGTGTTTGCTTTACTTTATTTATTTTTAGTATAACTTAGTTTATAAAAATCAGAAAAATCCCCCCTTTTGCTTATATAAGAAATCGAAACAAACGAAAACCTAGACCTCTCTGTGGGAACAATCCTTTCTTACCCTTGCTATATTATATATTTTGAGTAGTGAGAAAGTGTAACTTATTTTTGACGCATACGACATCGATCATCTTGCATAAAAGTTATAGAACAATCTTGGAGTCTTAACTCTGAGGAAAATGCTTCTGCTAGTCTAGTAAATAATCTAGAAATAGCAGGAAAAAACTTACTAGAATGGAAGAAAAATATCTTTGGTCTACCAGTTAAGAAAATTAATAGATTGCTAAAAGAGATAAACAGATTGCAAAGGAACTTGCCTTCTGTATCAAATCAGAATTTGAAAGACAAGTTGGGAGAATTAGAAAACCTTTACGACACTCAAGAGGCTATAGCTAAACAACAGTCAATAGATAATATCATAGCTCTAGGAGAACGAAACACGAAATACTTTTACACTATTACTTTAAGGAGAAGGAAATGGAATAATATTCTAAGCATGTCTTCAGAATTGGGGGTAGTTATTAGGTCCATTTAAACCTCTTATTTTAACTCTCTTTTCACTGAATCTTCAACTGACTCTTTTTCTTCTTCCCAAACTACTAACTCAATATTTGAAAATATCTCTCCTGTCATCTCCCTCCAAGAAAATTTAAGCATTCTTCATATCCATTCCCCTAAGGAAATCCTCTCTGTTTTAAAAAAATATGAAACCCAACAAATCTCCTGGACCGGATGGTTTTCCAGTTAGTTTCTTCCTCCATAACTGGAACTTAGTAGGACCACAGGTAATAGAAATAATACAAATTTTTTTCAAGACTAAAACAATGAACCCAGATTTAAACAAAACACATCTTTTTTTAATACCTAAAATAAAACACCCTAAAAATCCTAGTCAATTTAGACCAATATGACTCTGCAACATAGTCTATAAAGTCATAGCAAAACTGCTAGCTAATAGAATAAAACATTTTTTTAGAAATTCTTATATCCCCTTTTCAATTGCCTTTCTTATCTTCCAGGCAGATCTCCGATAACATAATAGTAGCACATGAAATAATTTATTCTTTTAAAAGAAGAAAGCTATAACAGGAAGTCTAGGGATTAAGATAGATATGTCTAAAGCTTTCGATAGAGTAGATTGGAATTTCCTGTTAACTGCTCTGTATACCTTTGGCTTCAATCAAGAGGTATGCCAATTAATAGAACGATGTATCTCTACAACCTCCATTTCAGTTTTACTAAATGAAACTCCTGGAGAATCTTTAAACCTTCTAGAGGTCTTAGGCAAGGAGATCCCCTCTCTCCTTATTTGTTTATTTTATGTATGGAATTCTTTTCTAGGCTTCTCTTGTCTTAGGAGCAAAAGAAACTCCTGCATGGAGTCAGAATAACTCCCAAAAGTGAACCTAGATCTCAACTTTTCTTTGCAGATGACTGCCTTCTCTTCATTAAAGCAGACTTAGTAGAATGTAAGAACTTACTAGACACAATAACTTAGGCCTGTCAATATTTGTCCGATATCCAGAATCCGTTTCTGAATATTCGAGATCCTATAGGATTTTATCCGTTTTATCGGATATCGAATCGGATATTTCTTCCTTAACATATCGGAAATGGATTAGACCCCATCCGAACTGTTAATATCTGATATCCGATAGTATAGGAACTTATTTGTAATTTATCCTAATTTCGAGTCTAGTATCGGATATTATCGGATATTGTCGGATAAATATCCGATAAGTGTCAATTATGAAAATGTTTTACAAAGGTTTTTAAGCTTTTTTGTTATAACCGGATATTATCGGATATTTATCGGATATCCGATAGCTTAGCCTATCGGAATCGATATCTGATTTTGATATCCTATAGGATATTATCGGATATCGAATATCCGGTAGTGCTTAACCTGTCGTATATCGGATTTCTAAATATCCGACGGATATTCTTCCATTGACAGGCCGACAATAACTATTTTTAGCAAAGCCTCAGGTCAGACTATTAATTTTGAGAAGTTAGGTGTTCTTTTTAGTAAGAAGGTAGAACCTAAACATCAACGAATGATGTCAAAATTGTTGAAAATTAAGCATATAAATCTTAAGGATCCATACTTAGGAGCACCCCTATTTTTGGAAAGATCAAAGATAAAAACTTTTGCCCCTGTTCTAGAAAGAATGGAGTCTAAATCTAAAGGTTGGAAAGGTCCAGTACTGTCACAACCAAGTATGTCAGTTCTAAATAGGGTAGTTCTGTCTAGTATCCCAACTTATCAAATGGGTTGTTTTCTGATGCCAAAAAAGATTGCCAATAAAATGAATGCAATCCAAAGGGTTTTCTGGTGGGGGAAGGATGCTGGACACAAAGGATTTTATCCAAAAGCTTGGCCAAATCTTTGTAAACCCTTACTCAAAGGGGGTCTAGGATTTAGAGATGCTAGAAAGTTTAACCTATCAATGTTAGCAAAACTAGCATGGAGACTAGTTAAGGAACCAAATGCTATGTGGGAAAAAACTATGGGATCAAAATATTTTAGGAATAAATCACCTTTTAGATCTAAATCCTCAAAATCAAGCTCATGGACCTGGAAATGCATTAGGCAAGGCATAAAATTGCTCTGACAATTGGATTCCAGGACTAGAGGGCACAATTGAAAATCTTAAAACTGATAGCAATAACAACTTAATTTGGGTCTTAGATTTGATTGACATGGACACTTGTAAGTGGAATGCTTCTTTACTTTCTGCTACTTTCCCTGAAGATACTGCTCAGAATATTAGTAAGATTCATTTGTTTAAAGATAAATATCATAATCTTAGAAAGGATCAACTTAGATGGAAGCTAACAACATCAGGTGATTTTACAGTCAAGTCTATGTATGATAAGTTGAATGAATCAGGTCAGGATATAATTAGTCTAGGACTACCTGAATCTTTTTGGAAATTTCTATGGAGCTTAAATATTTCTGAAAGAATCAAACTTTTCCTTTGGAAATGTCTACAAAATGCCCTTCCAACCCATGCTAAACTTTATAGGAAAGTCAAATAGGTACTGCCACATTGCTCTATGTGTAAAACAGAAATAGAAACTACTAAACATCTCCTTTTCCATTGTCCCTTTTCCAAAGAAATTTGGGAATCTTCTCCTAATCTTGTTCACCTATCTTTAGATAGTACTTGTACAATTTTAGATCTATGCAAAAAATGGCTAGTTAATCCTAGAACAGATATTTTCTTAGAATTGCTTCTTACCAAATGTGGTTTATATGGAAAGAAAGATGTGATAGAGTGTTTGAAAGTAAAGCAAAATCAGTTAGAAGTCTAACATTGGAAATCCAGAGACACTTAGAGTTTTGGGCCACAAGGAAAAGGAAACCTGCGAACAGAAAAAGCCTGAACAACAAGAAGAAACAACACACATGGAAGTCACCTAGTACTGATACTCTAAAGATAACTGTAGATGCAGCTTGGGTCTCCAAAGACTTACCCTCAAGTTATGCTTTAATATTGAGAAATGATGTAGGAAACTGTCAAGGTGGAAGAGCAGGGAAATCCTCAAGTGCAGATCCACAAGAAGCAGAAGTTGTAAGAGTCCTACAAGCAACAATTTGGGCTAAAGAAAAACAAATTAACATTTTCAGCATTGAAGGCGATTGTGAAAGTATATTCAAATATTTACAAGGACACTCTTCAAATATTTCATGGCGCGCAAAAGCTTGTCTTGATGAAGCTAACAGAATAGCACATCTTTGTCTAAATTTTTTGGGTTTTAATTATGTGCCTAGATTAGGTAACCAAGTTGCGGACATTTTAGAAAAATCTATAAGGGTTTTAAACTCAGCTGTAGAATGGGATATTAATCCCCCCTCTTGTATTCTTAAACAACTCTTAGTAGATAAATCTAATGTGGGGATGCCTCAAACCTCCAGATTAGATGGCTCTACTTCTGCTGTATTTGCGACTCTTAGGGAGTCCTAGTTTTAATATGAAGTATCTTATTTACAAAAAAAAAAAAAAAGACCTCGGCTTTACCAAACCACAACTCATTTAGGCAAGTGTTTTGTTTTTCTTTGGTGAAATTGTAAAAACCATGGATAAAGATTTTAACATATTAGAGAGGAAAAAGACAATGTTAATGTTTACAATCTAAATTGCTCAAGATTATCCTCTGGTTATCTCCATAGAGATCATGGAGCAATACATATTGCCTACCAATGCAACGACTAATTCTAGAGAATACATAAATTACTGCAAGCAATACCCAGTGTCTAAGCATCGACATGACCAAGTAAAGGACACCTGTAAGTTAAAGGAAAACATGTGTGTGCTGACCTGACAAGTGTCTCTCCTTTAGTGGGGGTTTGGTGGCAGTGTTTTTACTGTCGGACAAAAGTCATTGGGAGCGAGGAAAACTAATAAGACGGCCATTTGTGAGAAGGCGTGTGATGACAACCAACATATTTTCTTCTCCTTCGTATTTACTACATTTTTGTTTTTAGCTTCACATACCGTCGAGCTCCCATAGATAGTTCAATGGTTTATGCATGTCAACATTGTCAGAGCATTATTCGGTAGAACCCACCAAGTATTGGTATGTCAAGGTTGATTGTCATTTTTTAGTTCCAAAATTCAAGGTCGCTTGATTAGATTACTAGAGTCAACTTCGTTAGGTTAGACTACAAAGTCTATAAATGTTGAGACATACAAGTATTACTCTAAAGAACCTGTAGAATCTAAAGACGTATCGACATCAACAAACACATCATCCTTCTACTAGAGGTTAGTAATACAAGATTTGACTTATTTCCATTTAAATCTATGTTACTTTCAAGTAGTTTAGATTGAAAATATAACATGCGAAGTTATATATATGAAACTCTAGTATTAAGACTTGATCATCTTATTATGGTCAAAGTGTCAAGGAAGAATATACAAATCTCACATTTCCAGTTTTACATATTCTTTAGGGTTTTGTGAATATCAGAATATGAGTTGCTATTAAGGAAAGTTCAAGATGTCAACATTGTGAGTAATTTGAACATGTGTAAAATCTTATATTTTCAAAGATATTCCTTGATACTCAAGGTGATATCCCAAACCGAAATGTTTGAGAATCTTTTTATTGCGATTTTTGAATATATATGTTTTATTTTTCCAGTAAGTAACATATATCTCCGAAACATATATTAGTAAAATATACGTGTATGCTAGTTAATATTGATTTGTCATCTATGAGGGATTTCAGTATATTAGTTGGAAGTAGACAAAACAAAAATTGGTGTTTATTGCATATCTTTAGAATATTTTGGGTTATGGAAATTCCTTGATGTCCAGACTACCTTGGTCTACAAATAGTGAAGTTTATTCTTCTTACAAACTTATCCTAACACAAGCACTTTATTTTGTAGTCACTGTGGTAGCCAACTAATTGTATTACTTGTATTACTATCTTGGTAAGGAGAGTAACCTAATTAGGTGGAATCTCTTATGAAAGCTAGTTTAAAGACTTCTGTGGTGGGAAACTAGAATTCGTACTATTTTTATTTTTCGAATATTGATTTGATTGACTAACGGTTGTCAAACCTTGATTGCACCTAGTTTGATTATTCTTGAGAGACTTCTCTTCTGACATAAGGTCACTCAAACTAGATCAAGGATTTCTGGTATTTCAGATCTGTTTTTAGATCTGATGATAGACTTGTGATCATCCATTGTTAACAGACTTTGTTCTGTGTGTGATCGATCATAAGTGGAATCAAGTTTGTTTGTGCGCGTATTTTGCAGATATTGAAGATTTGAAGAAAATAAGATTTTTTATTGGTTAGAGCATAGCTCGATTGAACTCACCAAGCGTTGGTATGTCAATTTTGGTTGTCATATTTTAGTGACTCAAAACTCATCTAAAGTCGCTTGATTATATACTAGAGTCAACTTCGTTTAGGTTAGAATAGAAAGTCTAGGAATGTTGAGACATAAAAGTATTACTACGAAGACCTGAAGAATGTGAAGAAGAAGCGAACTACAACGACAACATCATCCTTCCTCTTGAGGTTAGTAATATTGACTTGAATTGTTTCATTCCTAATGTATGTTTCAAGTAGTGCTATATTGAAAACATAACTGTGAAGTTGTATATACTATACATATTATATAATACTCTAGTGATGTGACATGGTCATATTTGTATGATCATAGTATTTGGGAATTAGACTACGAAGTATAACGCTTATCTTTTGAACTTCGTAGATATGACATCGACATAATCTTGTATATGCTGTTATGATTATGTGAATGGGTTATGGTGAAGATTTCATCCTAGGAAAAAAAGTTTTACATTTGTTTAAAGGAAGTACATTCATGAACTTTTTTTATGAATCGAAAGGGAAATCGCTGGGCTTATTGGTACGACTATTCATTGCAAATCTTTGGATTACCAATAAGTGTGAGATGGTAGAACCGATCATAACTTTGTTATGTATCTTGGTATAACTAATCACAATGCCTGGATTATGATTTGGTATGACTAGTTTTGATTAATTGGTGTAATCGATCCTAAGTAATCACCATGAGACGGTATGATCGATATTTGTAATTGGTGTGACTGATCCTAGTAATTAGTGTGACCGATCATAGATTGTTGTGTAATCGATCCTTTTAATTAGTGTAACCGATCCTGGTAATTGGTGTAACCGGTCCTGGTAATTGGTGTAACTGATCCTGGTAACTGGTGTGACCGATCACAAGCAATACCATGAGTATATGGTAACCAGTCCTGGTAATTGATGTAACCGATCCTGATAACTGATGTAACCGGTCCTGGTAACTTGTGTGACCGATCACAAGTATTTCCATATTAAGGTATAACCAATCCTAGTGATTGGTAGAACCGATTGAACCCATGTATGTGACTTGATATTTGATCAATCACATAGTAGTCTTGGAATACAGGTGAACCAATTCTAAACTTGTTTGGAAGTGTGGTATAACCGATTCCAAGAATGTAAATTCATGTAAATATGAATAAGGATTTACAGTGAAAAGATGTCAACATACTTTGAACACGTACATTAACTCTTATCATTTATTGTTCAAAGATATTCCTTAGTACTCAAGAAGATCATGTGCCGAAATAAATTGAGAATCTTTTAATTAAGGTTTTTGGTTTTATATGCTTTAATTACCAGCAATTAAATGCATATCTCTAGAGAATAAAAATTAGTAATGTGTATTTACTAATTAGAGATTTTCTATTAAGAGATTTCAGAAATTTTGCACAAGCATTTATTGGAATTAGGAAAACCAAATTTTGTTATTCATTGCATATCTTGAGAATATTTTCGGTTTTGGAAATTACTTGGTGTCCAGACATCATTGGTCTATAAATACCTAAGTTTGCATTTCTAGCAAACTATCCTAAGAGCCAGGCAAACTTCATCTTTTTGTTGTTTCTGGTGGAGCCGTCTAATCGGAGAGGAAAGTATCCTAATTAGGTGAAATCTCTTACGACCGCTCGTTTAAAGACTTCCGTGGGATCAAGAAGCTCTACGAGTATCGTTGGTGGGAAACTAGATAATTGAAGTTTATTAGTTTTTGATTGATTTGATTGACTAACGGTTGTTGAACTTTGATTGCACCTAGTTTGTTTATTCTTGAGAATCTTCTCTTCTGATATAAGATTCACTCAAACTAGATCGAAGTATCGACGGGGTCTTTAGAAATGTTTGTAGATCTAAAGACATCTTGTGATAATCCATTGTTAACATACTCTGTTCTGTGTGTGATTGATCACAAGAGATTCAAGTGGTATTGTACAGATGTTTATTGAAGACTAAAGAAGATTTGAAGACAAAGAAGATTTCTTATTTGTTTCTCATATCTTTGGGTGTGCACAAACCTTGATCGGCTGGGATCCAACTAGAATCGAATTTATTCGATCGATTAGTTGCGTAAGATCAACATCACTTTATAGTTTCTTGTTGGAATCTATATCGATTGATTGCGAATCTAAACTTGACTACTTTGTAATTATTGGATAGATTCATCTAACCAGGCAAAGGAGTTTATTAGATTAAACGGAAGAGCCTTTGCGTATGACTTGAGATATCTTTATCTTGGAAGAATTGACAAAGTTGTTACCAAATAGATTTGTTGTTCCTTTAGTTTTTGGAATACGATCCATAGGAATTGTTCTAGTGCGTTCACTCATCGAAGTGGGAAGCGCAGGATACTGAGGAAACTAAGTGAACTAGGGGTAGTTGCTTGGTCTCAACTATACGAAGTTGGTGTAGATTTTGTATAACAACTTAATTATGAGAGTATTCAATTCTAGACTAGGTCCCGTGGTTTTTCTGCATTTGCAGTTTCCTGGTTAACAAAATCTTGCTGTGTGATTTACTTTTATTTTCCGCAATTATATTTGTTTATATAATTTAAAGTAAATTACACAAACGTTAACTCAGTTATACTTGATCGTGATCCTATAGAGTTTGGTTAGGTCCGAACCTATTATCAAGTATCATACTGCGTTGTTGTATTGTCTCGATCTTGTATCCATAGTCAATGACACAAGTTATCTTGTTGTCATATTATCTCGATCTCGTATCCATAAACGATCACACAAATTGTGAACCGATTTGTTGTGTTATTTTGACTCAGTCTATAGACAATCACTTTAGGTAGAGGACTTATAGGTGGATAAATAAAAGATTGTGGTGTATTTGGGTACCCTCGTCTTTTCATTATTGGTTTCTGATCTTTGTGATTTACTTCGTGCATACACTTGATCGGCTGGGATCCGACTTGGCTTTGTTTATATTTTGATGGACATCTTATTGCAAGTCGTATAGAACGGTAATCTATCATTTGTTGTGTTAGAGCAATGCTCGGTTGATCCCACAAGTTTTGATATCTCAAGCTTTTTGTCAATGTTAGATGAACAAAAATATATCTTGATTTCTAGTCTGCTAAGTCAAGTCTCGGACTAGGTATAAAAGTTGGTAGTTGAGTATCAGATATCACCATCGAAGACTGAAGATTGACGAATACTATACATTTGGAGAACTTCATCAACAAGGTATGTGAAGACTGAACCATTCTATTTACTCACAAACTTTACCATTCTATCAATTTGAAAATATGTCGCATGACTTCAGTAGATTTATTACAAACTAGAAATTTCGAGTCAAAATAGTCTTGTTAAACATCTCGATATATGATTCAAGCATTGGATGCTCAAACGTCCTTACCAATATTAGTTCATAATAATTTATTGTTCAAGAATTAATTTTGTGGATCGTTTGAAAATTGCCCAAGTAATGATTTTATAATTTGGAAATGTTTCAGACATCAAAAAGAGAAATTCAGAACTTCTGTTATTTCGTCATTGCTAATAAGATTTTATGATGAAATTATAATCCTTTTCCAAAAAAAACAATTTCCACATCAAAGACCCAATCAATAGTTGTACTAAAGTACCTCTGAGTCCAAAAGGTCAAATTTAGGTCGAGTGGGTTCAGCCGTTTGAGTTACAGCAAAAGGCATCATTATTACGACGTTAATTGAAGTTTATTTGTTTATTTTGTTTTTAATTCCTTAAAAAAATAACAAAAAATCTCTCATAATATCATTTGTTTTCGAGAGATTTTCTCAAACCTTTTATGATATATTTTAACGTAAAAATATCTGAAAATCCCTCGAAACTTTAATACATTGATTTCAAAATCCAAATCTAATATTCAAAATTCTAAACCAAGTTCACTAGCCCCTGTAAGACGTTAAGCTTGTAATCAAACTCACACCTAAAGCTACAAAAGAACCGACCCACTAATCAAAATCCGCCCGTACCCGATGAAATCGTGATTTTTTAACAGAACCTGCCAGTATCGGTTTGGTATACGGTTATAAATCTAAAAATCCGATATAGATGGTTCGGTTTACGGGTTTGATGTTAAAACCGACCGAATCCCACCCCTCCAATTTTAGAGTAATTAAGAACTTAAGAAGCATGCTTTAACTTTAAAACATGGGTATGAGTGTATGAATGATCATTGAATATATGACAGGTACAATCATAGACATCACTGGTGAAAAACCGGCAAGAAATACTGAAATAGTATTGCTAGGAAATATATAGCATATATATATATATTTTTGGCTGAAATTTAAACCGGGTAAAACCGCATTGAAAACCGAAACCAAACGACCCAAATCAGGATGGTTTACATCCGAATCGAAAATAATTCAGGCAAGGTTAATTTTAAATTGTAAAACCGACGTACGAGCGGGATCGGTCGACGGTTTTAGGTGAAACCCGAACCAACCGACCCATGTGCAACTCTACCCACACTTGGAGCCCTGTAATAAAGTATAAAATATAAGAGGTAGAAAGTGATCCTCCTTCTTTCTTGACAAGATGTTCATATAAATACAAATCAAGAAGCTCCAATTATAAACAATGAACCCCAGGAAGTTGAAGGCTAAAGAGTTGAATTTGAATCAATGGATTATCTTTCGTTAGAAGGTGAAAATGGATTGCGTATTCCAATCATGCAACATTCGGTTAACAATCATGATGAAGTTCGCCGATGGGGCGTGTTAGAACAAAACTTCATAGTTATCCAGCTACTATAATGAGAATATATAATTGATGATTTTCTGATAAATGGTTCGATCAGTTTCACTGGTTAGAGTATTCAAAATCTTAAAAATGAGAGACTCTCTCACTCATTAAGGGGCGGAGCAGTGGCGGAACCAGAAATTTGGTTAAGGGCTTGCTTGAGAAACTAGCTGGACTAAAACCCATATTTTAGGCCTGGCTTAAGTCTAGTTTTTAGGCCTATATTACCATTTTAACCAAATTAGGTAGTGAAAAAAATGCCTTTTTGGACTTTTGGGGCTTGCTTGAGCCAGCCTAAGCTAAGCTGTAGATCCGCCCCTGGGGCGGAGGGAACATTCATATTTTTTTTGTCCATAGTTAATTTTGTATTTAATTCCTTAAAAATGGCTAAAAATCTTTCAAAATATCACTTGTTTTGCAGAGATTTTTTCAAACTTTTTATGAGAGTATATTTTAACATAAACATCTCTAAAAATCCTTTAGAACTCAAAAACATTGATTTCAAAATCAAAATAACAACCAAACCAAAATTCTAAACCTAACCCCTATGACGTTAACCTTGTAAGTTACCAAACTCACACCTTGAGACCCGCCGAATACAGAGTACTACTCCCTCCGTACCTATTATATAGGAAGAATTTTCATTTTTCCTTGTACCGCTATATAGGCGGAGTCCAAATTTCAAAATGATTTTTTACTCTTATTACCCGTATTTATTTGCTTGGGAATTATCATAATTGAGTGCATGTATCTAACATTGGGAATATAATTAAGGGTAAAATAGGAAAAAACATAAAAATATATAAAATCAATAAAGTTTCTTAATCTAAGAGATTTTGTCTAATCCGCCTATATACGTGGTACGGAAGGAGTATAACTTTTGTGCCCCTTATATTTTGAATATGCGTCCATTATCATATTCCGTAAACTATATCCCAAGAAATGTATATTTTACTTTGTGGTAAAACCCTGGACAACAAAGCAAGGCTTATCCCCTAGCTCTCTTTCTCTAAATAAGTGAATCACCGAAACACAGAGAAAAAAGAGAGAAACATGTGGAGATCATTTGGAAATGGTGGGATGGGAGGAGGCGCAAGTGGTAGTGGCGGCATGTTAAGAGCAGTAAGGATTAGGGCAACTGTTGGTGGAGGATTGCAAGATCCTGTAACCATAAAAAAACCTAACTCAACAAAACCCACAACACCAAACTCTTATAATACTAATGTATTAACCCTATCAACACATACTCGCGGTGGTTCATCAGTTAATAATAATCAAGTTTTGTTATCATCACCAACATCATCAGCTTCAGTTTCAAATGCTTCTTCGTCTAGATATTCATCATCTTGTTCATATTTATATGATTCTACTGATGAGTGGGAATGGGAAACTGTTAACAAAGATGGTGAGGAAAACAAAGATGATTTGATTTTATCAAATGGATATTATGATATCTTTGGCGCTGTTCCTTCTATGGATGAAGTTAGAGATGCTGTTTATAGTCTTCAACAGTAAGCCCCTTTCAATTGTAATATTTTTGTTTTTGTTTTTGTTTTGGTGATAAGTAGTACTAGGTTACCTGCTTTTGGATATATTAAGATTGATTATTGATTTTGGTTTTAGGGATTTAATTTTGGTTTTAGGGTTACTATTTGCCATTAATTTTGGTTTTAGGGATTTAGTTACTATTTGCCATTCAAATTTTACCATTCAGTATACTATTTTGATTCAATTGCCTTGTTTTTCTGGTTTTGTTTACTGAATCAAAAGGGTTTATCCAGAATGTGCCACTATTTGAAGTCGTACAAAAAAATTGATTTGGAATTGAAGTCAGGAAATTACTCTGGAGCTGTTTAAAAATGATTTTTGTTTACTCTATGACTGTTGAGTTTGTTTACTGTATAGATAAATGAGTTTTAACTTGTTTGATATGCGTAGATTTTCTTCGGCTGGATCGGATGAGGATTGGGTCGAACCTGCTTTACATGTTAACAATCCAAGAACATTGAGGTCTCATGGATATGAAAGGGTTTATACTGCTTTCCATCTATTGCAGACAGATCCAAGTGTTCAGGTGGCTTTTCCCAAATAATATTTTCTTTTCTTTCTTCGGTTATATTGATTTCTTAGTTTTGTTCCTTTAATATTTGAGTGACGTATTGATTCAATTAAAATCTCATTGCTAGAATAAATGACCCATAGGTAAGTCTAAAGTTGGGGTCCATTTATGATGGCTATACATAATTCATTTTGTGCATTGATGGGTTCTAATTGTATGTAGAGAATGGTAGTTTCTTTATCTACCGATAAAGCTCTATGGGATGCTGTTTTAAATAATGAAGCTGTTCAGGAGCTTAGAGAGTCCTTTCAATCAGGTTTGTACAAAATTCTTTAGCTTAGTTCTTCCAATTTAATTTTTCGTATTACTTTTGTTCTGCTTGATTATATGAATTTCTAGATAACCATGGTGATTTTACTCTTTTACCAATTCTCTCTGGATCTGCTGACATTTTTTTTGAATGTATATTGTTTTGCGTATTACTACTGTAGACTATCAACATGGGGTCTAATACTTTTACTCACACATCGTAAACTTCCTGTTTGCTTACTGATTTAGTTTTTTTAATGCCTTCATTCTTTTCCAAGGACAGACCCACTTCCTTCTTTGTGTAGTTGGTTTTGTTATTGTTTTTTGAGTTGATCATGTGCTCCTACTTATATATTTTACGAACAAAAAATGTCATGGCTGATGCAGCTGAAAGTGGCGAGGAGCTGCACAGTTCTGAGGAAGGCTTGCCTTTGGATGAACCTAAGAACATGTTGAAGTGGATGTTGGAGGAAACAAAAGGGAAATTTATAGAATTTGTTGAGAAGATAACATCACTTTTAAGTGCGATGTTTCAACCTCAAGAGAAGGAAACAGAAGTAGCCAATGATATGTTTGAAGATACTCTGAGGTCATCTTTATTCCTCTCGGTCATGGTCCTCATGGTTGTGGTCATCACTCGTGCTCAAAGGACTTGATTGATCATTCGTTGACATTGCAGTGGAATAGGTTCCAATAATTAAGTAAAATTACAGTAGAAAGTAGATTTTGTAATTAGAACAAAAGGTTACAAAACTCCTGCACAGTTGGGGTTTGAAAAAACAATCTTTTGTGCGTAGTTTTTAGTTTTTACTGACAGGTTTGATAACTCATCATGTTGGATGGTGGCCTGAAGTCATGGTTTGATGACCAGTAAAATTTCGATATTTTATACCTATTGTTTATTTGGAAAATGGGTCATTTGTCCAAAAAAATTTAAAACACGGTTCAAATGGACGAGTAAAAAAATTTATGGGTGAAATGGACAAAAAAAGAATAGCAAGGATGAAACTGGATTCATCCTGGCTTAAACTTAAAAAATAGCAAGGATGAAACTGGATGCATCCTGTGTAAAATAAAAATAAGAAAAAATATTTGAAAATGGACAGGATGAAACTGGTTACATCCTGCCTATTTTTAAATTTTTGTCTGCCTATTTTTAAATTTTTGTCCATTTAAACAGTATCTAAATCTGAAAATGTTGATTTTGGTCTTTTAACCAATTTTGTGTTGTTTATTTGCTCTTGCTTGTTCTTATTTGAAGTCACTTATCTTCCGGGGCTGTGCTAACCAACATGAATCGAAATCTCATCTCACTTTGGGGTTGTGGACTAATTGTTCATGTGTAGATAACCAAACTGATTTTCATTTGTCAATATCATTGATTTGTAATAAGCAACCCCATGACATTAGTCTCTGGTCTTTCTGTTTTAACTCTGCTGGTTATTTCCACAGACATCCCTGTCATATTTTATGCGACAGGTGCAAATAAAATATTCTTCATTGATTTTATACTCTCCAACGGTTTTTCCACATTTACCTCAAAAGGCCTACATAACATACATTCTCCCAAACAACTTTTACCTCTCAAAACTCCCCATTTCTCTCAAATTCACTCTCTTTTTCCAAGTCGATTGCAATTTCGTCGAGGTTTCCCATTCTGAAAGTCCAAGGGAAATAAGCTCTGCATGTTTCTATTCTTATTTAGTTGCAGATAATGGAATTTCGAGGTATAAGATTTAGGTTCCTTCCGTGTTCTGATATCGAGTCCATACATGGGGAAATAAGCCTTATCATTAGGGATTTCATTTGTGAACAATTGACGCTGTCATAAGAATGCATATTTCGTTGATATCTCAATTGGATTGATTGCTCCCATTGATAGGAGGAATGCCTATGTCACTTGCAATCCAAAAGGCGAAATTAAGAAAGCGAAGAGGTAACTGGTTAATATTTGCATGGATTTCATATTTTCTTATAGCTTTGCAAACATTTCTGAGTTATATATCTGTAATTTCTTCGTGGCTTGATGTGTATGTCTTGGAAACATATGCTTAATCGTATTTATTGTCAGATTTTTTAATGTTAAACTCATAAAATGATGATTGATTAAGGGTTATTTACATTATGAACAAACACATTCAAAATATTGTTTGGAATTGCAATGTTGTAGTAGAAACAGGTAGCGTAATATTTGGATTATGAGATGGGAAACTTACTTCAGATAATTTATGGTGCTCTGGTGAAAGAACTAAGGCGGCAATGGTTGGGCAACAGAATCGACTGGAGAAAGTTATTATTCTTTGTAGCCATCATGACGACAGCAGGCGCTGTCTTACAGATATTTATACTTCCATATCCCGTCTGGTTTCTCGTACCTCCAGCAACAATTTCATCTTATGAAGCCTCAAATAATACTACAAGTGTTCAGGGTAATCTTCCAGTTGAGCGGGTTGAGTTATTTCAACCTGTTGATGTTAGTAGTTTAACGAACACGACAAAAGTGGTCGAGGAAGGGAAACCCAGAGCTTCCCGACGGAGGAGGAGGAGAAGGAGGGTTAAGACTAAACAGAAACCTGAAGAGCCATTTTTTCCTCCACCACCACCTAGAGTTGTTACTGCTTGGCAGGTAACGCTTCCATAAATTTCGCCGTGCTTGGTTTCCTATGAATATTTGAATGATGCTAAGTTTTGAAAGGCCTAACATTTGAGGGGATGAAAGTTAGATATTCATGTAGTTTGTTTTTAGCTCAACAAGTAAGAGCCAGAAAGGATGTGAACATCCACACGGTTTCCAGAGGATGTATATCAATTGAGCTTTTGCCTCCTTTTAGGTGTTTAAATTACAATTTATGGTGCAACAAATATTTTCTTAAGATTATGGCCATTTTTCGCGTCTGCATTTGTGCAAGTATTCATGGAAACCAAATGCAAGTATTCATGCCTCTTTTCTCCTTGTCTGTTGATGTATTTTCTTTCTCAAGACCATGGTTATTCGCTTATCTTTAAATTTTTATTACATCCTTTTTGCCACTCTAATTTCTTGCAGCGGTATGTTTGGTCCCTTCCACCTCATGAAGCACTAATTTATGCCAAAAAGGAGATTGAGAAGGTCTCTGAAGTTACTGATGATCCCGATCTGTATGCTCCTCTCTTTTGGAATGTTTCTATCTTCAGAAGGTGAGCCTCTTAAAGCCTCCCAACTGCATGTTGTGTTTTCGTTGTAAATTGTGCTTTAGCTTATCGAGTAGATTCTGTTTAAGCTCGTGATGGAAGCTAACTCGGCCAAACGTTTTGTTGTTTTTGTTCTTTAGTTTCACTTCTGAATATGATACATTACTTTGAGGATAGGTCATCTTGGTGTCAGTTTAGGCATTCTCTGATTTGACAAGAATTTGTTGTAGTTTTGACTTTGCAGTAAATATGTCAAAAGTGCTAAGCTTTCTATGCTGAACTTCAAAATTTTGCATGATATTCATTTTTATTTGGATCCATAATACTGTCCAACTCACAGGAGCTATGAGTTAATGGAGAACATTCTTAAGGTTTATATCTACCCAGACGGAGACAAACCCATCTTTCATGAACCACATCTACAGGGAATTTATGCTTCTGAAGGATGGTTTATGAAGACAATTGAAGACTACAGGCAGTTCGTGACAAGGGACCCAAAAAAGGCCCATTTGTTTTATCTTCCATACAGTGCACGCCAACTGGAGCTCGCTCTTTATGTGCCAGACTCTCATAACATTAAGCCATTGTCTATATTCTTGAGAGACTATGTGAACATGCTAGCTGCGAAGTATCCGTTCTGGAATCGTACCCATGGAGCTGATCATTTCTTAGTTGCTTGCCATGATTGGGTAAGTTTACCTTTTCTAATTACAAAGTAGCGTGTAAGACTCATCCTTTTTCCAGTGTCCACTCATCCTTTTTCCAGTGTCCATGAAATACGATATAGCACTGACTGTACTGCAACTCTTGAAAATCATCTTCGGAAATGTAATATTTTGTAGGGTCCATACACATTGACTGAACATGAGGAACTAGTAAAGAACACTATCAAAGCTCTTTGTAATGCTGACACATCCGAAGGAATCTTTGTTGCGGGGAAGGACGTTTCACTACCAGAAACAACAATAAGGAACCCGAAGAGACCACTTAGAGATGTAGGTGGCAAAAGAGTCTCTCAACGACCAATATTAGCATTCTTTGCTGGAAACATGCATGGAAGGGTCCGTCCTACCCTGCTCAAGGTCTGGGGTGATAAAGATGATGATATGAGGATCTATGGACCTCTACCTGTCAGAGTCTCTAGAAAGATGACGTATGCCCAACATATGAAATCGAGCAGATTCTGTATATGTCCAATGGGATACGAGGTAAACAGCCCTCGAATTGTTGAAGCGTTCTTTTATGAGTGTGTTCCGGTGATTATTGCAGATAATTTTGTGCTTCCATTCAGCGAAGTGTTCGACTGGAGTGCATTCTCCGTGGTCGTTTCTGAGAAAGATATACCTAAACTGAAGGATATTCTTACGGCTATCCCTTTAAAACGTTATCTTTCTATGCAAACAAACGTGAAGATGGTGCAAAAGCATTTCCTTTGGAACCCAAGACCAATGAGATACGATGTGTTTCACATGATTCTACACTCAATTTGGTATAGCAGGCTTAACCAAATTCAACTTCCACAGCAGTAATGCTCTCAAAAAACTCTAGGATGTGTAAAAAAATGCTCCTCGAGTAATTTTACAGGAGTGCTCAATTAATGAGGTTGTCTAACTGGCGTCAGTGTAAAGCGTCCATGGCTGATTCTCGCATCAATTTTGATCTTTCAGGCTTGACGTAAATGTGCAGTTCTTCGATGTATGGAGGTCCGCTTTCATGAATGTCTAGGTATAGAATCTGTGTACCTTTTTTTTGTTTACTTTATAGAGATATAAGAGCATTGGCATTCTTTTAGACAGTGACAGTTGAGGAGCAAGGATGCCTAGATTCACTATAACAGGCGTATGTAAGCACTAAGATCTCCTTGTAGGCTGTACTTAATGGTGATCATTATACCTCTACCCTGTATTCTCTGCTCCAGATGCATACTCTTGCTACAAATACAAACGGGATTTCAAAAAGTTGCATGCCAATCAGCCAATAAGGCTGAGATGACCATCTCTAACTCCTTGTAGCGTAGACGAAAATAATTATTTTGCTGCATGCCAGTCATGTCTCCCTTTTGAGTCTAGAGTTGTTGCTCGTACTTGCAAAGTTTTAGTTGTATTTTTAGCCTACTACGGGTATATACTTCAGTATAAACTGAAATGCTCAGGCTCTGGCTAGGATGGGGATATCCCTATTACCAAAGCAGTAAACTCGCAGACAAAGCTCCTATGAACCCGGTGGGAAACTTGAAGTCCACCCAAAAAAAAACCAAAAATAAGTAAATCCGACACTTATATAAGATTAAGATTCGATCAAATCTCTCTCTCAAAAAAAAAAAAAAAAAAAAAACTTTCCCACTCTCTGTATATTCCCTTCCTGAAAGACCCCTTTTTGTCCGTTCAATGTTCTAACCTATATATGTGGTTAATGTTTCGAATTGTTTGTCCATCGGGTTAGATAGGGAGGGGTATAACTAGTAGCAATTAAAAAGGTCATTGAGTCAGTCGACAACAAGAAGAAGAGAATAGCATAGCAACATCCACCACGGTACCTCTCTTATGATTATCTACTTGCATGTGCTCTTTACCTTGATTATGCGCTCAATATTTCATACTCCCTCTGTTTTTGGAAAAGAGATACTTTCACTTTTTCAATTTACGGAAGGAGTAGTATTTTTTAATTGGTTTGACATGAATGATCCAGCTTGCAGAAGTTAATGCAATCCCTTGCGTTAAGTTAGTTTCTGATTTTATTCAACCATTGCAGAAGTACATCTGTGATTCTGTTTTGAATGCAATTAGGTTGTATGCTAATGTTCAAACACAGTTAAGTGTTAAACAACATATAATTATAAACCAACAATTTGCAAGTACGAGTTTTAGCTTGTGATGTCTGAAGTCTTCTCGACAATCGTACACATCTGTCTCACTCACGAGGGATGAGCTATTTGGTGGTTAGTCATGAGGGACTTGATTTTGGAATCAACTTTTTTCCCTCTTATGAATGTAATTGTCTGGTTGATACCCTCATTCCTGTGTACAAGTCTGACATGTATAATAGAAATATGATGTTTTTCATTGCCAGTTTTATTGCTAAGATTTTTCATTTTTTTTTAATCTAGATCTGTTTTCAATGGAGGAATACTCGGAACCAACCGTAGATGATGCCATCAAACCTAAAGGCTACCGCATGCATCTTAGGTTTAAACCATCCCTTGAAAGCTTTAAAGACCAGAAGATATATTTTGAGGAGATGCACAGGTATAATCAGGCAAGGCTTTCTCACCAGGCAAAGGTTCGAACTTCCTGGAAGTTGCTTAATGGTTGTGCAGGGTCACCAGATGATTCTGACAAAATGGGTGATACTGAAAGAACTTTCACTCAGACGAATCTGCAGTTGGAAACTAATGCGCAAGATATTATTAAGTTAACTGGCGTCACAGTCTGTCCCAAGGTTGGAGGGCAAGGTGGAAAGACCGTTACTGGTACTCTTGAAGCGCATGTGAATGGGTTCCGGTATACAACCTCCGGTGTCCATCCCCATATAGATTTTGTGTATGAGAACGTGAAACGTGCTTTCTTCCGAGTTGGAAATGATAGTATGTTGCCTCTCTTGCACTTCCAGTTGCACAATCAAATCATGGTGGGGACAGAAGAGACACATCATATCAAATTCCATTCGGATGATGATGACGAAAAAGATCTCCAGAACTTTGTCGATGGAGTTGGAGATATATGGGATTCCAAGACTGAGCAATTAAATTATTTTGAATCGCCAGAGCACGAATTTCACGGGGTTCTTCAAACAAAGGCGCCGGTTGTCTTTCCTCTGACTTTATTTTCCTTAGTTGAGCTTGTGGAAACACATCCCATTGTGGTCCCACTAAACGAGATCGAGATTGTTAATCTGGCGCAGCTTAGACCCAATGAAATTGATATGACAGTGGTATTCAGAGACTTCAGTCGTGATGTGCTTCAAATTAACTCAATTCCCTTTCAATCGCTAGATGAAATTAAATTTTGTCTGAATTTTGGAAGTGTCAAGTACTATGAGAACAAGCGAGAACTAAATTGGAATGACGAAGTGAAAAAATTCATAGAATGCCCGCAGAAGTTCATTAAAAATGGTGGATGGGAGTCCTTGAACCTCGAGGCTGGTGATGTTTGTGACTATTGCTACTGGGAAGAAGCTGGCGATTCAGATTTAGAGGAATACTAAATGAACGACTGGTGGAGTGGGAGGTGTGGTGAATCAACCACGGTGAAGCAGAGTAAGTAAAGCCGGAGGAACTTCCTATCCTATGTTATGCTTCCTATTTATTTTGTTTTATCTTAATCTGCCCATCATCTTTAACGAAAGTAAAATAGACAAAACTATTTTATAAACTGTAATTGAAGTACATAAGCAACTCTAGGAGTTGTGCACTCCCTTTGTTGTTTTGGTTGTCTCTGGTAATTAGGCTTTTGCCTTCCATCTTGTCTAGCTTCGGCGTTTCTCATCTTGTACATAAGCAGCACAGGATTATATATACGTTCGAGGAGTCCGTACTGATTGTGCAAGTTCGAACTACAATGTCATACGTATGGCAGTGTTATCAGAATTAGGTATAGTGGTAATAGAAAGAGTCTCACTCTCAACGAGGGAAAAGAAAGAGTCTCACTCTCAATGAGGTGAGAGATACATGGAGGAGGAGAAGTAATAAGTGGTTTGAGGTTGCATATGCTGTTAAGGAATGAGCCACATTGCTTACATCCTTTGAAAGCAGCAACTTCATCTCTTGCAATTGCACTACATGCAAATCATTTGGATCCCGCGGCAGCATCAAAGTTGATCTAAACTCTATTATTACTAGGAGCAGGCTATTTGCGACGAGTTGAGAGTAACATCACCAATCCCTGTTATAGGTAACAATATACTATTCCCAACTAGAACTTTATCATTACCATTATAATCAAAACGGTTTGTCATCTGAGAGGAATTTGATGTCATGTGCGCAGATGCAGCAGTATCGGCAAAGCACTGGTTCTCATATGGCATTTGTTGAATTTTCATTGCTGAAAAGGCTTGTGGTAGATCAAAGTTTGGAGCTTGAGTAAGACGATGGCAAGCCTGAGTTGTGTGACCTTTCACACCACACCACTGACAAACAATAATTGTATTCTGAGGTGGAGGACCAAGAACAGATCCCATGTTGTTGGAACGACCACGAGCATAAGAGTTGGATTGATATCCATTAGTGTTGCTAGCACGACCACTATTGTTCCATCCATTGGAATTCACATTATTGTTCTAACCATTGTTGTTCATGAAAATGCGGGGGTCTAACAACCACACCCAACAAAATATACTACAGAAAAGTCTATAGGATTGAATAAATCTGTCTCCCACAGAAATACTCAAGAGTTTTGTTCCGTCTTTTGATAAATCAAGGTAAACAGGAACCAGTTGATAACCCGTACTTATATTCCCGAAGAACAACCTAGAATTATCAATCACCTCACAATAAACTTAATCGACTTGCGAAACAATTTATTGTGGAATCACAAACGATGGGACGAAGTTTGTTTGTGATTACTTTTCTATCTTGCCTATCGGAGATATAAAATCTCGAGCCAATTATTTCAATTGCACTCAACACGATATAAACAACAAGATCAGATCACGCAAATACAAAGATAATAGTTGGGTCTGGCTTCACAATCCCAATGAAGTCTTCAAGTCGTTAACCTACAGGGTCTCGAGAAGAAACCTAAGGTTAAAGGAGAATCGACTCTAGTTATGCAACTAGTAACACACAGGAGGTGTGGGGATTAGGTTTCCCAGTTGCTAGAGTTCTCCTTTATATAGTTTTCAAATCAGGGTTTGCAATCTAAGTTACCTTGGTAACAAAGCATTCAATATTCACCGTTATATGAAAAACCTGATTCAACTAAGCTAATATCTTTCAACAGTTAGATCGAACTTATCTTGTTACACACAAATGAAATGTACCCTCATTTAGGTTTATGTAACCGTACCTAAACGTGTACACCGGGTTGGTTCACAAATAGTTAACCGAGGTTAGCCATATGATTACTCTCATATCAACCTTATTCATCTTAACCATAACTAGTTCAAATGACTCAAATGAAACTAGTTAAAGAGTTGTTCAATTGTATAGAAAACACAATCGAAACCAAATCGGTTTGATTCACTTGAATCAATCATGAACATTATATCCACGGTTTGCAAAGATTGCATTCCTTATGATTTAAATGTTTAAGTCCATGAACTGACCGATTTGACAAAGTAACCAGCTTAAGTAACCGGATTTTGAGTTTGTTAAATTGCCAAACTCAGCAGAAATTTTCGGTTCAAAAACTTCCGCCAGTATGCGTACGTGTACGCATACTTATCTTGTCTCCTTCACCAATTTCGAATACACACATATGCATACTCTTGGTTCCCGGTTTATGGATTTATACACTAATGTGCGAACACACTATATATGCTTATATCCAAAGATGGTTACATCCTCAACTCTTTATTTCAATCATTGAAACATTCTTTTATAATGACAATAGCCGTTTTCACACACTATTAGCATCAAAGCAATTTTCAAGATATTGAAATAATCATTATCGAAACATTCCAAGCCTACATCAAATGATTATATCACACAAACTATGTAAGATGTTACTCGATAATTTTCTCATGATATAAGATGAACTTGGTCGAAGCGAAAGCTTACCAACACATATTTCGAGAAATATGTAAGTGAGATATACTCAGCTCGAAATCTCAAATGTGTAGAGAAAACTATATCGTAACACGACTTATGTCTCAATATAGGAGATAGTAGAAATAGACTTTCCAAGTGATAGATGAGTTCAAGTCTCCACATAACTTTTGTCGAAGTAGTTCCACAAGCTCCCATTAGCAGTTCTTCGTCTTCAAGAGATGAACGCCGAGAGATCTAAGCTCAACTACACTATATATATCCTAGTCCGAGACATCTATAAATCTGCTATAAATCAAGACTTATAGTTTTGATCACTAACATTGACAAACATGCTTGAGATAACAACACATGCGAGTTCGACCGAGCAATGCTCTAACAATTTCCCCCTTTGTCAATTTTAGTGACAAAACTATCAATACATATGGATTACAAAATAGATAAAAATTGTAGCTTCCCATCCACATGCTTGATCTCCTTGGCATCTTCAATGCGACTCGAAATCTTCGTCACTTCCAAGTACTCCATGATCCTAAAGGTTGTAAGTTCAGCATCATAGTTGTTGAAGATCCGTAGCTATAACAATGAGAAAACAAAATGCTCTCAATCATTGTTATATAGTGTCATAGTATTATTACACATCATCAAAGTTCAATTGTATCACAACTTTGACAACAATATTATGGTGATATTCATTACTCCCCCTTAGTCAATACTTTATCTCAACATGAAAACCACCCCCCCTTACATAATGATCCGTAAACCATATGTATTTGTAGTATGACACTACACATTAATTCTTCCCCTTTTTGTCAATATAAATTGGCATAGGTACGAAAACTAGTGGGATCCTCATGAAATTTCCACGGAGATACTTCATGACTAAAAGAGAATACCATACCAACTTATTTAGATGCCATCATAAAGCCAAAGCTAAATGCATTCATCAAGGAGTTAATAAAGTAGAAGATAACCCCTAATATTCTACAGCCACACTCCCCACAAAGATTTGGCAATTAAGCACAAGTTCAATATGAACTCTCCCCCATAAAATGTCATCCCCGAAGGAACAATAAAGGCGACCTTACTTTCACAAGAAAAGAAGGATTTCTTACAAACACTAGGATACTTGACAGAAACAAATCTACTAGAAACAAATGCAAACAAGACTTAACACTATTCTGGAGTTCTAAACTTAATTGCCCAAAATATCGAGATAAAAGCAGGGGCAAGAGTTATGAGGATCCAGTGAACTAGAACAACACCAATAGACTGCCGCAAGTGCTGAAACGTGGCAGTGTCTAATGGTTTGGTGAGAATATCAGCCAATTGTTGTTCGAAAGGCACAAATTCCATAGTGATAATACCATCTTCATAAAGATCTCGAATAAAATGGTACCTTATGTCTATGTGCTTAGTTCTTGAGTTCTCAACAGGATTCTCAGTGATGCGAATCGCACTTGAGTTATCACAAAAGATCTTCGTTATTCCAGAATCAATTCCATAATCGACAAGCATTTGTTTCATCCATAGAAGTTGAGTACAACATGACCCAGCAACAATGTATTCTGCTTCACATGTTGAAAGGGATTGTGAATTTTGTTTCTTGCTATGCCAAGCTACAAGATTCATCCCTACATAGTAGAATCCCCCTGATGTACTCTTTCTGTCTTCCACACATCCTGCCCGATCGACATCTGAATAGGTAGTAAGATCAGTGTTAGTATCAAAAGTGTAAGAAATACCATACCCGGCAGTGTGACTGATGTAACGTATGATCCTCTTTGTGGCGGCAAGATGAGATTCCTTTGGATTTGCTTGAAACCTAGCACAACAACCAACACTAAAAGCAATATCAGGTCTCGTAGAAGTGAGATACAAAAGACTTCCAATAATAGACCGATAAAGTTTTTAATCCACATTTACACCTTTCTCATCTCTATGTAGTTTACCTGTGGTAGGCATAGGAGTGAGTTTTGGAGTTGACTTATCAATACCAAATCTTGAAAAAAGATTTTTTGCATATTTTTCTTGAGATAAGTAAATTACATCCTTGTGTTGTTGAATTTGTAAACCCAAAAAGAATTTTAATTCACCAACATTGCTCATCTCAAACTCCTTACCAAGAGAAACTTGAAAATCTTTTGCAAGTTTCTGCGATGTTGATCCATAGATGATATCATCTAAATGAACTTGAGCAATAACAACATCTTTTCCACTCCATTTGGTAAACAAAGTTTTATCAGATCAACCTCTTGAAAAACCTTTCCTCAGAAGAGAAGTAGTTAGTTTTTCAAACCAGGCACGAGGTGCTTGTTTTAAACCGTATAATGCCTTATTGAGTTTAAGAACATGATCGGGGAAATCAGGGTTTTCAAAACCTTTAGGTTGAGCGACATAGACTTCTTCCTTTAAGTTTCCATTTAGGAAGGCGGATTTAATATCCATATGAAATAGCTTAACCTTATGGAAACACGCATGATCTAATAACAAACGAATGGACTCAAGGCATGCCACAGGAGCAAAGGTTTCGTCAAAGTCGATTCATTCAATCTGTGAATAATCCTGAGCGACAAGTCTAGCTTTGTTTTTGACAATGGTGCCAAATTCATCAGACTTGTTCTTAAATATCCATTTGGTACCAATAATATTTACATTGGGGGGACAAGGTACGAGTTCCATACGTCTTGTCTTTGAAATTGATTTAACTCTTCATGCATTGCGGTTACCCAAAAGGGATCACTAAGAGCTTCATCAATGTTCCTAGGTTCCACTTGCGATAGATAACAACCAAAATTGCAAATATTTTGAAGTTGACCTCTCGTCTTAGCAGTAGAGTCCTTACCACCAATAATATTGTTAGTATCATGATTCCTTTGAACCCAAAGGTGTCGTGTGGAGACATGCTCTTGTTCAAGAGGAACCGCCTGACTAGAGCTTTTCTCCTCATCACTAGAGACATCAGGATCAGCAACCGTTGGAATAACTTCTTCTCATTCTGACGTTTCTCTGACATTCTCAATTGTCTCGGTTGGAGGCAATTTAGTAGGAGAGTCATCATGATGAAAGTTACTTAGATCATCAATGATAACATTAGCTGACTTCATCATGACTTGGGTTCTGAGATTAAAGACTCAAAAACCATGACTGTCAGATGCATAGCCGAGAAAAATACCATCATCGCTTTTTGAATCAAACTTCCCTTTCTGTTCTCGATCCTTTAGAATGTAGCACTTACTGCCGAACACTCTGAGATAGTGTAAGTTGGGTTTCCTACCGTACCACAACTCATAGGGAGTGTTTAAGGTCTTTGACCGTAAGTAAACACGATTGATCAAATAGCAAGCCGTAAAAACAGCCTCACCCCAAAACCTTAATGGTAGGTTTTTGTTATGGAGCATTACCCTGGCCATTTCCTGAATATTTCTATTCTTCCTTTCTGCAACTCCATTTGCTTGCGGAGTGATAGGTGGTAAGTATTATTGAATAATTCCCAGAGAGTCACAATATTCAAATACCTTGGTGTCTTTGAATTTTGTGCCACGATCGCTTCTAATTTTCTTAAGTTTGCGACCTTGCTCATTCTGGATATTCTATTAACAATAATCTTGAACTCACTGAGAGTTTCATTCTTGTGAGCCAAAAATGCCACCCAGGTGAATCTAGTATAATCATCTACCATAACCAAAGCATACTTCTTCCCAGCCACTGTAGATTGTTGAATTGGGCCAAAAAGATCCATATGAATTAAATCAAGTGGAGCTTTGGTGAGAATATTTTGGGATGATTTGTGTGGAACTTTCGTGTTAGAGCATGGCTCGTTTGAACCCACCAAGCGTTGGTATGTCAAGTTTGGTTGTCATATTTTAGTGAATCAAAACTCATGTTAAGAGTCGCTTGATTATGTACTAGAGTTAAACTTCGTATAGGTTAGCTTGAAAGTATTAGGATATGAGACATTACAAGTATTGCGAAGACTTGAAGATGTGAATAAGCAAGGAGCTACAACGACAACAATCATCCTTCCACTTGAGGTTAGTGATATTTTACTTGAACTATTTCATTCCCTAACGTATCTTTCAAGTCGTGCATATTGAAAACATAACTGCGAAGCATATTTGAACTCTAGATAGACATAATATTAAGGAATACAATACGAGGTTTATTGATTAACCATTAAACTTTGTAGATAAGACATCGCCATAATCATTTGAATGCTATTGTGATTATGTATGGGTATGAGGTGAGGATTTCATCCTAGGGAACAATGTTTACATGTGTTCTAAGGAAGTAAGTTCATAAACTTGTTTGTGAACCGAAAAGGAAATTGCCAGGTGTTATTGGTTTTGTTATTCATTGCATATCTTATGAACAACCAATATGTGTGATAGACTATAACCGCTCACAACTTGTTGTGTTCTTGGTAGAACTGTTCACAAAGGCCCGACTTATGTATTGGTATAACTTTTATTAGTAAAACCGATCTTAAGTAATCACCGTGGTATGATCGGATTTTGTATGTCTGACCTTGTAAGGGAAAGGGAACCGATCCTTGTAAGGGAAAGGGAACCGATCCTAGTAAGGGGTGCAGTACATCAAAGGGAACCGATCCTTGTATGGGGTGCAACAAGTTTTATAGCAGAAAGGGGAACCGATCCTATGGACATGTGCAACACATATAAGTTAGATACCATATATATGTGGGGAACCGATCCTAGTACCTAGTCAACCGAACTTTTGGGAAGCTAGTGTGACTATGCACAATACTCACATGGAGGTAGAACCGAAACTTGTTTTGGTAGAACCGTAAACCCATGATTGTGATTGAATGTTGTTTTGATCAATCACATAGTTCTTGAAAGTCAGATTAACCAATTCTAAACTTGTTTGGAAGTGTGGCAAATCGGTTTCAAGGTTGTAAGTGTGAAAGAGAACTTACAAAGTTAAGATGTCGACAAACTTTGAACATGTGATGTGAATGTTTATTTCTATAATTGTTCAAAGATATTCCTTAACGGCTAAGGTAAGAGAATCCCAAAATCGAAACATAAGTAAGTTAAGAATCTTTTAATTAAGGTTATTAATTTTATTTTGTAGGGAAATTACAGAATTAGTAATGTGCATTTACTAATTAGATTTTCCGAGAGATTTCGATCGTTATTTTTGGACAGAGCATTTTCAGGAATTATAAAAACCGAATCTGTGCTTTTATGAATATCTTGAGAATACTTTCGGTTTTGGAAATTCCTCGGTGTCCAAACTTCCTTGTCTATAAATACACGAAGTTTTCCTTTCTAGCAAACTAATCCTTCTTAACAACAGATTTACTCTTTTGTTGTTGTTACTGGTTTATCCGTCTATTCGGAGAGGAGAGTAACCTAATTAGGCAAAATCTCTTACGACCGCTCAGTTTAAAGTATTCTTTGGGAGAAGCTCTAGCGCAACCCGTTGGTGGGAAACTAGATAATTGCATTTTATCTTTGTTTTCGATTGATTTGATTGACTAACGGTGGTTGAAATCTGATTGCACCTAGTTTGTTTATTCTTGAGAATCTTCTCTTCTGATATAAGATTCACTCAAACTAGTTCAGAGTTTCGACAGGATCTTTAGACTGTTGTTAGTTCTAAAGACGATCTTGTGATAATACATTATTAACAGACTTCGTTCTGTGCGTGATTGATCACAAGAGATTCAAGTGATTGTGTGCAGGTTTTTATTGAAGATTTTAGAAGATTTGAAAACAAAGAAGATATTGAAGATCTGACTTGGGTTTTATAATCTTTGGTGTGCACAATACTTGTTTCGGTAAAAGAGGATCCAATTAATAATCGGTTTATCCTTGTGGTAGATTAGATTGAATAATCGAGTAGATCGGCATTAATACGTTTCCTTGTGATTAAAGGTATTGATTGGCTTAATCTTAAACGATTACTTTTTGGTGATTGAACATAAGATAGATCTAAGGACCCGACGAAGGAGTTTATGTTAATATAAATAGAAGAACATTTGTCCGACTCATATCACTTGGTTGAATAGAGTTGATACCAAACAGATTTTTTGTTCCTTTACTGTTTGGAATACGAACCAAAGGAATTGTTCCAAGTACGTGACTTATTCACAAGTCGGAGGCATGGGAATATAGACGGAACTAAGTGAACTATATGGTTAGTTACTTGGTCTCAACTATATGAAGTTAGGTGCAATTTTATGTAGCGGCTTAATCCTGAGAGTATTCAATTCTGGACAAGGTCCCGGGGTTTTTCTACATTTGCGGTTTCCTCGTTAACAAAATCTTGTTGTGTCATTTACTTTTATTTTCCGCATTATAATTGTTTTATTATAATAAAGTAAATCACACAAACGTTAATTCCTATTTACTTGATAAGCAATCCTATTGTGTTTGGTTAAGTACGAACCTTTGTATCAAGTAAACGTACTTCGTTGTTGTATTGTCTCGATCTCGTATCCATAGACGATCACACGAAGTGTGAACCGATTAGTTGTATTGTCTCGACTCAGTCCATAGATAATCACTTTCGGAGAAAGGACTTATAAGTAGGAAAAGTTTTAGCTTGAGGTATATTTGGGTACCCTCGCCTTTTCATTTCGTTTGTTTACCCTTTTGATAGGCACCACATACACCTTCAACCTTAGAATTGATTGTGGGAACGCCTCTAACAAGTTCTTTGTTAATGATCTTAGTTAGAAGACGATAATTGATGTGACCTTAGTCAAATTGCAACAATTACTGAACTGAGTATCTAGAAGATAACAGTTATTTTTTCCACGTGATCCTTGAAAAATCACTTTTCCAGATTTGTCTACAATGTCACATCCTTTATCATTGAAGACAACCTTATGTCCCTTGTCACAGATTTGACTTATAGAAAGAAGATTAGCAGTCATACCTTTAACGTATACGACATCATGAATTTCAGGAACGCCATGTAATTTGATCGTCCCTTTCTTGCTTATGTAACAACAGCTTCCATCTCCAAAAGTTACGGGTCCACCATCAAAATCGCTTGAGTTGATGAACCATGAGAAATCTCCAGTCATGTGCCTGCTACATCCACTATCAATGCACCATTGAAAGGGTGATGTTGACTTTAGAGCAAAAGCTCCCATACTAGCACTACTAACCATTTTGGGCTTTCTTGTTAGTATTGAATGTCTTTTAAGAGATGACACAAGTTGAATAGACTTTTTATGAAAAATACTAGCAACTTTTAGTCTTCTCTTGAAGGACAAACACACATGTTGAAAGTGATTATGAGAACCACAAAACAAACATGTACCAACATCATCAACCTTGTTCGAAGAGTTCTGAGCACTGTCAGATTTCACAAAGCCTAGACCTTGCTTATCACCTGACATACGACAATTCTTCAGGGAAAAATTAGAGTTGTCATTTAAAATCTTTGAAAAAGACTTTACGGACTTCAAATCCTTAAGCTTTGCAATTTCTGCAGCAATATCAGAATTGATCTGGATTTGTTTATATAACTTTTTCTGGAGCTCAATAACATCTTCAGAGCAAACTTGAGAATTAGGTTTTTTGATATAACCTTCGCAATGAGATTCATCAATTTCCTTTATCCATCGAAATTTTTTGAGACACAAGAACTTGATGAGATTTTTTAAATCAGGATTCTCAACCTTTTCGAAGGTTTCTAGAATACACTCGATGTTGAGTTTATCCATTTCTGGTGAAGTGTTTTCAGAGACAATATCATCCATATCAGATCGCTACAAACACAGACTTATGAGGTCTTTAATGTGTTTGCCTGCTTTGATACCAATTGAAAATGCGGGGGTCTAATAACCACACCCAAAAATTCATTTGGCAATCTGAGATGACTTACTCCAATATACTTTCTAGAGAATCAACTAGACAGTCATACTCAATCTAGAGTAAAGTATATCAAAGAGTTTAATATCTCTAACTCTTAATTCAATCCGCAATCAGCAAATAGAAATCTGTGAGCCCGATTGAATAAGAGGAGTAACTTGATTCCCTTAGCTGATCTCAACCACAACTAAGAGTTACTATGACCCAAAGTCGAAGACTTGATAGACAAATCTATCTCACACAGAGAAGTCTAAAGGATTAAATAAATCTGTCTCCCACAGAAATACCCAAGAGTTTTTGTTCCTTCTTTTGATAAATCAAGGTGAACAGGAACCAATTGATAACCCAGACTTATATTCGCGAAGAACAGCCTAGAATTATCAATCACCTCACAATAAACTTAATCGACTAGCGAAACAAGTTATTGTGGAATCACAAACGATGAGACGAAGTTTATTTGTGATTACTTTTCTATCTTGCCTATCGGAGATATAAAATCTCGAGCCAATTATTTTAATTGCACTCAACACGATAGAAATAGCAAGATCAGATCACGCAACTACAAAGATAATAGTTGGGTCTGGCTTCACAATCCCAATGAAGTCTTCAAGTCGTTAACCTACAGGGTCTCGAGAAGAAACCTAAGGTTAAAGGAGAATCGAATCTAGTTATGCAACTAGTAACACGCAGGAGGTGTGAGGATTAGGTTTCCCAGTTGCCAGAGTTCTCCTTTATATAGTTTTCAAATCAGGGTTTGCAATCTAAGTTACCTTGGTAACAAAGCATTCAATATTCACCGTTAGATGAAAAACCTGATTCAACCAAGCTAATATCTTTCAACCGTTAGATCGAACTTAGCTTGTTATACACAAATGAAATGTACCCTCATTTAGGTTTATGTAACCTTACCTAAACGTGTACACCAGGTTGGTTCACAAATAGTTAACCGAGGTTATCCATATGATTACTCTCATATCAACCTTATTCATCTTAACCATAACTAGTTCAAATGACTCAAATGAAACTAGTTAAAGAGTTGGTCAATTGTATAGAAAACAAAATCAAAACCAAATCGGTTTGATTCACTTGAATCAATCATGAACATTATAGCCACGTTTTGCAAATATTGCATTCCTTGATTTAAATGTTTAAGTCCATGAACTGACCGATTTGACAAAGTAACCAGCTTAAGTATGCACGGGCATGCGTACTTAAGCAACCGGATTTTGAGTTTGTTAAGTTTCCAAACTCAGCAGAAATTTTCGGTTCAAAAACTTCCGCCAGTAGGTGACTAGTTTAGGAGTTTGTAATTCCCAAACTCATCAGATATTTTCGGTTCGAAACTTCCGCCAGTATGCGTACGTGTACGCGTACTTATCTTGTCTCCTTCACCAATTTCGAATACACACATATGCATACTCTTGGTTCCAGGTTTATGGATTTATACACTAATGTGCGAACACACTATATATGCTTATATCCAAATAAGGAAACTGGACTTTGAATATCAGCAGCATTAGTTTGTAGATTTTGTAGATACTGAAGATGAGATTCATGGTGTAGTAGTAATGCATGAAGTTCAGTAAAAGTAGGAAGGGTAGTTCGAGCTATGACTGTTGTGTATATGTTGGACCAATCAACACCAAGCCACGCAGAGTCGTAGAGACAAGCTCAAGATCAGACACCGGTTGAAGAACAACTGCTAAGGAATCATATATTTCTTTAATCTTCAAAATATACTCAGAGATGGAAGAGTTACCCTTTTGAATAGTGGACAGGTTTGCTTTCAGTTAAAGAATACGTGCTGGATTAATTGTTGCATAGGTAGAACGAAGATATTTCCATAGTTCTCGAGAATTTCCACGTCGTGCACATTCAGATTTCATAGTATCAGTGAGAGAGTAGTTAATCCATGACATGATAGTTTGATCAATAACTTCCCATTCCTCATAGGCTGGATTTGGAGTCGTAGTCTGAGTTTCTTCATCGATAAGTTCTGTCACTGGTATCTCATGAGAGTCATCAAGATACCTATAAAGCATTTGCGATTTAAGAATAGGTAGAATTTGAGATTCCCAAAGGAGATAGTTAGTTATGTCCAAGAGAACTATTTTGGTTGAAGAAGGCAGAAAAGGTGATTTTTCAAACAGAGAAGAAGAAGAAGTAGACATAAGAGAGCCTACGCTGGCGGAGATAGAAGAAGAAATAGTTGGAGATCTTGTACTTTGATCAGAGGCCATAGTACTAGAGGTAGAAGAAATAAAAGATGAAGATGATTGAGTTGATGAGGACATGATGAAAGAAAAAAAAAAACAGGCTAGGGTTTTGAAAAAGAAAAGAAGTTTGTTTTTGAGGCTAGGGTTTTGGAGATATCGTTCTGGCTTTTGGTACCATGAAAAACTGTATAAGCTCTCTTAACCCTTGTAGAGTACTAGGCAGTTATTTATATTGAGTGTATTATGTATTTGTGTACATTGGACTCTTTACATAGAACCGACAATACATATGGACTATTCATGGACTGTACATATGAACTTCTATTATACAGTTCCTAGTATGCCTTTTGAGACTCCGTGATGTTAGCTTCAGTGGGTATCATCTCATCCTCATCAACAACAGGGTTTAAGTTAACAGAGAATGATACATGGCTTCCTTCAAAGCATTATGGATATAAAACTTACCGTTGTTGAATAAGATGTTGTTTCTCATTTCCATACAACCCCGAATAGACATGCTCCCATTTTGGTACTGAATTTAAATATGCCATCTTTTGGTCTAAAAATTCTACTTCCTCCGTCCCTAAATAGATTACCTATTAATTTTTAAATTTTGTCCCACTAACAGGTGACCTATATCATTAAACAAGAGGCTATTTATAAAACTACCCTTTTAATTGATTATTGTTAACAAGTAAAAAGCACGTGCATTGCACGTTGGCAAATGCTAGTTTTTCGCACTTAATTTCCTATTTTGCAAGTGGAGTGAACTGCGTTGCACATTGGCAGATAATAGGCGAACAAAGCACCTGCATTCAGTTTTCCTTCTCGAACACATTATTGGAGTACTAAATACCAACACGTACAAATTAATACAAAGATGTGCAAACATAGACTTCAATATGAAAAACAGAAAGAGCAATGAAGTTTTTCCAAAGTCTACTTTGTTCTTGATAAACCAATTAGAACAAATATGAATGAAACCATGCAAGATAATGGAACAATGCTATTTGAAGCGTGGAACTAAGGAACACCTGATTACGTTCGACTCTCATTTGCTAAGTAATTTCCTCTGGGTGTCGGTGTATATTACATTAATATACACAAAGAAACCAAAGAGGACGGCACACTTTGCAGGTATGCCTGCTTCTTATTCTCCTACATATAAAACTGGTACCTGCCTTATCCAAAAAAAAAAAAATGAAAATGAGATTAACAAATAAAAGTGATACATCTGAGCCCATCACCGACATGTAAATATATCTGATTCACTAAAGTCAGAACAGTGGAGTTTGATATAATGGTATATGAAAATGAACAGCAGCGGAGTTCCTATCAAACCCATTTTACATCTCTGGGGAGTCATATCCTGGGATATATGTGCTACTCTAGCTTCTGAAGTTGTGAAGGATAATCAACTAAGTCAAGAGAACAACTTGTGGACTGATCAAATTCAGATATAGAACTACTAATGCAACTTGATTATGAACCATATTACTCAAATCTGCCTAGTAAGCCATCAAAGTCAAAAGGCTACATCAAAAACATTCTTCGGCAAAACCTAATGACAAATCGGCAAGATTAAATGTTCTCGATGGAAGTAAAAGAGTAGGATTTATAATTTAGGGATGAGAGTTAATTCAAAAATGAAAACTAAGTTGGAACATGAATCTGAATCTAATCTAACGAATGCCCATTTCAGGGCAAACCAAATTCAAGCATACTGATCCTTCAATTTAGCAAAATTGCTGATCCTTAGTTTTTCTAGTTAAACCTCAATAATTCATAAATATGCCGTCTTCAAGTCTAAAAATTACAAAATCAAATTACTAATCAAATTCCATGAAAATAAACGCAAAAAAATAAAATTAATACTCATTGGTTTATCATGCAAAAATACCATTGATAGTGATTAATTGAAAGCAATCGAGACTATTGAAATTTCTGAACGGCTTTGTGAAAGGTAGGTTTCTATCAATAACTTGGCATTTTGGTGATGAAATTGACATTAACAGTTTTGAAGTCCGAAGGTTTACCTACAACAAAGCTTTGTCAATTATGGGTGGTTCATAACCAATATCAACGTGAATTAGTGTGAGAGTGCAGCATCATCATCATGTCTTACTTCACTTGATTAATTTTGAATGTTCATCTTGTCTTGGTTCAGGGTTTCGCAATTCCCCACCTCTTCATTTCAATTTACTCTTTCTTTCTGTTTTTGTAGTTTTAAAATTTCGATTTCTCAGTCGATGAAATCCCCTAACCGAACTGAACTGCACTCTAGATTTCAGTTGAGGAGAAAATTTGGTTATGCTGCTGAGGTGAGAAGAAAGGAAGAAAACAATCGAGGGAAGAATTAGATTCTGATGTTGTTAAGTGGGGAGATCTAAAGACTTTAGATGGATAAGGATACAATCCAACGACGCCTGTCAACAGTACGGGCGTAATGAAACATACTTTCACCAACCAAAATGACGGCGACGAAAAATACGTGCATACACCAAATTTGGTTAGCGTTTTTGGGAGATCCCTTGCGCTCATTAAGGGGGGGGGAGATATAAGAAATGTGTATAATTTGATAGTCATGTTTATATTTGTTACTTGGTATTATAAAATGCTTTTCAATGGTATAAAGTTTACGAATATCCATGGTATAGTTTAAGAGAAAAATATTTTAAATTTTATCCATAAGGGTATAATTGTAAAATATATTTAAAAATACTCCCCTCTCCTTCTTGCCTTAAAAATTGTGCAAACTTGAACTTTTCTTTTCTCTTCGAAAAACCTTAACTATATTGATTCATAACAACCCGAATTGGAATCGGGGACTGTTACAGGGCTGACTCGGTGGTTTTCAGCCATTTTAGATAGACTAGACAGACAACAATTACGATCCAAGCACATAACACACAGTTAAAGGACACAATTACAATCCAATGTATTGAGTTCAGATAATGTTAGGTTTCAAAGGTATTTTGCACTAACACTTGGTATGTAACTCCACATCCCTGATAATGAGTTGGTTTTAATGTTTTTGCTTCAATTCAATGGACAAGGTAGCATGGATTCTGATAACTTGGGCATTGGCGGCAGAGGCTAGGTGTGAGATGAGGGTAACACTCCTACGTACGGACTGTTCATTTTTCGGCATATGCTGTCAAATTGTAGCTAATGGTAAATACTCCTACTTATTGTGTTAAACATTTGAGATACATTGTAGCTGTTAAATTGTTTATGTGTCAGGTTTTGCGGCATTAGGTCTAGAACATTGTAGTCTTAAAGATATATTTACCTTCTAATGTCATAAATAAGCAGCATTGCTTGAGTTCTTGGTTAATCCCATACTTGATCACTTTATATAGTATATCAGTTGTGCTAGTTTATGAAAAATAATTGGATTCAGAATGTTTGTATATTCTTGGTTCAGTCGAAGTCGATCGAACCAAAGTGATTGACACTCTTAAGTGCCAAAGATATATGGAATAAAAAATGACCATATGCAACTTATATATGGTTGTTTTTTGGATACGCAGCAGGCTCTACATTATTGAATAATGCAACTAGGAGCTCAATTTTAATATAATAAAATTTACAAAATACTTGGGATTATTGCAACATGCACCAATATGATTCTAATAAATTTCGTACATGTAGATACTGACTCATATAGTAAATACAAATCGTGTAGGCATACATATATTTTCTAAATTCGGCCGGGAAAAGTTCATAAATATAGTTTATACACATGTAAGCAGAGAGACATAAGCACCCACTGACTTTTAACGGCTCTACTTCCTTGCAGAATTATGAAGACACATTAATATAAAGTTTAAGCCTTTAACTAAAAACCACCATCAACACTTTGGTTGAGAGGAAGCACTAGCTTTGACAAATTTTATCCCTTTGCTAATACTTGGAGCATTTATTCCCTCATAGCCCAATCTTCGTGAGTCACGATGATTTTTACTTGCTCTGAGCACAGTGGATGATTTGTTTAGACTAGGATTGAACTTTTTCAAGTTTTCTTCCAACAAAATTTTATTAGAAGCAGTTAAATCAGCCTCAAGCTGTCTTTCTAGAGTGAGAAAAACACTTTCTCTGTCCTTAAAATAAATTTGTTGAGAATTAAACCTCGCTTCCTTCCTTGCAAGTTTTTCTTCCAATACAATGAGATTTTTACGAAATCTTTCACAATCAGAGTTCTTTGAACGCACTTCTTCTTTGCGATCTTTAAGAAGAAATTGAATTAGGTGATAACTACAATCATAACTTTTAAAGATCTTTCTCAATTTCTTATTTTCTTGACAGAGAGGAATTAGAAACGGAGTCATACAAGATGTTGGTATTTTTCCTTTCAAGAGATACTCAAACAACTTAATGTATTGTGAGACTTCCTTATCAACATCTGTATCAAAACTAGAATCACTATCGTTAAAAAGTTCATCCAATTATTTTTCTAGGTGTGTCTCCCATTTATCCATAGTTTCAGAAGATGTAACAGATGTGACAGTTTTCTCACATGAACCAAACTCTTGAATCATGTATGAACGACTCTGAACCGGTGATATATTTTTCGAGATTTCGTCTCTGTCCATATAGTCAGACTTCTTCAAACACATACTTATTAGGTCTTAGCGTGTTTTCCTGATCTGATACCAATTGAAAACATTGTGGGTACCAAAATACACCACCAACTTTTTCGTAGGAAATCTGCATGGACAAACTCAACACAACTCCGAGAGCTAAACTCAATCAAGGAAAAGTGTCCAAAGTTATCTCTCTCTCTCTCTCTCTCCCCATCCCTCTTGCGATTAGAACAGTTACAGAAACAAATCCGTGAACCTAATCACAAAGAGATTACTTGGACGGTACCAAATACCAATGTCCAAGAATCAATCAAGTCGTATCCAACAAACTAGGACGGATGTATCTACTATGATTGATTAACGCACAACCTGTGATATTTCAATTATAAAGATAAAAAATATAATGAGGAAAAAGAAATAACACAGACACCAAAAGTTTTGTTAACGAGGAAACCGCAAATGCAGAAAAACCCCGGGACCTAGTCCTGATTGAACACCAAACTGTATTAATCCGCTATAGATACTAGCCTACTACCAATTAACTTCGGTATGGAATGTGGTTGAGCCCGAACTCAGTCTCACACCCATTCAGGTACAATTGCGTTCCTTACGCCTCTTGAATCTGCGCAATTGATTCCCTAAGATGACGTCACACCAACTAAGAGTTTCTTCAACTCAATTGAAGACTTTAAACTAAATCCGCCTCCCACAGATTAAGCCCATATAATTGATTTCCTGATATACGATCCAAACGTATGATCAAGGTGATGGAAATCGATAGCAATTAAACAAAGTCTAGTTATCCTTAAAATCCGGACTTATGCAACCGAAGTGGAACCCAGATTATTATTCACCTCACAAGTATAAAACCTGTGGAATCACAAAGTTGAGACGAAGATAACTTTGTGATTTCTATCTATCTTGTTCAAGTGATAAATCAACAATCGAACAAGATCCGGATACTCGAGTTATCAAGATAAAAGATAACATGACCTGGCTTCAAGAATCCCAATGAAGTCTTTTATAGTCGTTAAACCCTAGAAGGGTTTCTGGAGAGGACGACTCTAGATACAACTAGGACACACCAAAAAGTAGTGTCAGGATTCAAAAATCCAGTTGCTAAGAGTTCCCCTTCTATAGACATTCAAAGCATAGGTTGCTTTAGGTTTAAGCTAAGATAACTTTGGACCAAGCAAACAATATTCGCCGTTAGATGAAACGTTGAATCTGATTTACATAAACAAGAGATAAATTCTGGTTAAGTGAAACCGTAACTGAGCCGTGTACAAAGACTATGTTCAATATGGTTAGCCAAAACTAGACGGTTTGAACTTAAAAGTTCAATATCATTTTCATGAACACTTAAGACCTTAATTCTGAGTCACAATCATGTGATAAAATAAGTCTAGTGTTTTTAGAGAATTAATCAAATGAAAATTATCTCCTAAAAATTATTTAATCGCACTTGAAGAAAATCGACATGGTTAGCAAATGCACAAAGTACAATTACCATTGTCTTTCGTGAATATCTGTTAAGTCACAGTACATGTACTGGTTTATGAGCTAAAAATCTAAAACTAAGTTCCAGAATCAACATAACTATTTAGGTACGCGTACCCGTTTGGAAACCTTAATACTATCACCGGTTCCGGAGTCCACATAACTATTTAAGTTTGCGTATCGGTTTGGGTACTAAACGAGTTCAGGAACACAGAACTATTTCGGTTCGCATACCGGTTTGCATACTTAATCCCAGTTCCGTAACCACAGTTCCAAAATAGTTTTCATACAAGTATGCATACCGATCCGGATCACGAGTTAAACAGATTTCTCATGATGTGCATACAAATATGCGTATCACAAATCTGTAAGCCGATATACAGCTACTTCGTTACGTGTACGAGTACATGTAATACAACTTTAGACTTATAACAGTTATCTCATTTTGTAAGACTGATAAGATAGGTTTCTAAAACACCTTAATATTTATCTATTGTTTATGCTTTCTTTGCTAAGTTTTCTTGTAAATTATGTATCTTATGTTTGCTTTTGAGTGTTTAGGTACTTTGGAGTTATTTGGAACAAAAGAAGAAGAAACAGGGAAAAAGTGTCATTTCAAGTGCAATTGTTGTTGGAGACGAACTATTTCTCATTATTTGCTTTTATTTCTTCATATCTGTCTGAAAAGTATGTCGGCTTTAGTGATGCAAATTTTTTGTCTGAAAAGCACGACTGCTTTAGTGATGAAGAGATATTGAAGATAAGAAGTGAATATGAGATGTAAGAGATGACTTACAGGTTATGGTAATTTCATTTCAAGAATCAAATGGGTTTGTGTGGCTATTGATTTACATGTTAGGGTAATTTCATTGTTGACTTTGTTGCTTCTGGAACTGCAGTTGAAGATGGGTTGGTTCAGATTTTGGGTTTGATGTGTACATCTGGGTCGATTGAGAAGTTAGGGTTTTGATTTCTGGTAGTGAAATTGCAGATGTAGAAGAATCTGATGTTGTCGAATTGAGATGATGATGATTAATTGAAGTTGTGTGAAAATAGTTTTGTGTTCTGGTAGATTCGAGTTGGTAATACAGGGTATGGCAGATGTATTTCCATGGATGATTAACAATGAGTCCTGTGGGGTTTCGATTAGAGTCTGAGTTTGAAGTTGAAAAGATATGAAGATGATGATTCTACAAAGAAGAAATTGAGTAGCCGGAATGAATGGAACTGGTGGTGGTGTAGTTGGAAGTTGCAGGTGGAACTGGTGCTAAGACTGAGACTAGAAGTTGTTGAAGGCAAGAGATCAGAGAAAGAAGCGAAAACTGATGACATTGCAGATGAGCATGAGCTGGTGGTGCTGTGTTATGTTGTAGAGACTATGGAGCTGTGAAAGAATGTATGAGATGCAGGGATGAAGAAGATATGTTGTCTTTTGAAGCTGCAGTTGACTGAACTAGAATGCAGAATTGTGTGGCTGTGCTTACAGGGTTCATGGAGGTGGTTATGCTGGTTCTATGGATAACAATACAGTGTTGATGGCTGAAAGATGCAGTTTGAGTCTGGCAGTGGGGTCACTGGTGCAGGTTATAGTGCAGCGCAGTTTGAATAGTGGGATTGCTGGTATAAAGTTGTTGGTGGTTTTGAAGCTACAACAGCTGAGAAGTTAGACGAATGCAGGAAATGGTTGCTTTGAAGTGTGTAACTGAAGAGTGTGTGATATAGCAGGCTGAGATGGCTAGAATGAATTGCAAGGAGGAACTGAAGCTGTTATAAAGTTATATGTATGTGTAGGATGGTTGGGTTGCATATGAATTTAAGATTGTAGGTGGCCTGAAGAGATGGATTGATGGAGATTTCGAGCTTGGTCTTGAGACAAGCAACTGCTGTAGAATTGCAGACATGGGTTGGCTGCAGCTGGAGTTGAAGTTTTAGGTGCAAGTGAAATTGCAGTGTAGAGATGAAGCTGCAACTGTGAAGAATGAACAACCGTCTTGGATGGAGAGGTCGTGAAGCGCAATGATGGTGCGATACAGGTTTGGCTTTCACGAAATGGCTTTGGCCTAGAGCCAAGTCAATTGAGTTAGACTATGACTCAGATCTGACTAGAGTTATCTGACATCACTGAGTTAACCCAGACTTGACTCACCCAGATTCGGTCTGCTTAACCGATTTAACTCAGTCGACTGACGTTTCACTGATGAACGACGATCACCTGAGGTACTTTCCCGGTCAGTTCCCGGCAAATTTCCGGCATGGAACCAGTTGTCCAGCGATCACTTTTGGGGCATATTTTCACATGGGTTTTTCTCACTCATGGGCTTGGTGGACTCTTATCCATTGGACCTTTTGAAGACTTGACCTAAGAAGAGACATAAAAGGGAGGATTTTTACAACTTTGAGATATCACGTATTCTACTTGGAGCTTTTTGGAGATAGCCGCAGCTCGGGTTTGCTTTCGTTTTTATCTTTGATCTTCTTTATTTCAATTATTATTATGATGATAAACTCTAAAACTATGAGTAACTAAAACAATCATTGATTAAGGGTAATTTCAAAGACCGAAATATGAACTCATGATTGATATGCAATAGCTCGTTTTCTCGCAAGTTTAGTTATTGTTTGATTTCTACCATACTAATAATGCTTATGGATTGTTCCTTAATTGTTTAAGTTCGAAATTAAATAGTTATGTCACAATCTTATTGCTAGTTCAGATTTTCTTCGACCTGTAATTGTCTAGAGAATTAAACACAAGTAGCAATATGTGGGTATTGATGATGGGACTTTGTTAAGTACCCATATGTAGAAATTGACACTTGTAGGTGATTCATGCTTTTGAGTTCATCACTAAGAGCAACCTTATCTCACAAAACTTAGAGAATTTGTTTAAGTTACACCTAGAGAGCGTACTTCTGGGAAACTTGGCAAGTAGAATCCGGTAGTCGAGCGCTTCCGTATCCGGTGAGCTTAGGAGATAATAACGGGATAGTTGAGCGTACTAATTATCCTAGGGTTGTTAGTAACAAGATAATGCGAAGAACGTGCTATATATCGTTTTGGTTTATGTTTCGTGGTCGAGAATGATTCATTAATCAATTCCATCTCATATTTGAATACAACTTTACAATTTTCAGAATTTCTATAACAAAACAATCTTGCTAAGAGTATTTGCATAACAACTTTTGCTTAACACACCTCCCTTGGGACGAATCTGCTTTCATTATATTACTTGCTAGTGTAAAGAGAAGTAGAAAATATTATTTGCGAGTTTGACACCTCATCAAAATTGGCGCCACTGCCGGGGAGGCAGTGGAAAGTTTAGTTGTTATTTTTATTCTTAGTTTATATTTTTGCTTTTATTTTCAATTCCAGTTTATTCATTCAATCTTTTAGAATCTTATTTTCAGGTACCATTTCTTTGGTGAATGTTTGGAGAAGGCAAACCAAGTCCAATTGGTATACGTCTTCGTTCGGGCACTTTACTAAAAGACTTGATACGAGCAGTGAATACTCCACTTTCTACTAGTTCTTCACCAAGTGAATTCTCGAACTCGGACAATGAGGAAGACAACACAATATGAGGTCGACCACCTTCTCTAAGAACACTCAAGGAGCTCACTTCTCCAAACCTTGACCAGTAGCCTTTATGTATTCAGCTGAATGGAACCATTGAGTTGAAGCCACAATTGATTAACTTGTTGCCCAAATTCAGAGGTTTAGCGGGAGAAAATCCTAATCGTCACTTGCAACAATTCCATCATGTTGTGACTAGTTTGAAGCAAGCAACTGCAGATGCCGATATGGCTATGATGACAACTTTTCCTTTCTCCCTTATAGATGCTGCAGGAGAATGGTTCTTTTACTTACCCTCTAGAAGTATAACCACATGGAATGGAATGAAGAAGTTGTTCCTTGAGAAGTATTTTCCATCATCAAAAGCAGCAGTGATTCGCAAGGAGATTTGTGGTATTAGATAAGTATCGGGGGATACTCTCTATGAGTATTGGGAGCGCTACAAGAAGCTTTTAGCTAGCCGTCCACACCACCAAATCAGCGATCAACTTGTGATTCAATATTTCTATGAGGGGTTGCTTTCTAATGATAGAAATTTGATCGATGCCGCAAGTGGTGGTGCACTCAACAACAAAACCATTGCTGAAGCTACAAGCTTGTTAGAGAACATGGCTGCAAACACTCAACAATTCTACACTAGGGGTGAAAAAATAGTAAGGAAAGTTAATGAAGTTGGCGATTCTCCACACATGGAACAAAGGATGGGTAACATGGATAGGATGATGCAACAAATAACAACGGCTGTAATACCATCATACACCGAAGAAGTTGAGAAATAAAGTGCTATGTACCAAAATCAGCAAAGGCCAAGATATGATCAGTATTCCAGCACATACAATCCGGGTTGGCGTGATCATCCCAATTTCAGCTACGCCAACAAGCAAGCTGCAGAAAATCCTACTTTCAATCAACAAGGAGGGTTGTAGATGGTGAATTTTAAACAAAGGATAAAATCGTAAAATCATGATACTGCATGTTTCTAACACGGCTTTCAGGCATGTGATGATTCATATTTTATGATCCATGATGAATTTGTTTTTGAAAGGCCTCCCCCGCCACTCGAGCCATTGAGATCTCCTCAACTACATCCGACGGCCGCTCCATCACTATACATCATCTCTGATGCTCCGTGCAACACCGCATCGCTCAAAACCGCTTTTTACCATCCTCGACCGTTCGTATCTTCTCCAGCCTAGATCCTACCTTTCGCTAGTCCCTTCTCATCAAACTCTCGCCGTGCCCGCTCAACACCGAATCACCCTACACCCTATACCCCCATCGAACCACCTCATTCTTTCTTTCACTCTCTTTCTTCTCTTTCTCTCCCGTCTCCATCGATTCCCAGAGAGAGCTCGCTCCTCTCCTTCCCCTTCCCTCGTCATGCCCACTTCACCATCACCCTATCTCACCAACAACTCCATCGTAACAGCCACCTCCACCGCAACCCCTAGTCTAGTTGTCTCTGCGGAGTCTCTTTCATAATCCTAGAGGCTATGTAAGAGATAACTAAACCAGGGTTTCTCACCAACCATGCATGGCGTCTCGAGGCGATTGCATTAGAAGAGGGAGCGAATTCCGGTAGTATGGGTGAGGAAGAGTTTTCATTTAATTTATATTTTATTTCGATTTTTGGGAGAATTAGGTTCGAGATAATTTTGTTGTGCATGTATAAATATCGTTGAAGGGTGAGTGTAGAAGACACACTGTTAGCAGTGTCATTTAGGTTTAATTGCCTCTCTTTGTTACTTTAATTTGATGTTTTAATTTTAGTGCTAGGGTTTCAATGAAACCCTAATTCCAAACGTGTTGAAACTTGTTAAATTGTTCTTGAGTGTTTAATATGATTAGATAGCTTCAATTTAACATATCAATGCCTTTCTCACAAAGTGCATACCAAAGCCATGGATGCACCGTAGTTAGGTTATATCCGTGTTGCATATGTTTCAGCCAGCCTTACTTCCATTTTTAATACTAATACCCCTCGACTTGTTGTTCTTAATTAGACAACTAGTACTTAGGGATTAGTACATTAGCCGATATTTGAAATATCATTAGGTGAAACTTTAAGATGAGTGGTAGAATTGACAATCTTCACTCATCCGATAGGAACAAGACATTTAACTAGTTGAAAGCACAATAAGAATTGTGAGGTGGATTTGGCAGACCTTTAGCAACCTTAATTTCACTGTTTATTTCGTTAGAGTCACTTCAGATTCATAACTTAGTGCTTCTGCAACCAAAAATATCTTTGTTACATTCTCGTTACATTTTGTCACTCATTATCACTAGAACTCGTTAGTTAGCAAGCCGTAGAATCAACTAGAGCACACCCTCGTCTCGTGGATCGAATTCGCACTTGCCGCGTCTCCAATAGACGCCGTGCACTTGCGGATTATAACCCGTAGGGCAAAAATAGACACATCTTCGGGCCTACTAAGTTTTTGGCGCTCGTCAAGTTTTGGGGACTTGGTGCGCCCGTGTGATTCATTGCTTGCTTTATCTTGCTTTTCCCCGTATATACCCACCTTTTGTTTTCATTGTAGTTTTATCCCCGTTTTTCATCGACCTTGTTTTCCATTGTAGCATCATAGTCCCGTTGTTAGTATAATTTAGCATATTAGTGTAACTAGCTGTTCTTTGTTAGCATAACTTAACTGTCATTTTGTTTGCACTTCTATATTATTGCATCATCCTTTGCACATTGTTCCTTTTGTTGCATCTTACTTCTTGACCTGAGCTATAAGCCTCTGTAGCTGTAGCTTAGTGTCACTTGCCATCTTCCCCCTGGGTCAAGCAAATGCATCTTGGCCGCATAGTTGCACAAGACACAGCCATCTTGGCCGCATAGTTGAGCATAGTTTTTCATTATAGAGAACTAATCTCTTGTGAGCCGCAGTGCATTCTACCAAGGCGCCGTTTATCTAACTTGCTAAGGTGTCGAGCAACCTGTGGAAAGACAAGGGGCAGCACAATATAGCCGTTGTGCCCCGTGCCGGTTGGTTATTCTAAAACTTGATGCACTTATTTTTTATAAATGCTAACCCATGTCTCCCCGATAACTAGTCGTTTAGCAAGGTAATTCCCAACACCTTGCAATATAGAGTACCATCTTGAGCGTAACTCGCAATATCCGAAATGTGTGCATAATGTATGTTTGCCAAAACCCGATTGCCCATTGTCGCTTTGTGTGAAACCTCAGCCCCCCGGTTTAGCTTTTTCCAAATTGCACATCCGCACCCCGTATTTGTACGCCTGCCCGCGCCCGTATTGCCTCGTGAATGATTTGTGAATGATCTCGTGGTACCCCCGATGTGGTTGTGCTAGCATTGTGTGTCCGCTGGATTTGTCGTATCCGTGAAACCTAAACCACATTGTACCGAGCTATTAACCTCACGCCGGCAATGTTGGGTCACTATAAAAAAGCCAAGTCATAAGCCGCACTTATGCTCATCGAAAAGTCGCACTCGTATGCCCTGGAATCTATGCTTGCATGACCCGTGAACTAGGTTAACACCCTCGTGGAGACCCGTGAATTGTGCCATGTGCCATGTGTCATGTATTGCCCCGTATTGTATGTGTCGTGCTTGCTTAGCAAAGGAGCTCGGTATAAGACCACTGTTGTGCTCAACACAAATTAAGCCGTGAATTGAGTTGCACCTTGGAGAGCCAATTAAGATTGCAACCTTGTGCATCTGCATATCCGCATTATGATCATCCGAGCATAAACTTGTGAGCTACCTACCCCGCACCCTTAAGCATAGCCCGTGGAGACCAAACTGTACTCCGCCTATCCGGGGTCTCACAACCGAGTCTCGTGAGAGACTTGTCTCTGTGAGTTCGAGGTCGTCATCCGCAAACCCGGCTGAAGTCAACTAGGCCGTTGACATTCGCCTCGTACCAAGCCCGCGACAGACTTGTATGAATATCCGTATCTCGTGTGCGCATCCGTGACTTCTCTTGCATGATAGCCTGTGTTAGTCAGAGTCAGCAAAACCCAAGATCTCACTCGTACTACCCGAGCGTTCGATACATGTTCTATGTATATTTTCTATTGGGTTGACCCTCAACTTTTTAGATTGTTAGTAAATCTTTTTAGGACTTGTTAAATTTTTTCTTTTCTTGAATCGTTGAGTCTTCTTGTACATATATTGTGCTAATGGATATGATCTCCCACCGAGAATGTTGGATTTTGCCTTGACTAACGAAGCTCAACCTTGCTCCCGCCGACATTCGTAATCTCTTCCTTTCTCTTATCAACATAGTTCTCATGGTATGTGACTTGTTTTAAATTTTTTCTATATGTAGACACATTGAGGACAATGTTTGATTTAGGTTTGGGGGTGCATTTGCATTTAGAGTTTTTAGTTTTTATTTTGCATTTAGAGTTTTTAGTCTTTTATTTTTAACTTTTATTTTCAAAAAAAAAAAAAAAAAAATCTAAAAATTCAAACTTTTGCAAATAAAAACCTCCAACTTCTAGAGATTTTAGAGTCACTAGCATGCTTTTAGCTATGCTTACATAGAGAATCACCGAAATGATTTAACTTGGAAGCAGGAGAACGCAATCGGGTTTCTTAGTTGATTAGAGCGTTAAAGTTGGATTTAACCATATCGGAGGGCGAATTAGGTGCTGTTTAGATATTCGGTAGTAGAATTGTGATCACCCATAGTGGAGACTACCCAATTTACATCAAGTGAGGCACCAACCTTCAATTTTTTGCAACTTTCTAAAAAAGTCGTTAGAGTGTGTGTCACCGCACGTAAATTGGGGTAGGAATGGTGAGCTACCCAACTTCGCACCATTTTCAGCACTACTTTTGATCTCTTGAGTGCTAGTTTTTGTCAATCATGAGGGTGACGTCTAAAGATGAAAACTCCTTCTAAATACCGATTTGTAGTTAGCATCATTCTCTCTCTCAATCAGCAAGACCCATAGAAACACATCATCACAAAGACAATCTGAGCAGAGAATCGAATATTGAAAGAAAAATTGATATAGTCCAAGGTTTATGTGCAACAAAGAAAAGAAAATATGATGAGAATTAATAAAATTTATAAAATCAAGACAATACAAGTTGTGGAAAAATTGAGTGATAAAGTCCTTTGTCCATGGAGTTAGTTGTTTCACTATTTGTATTTTTATTTTTATTTTCACTTGTTAGAATAAAAAAAAAAAAAAAAAAAAAAAAAAAAATCAAAAAATCAAAAAAAATATTGTAGTTTATTTTCTTATTTTTGCTACCACCATAGTAAAGAAGATTTTAAAAGAAAATCCAAACAACAAGGAATTTGAGTAGAAAAGTTAAAAATTGTCAAGTTTTGTGAAGTTTAGAAGTTAAGTAATCAACATTTGAAGACCAGAAGACCAAGATTGAAGACGTTTCTATGGTTTCTTATGAGAGAGTGATATTAATTGCCGATCGGGTGAGAAGTGAGTGAGTACTCCACCCCTTGCTAATGGTTGATTTTCCCTTCTTAGAGATCATTAGAAAAAGATTCTTTTTGTCCACACTTTGTGGAGTCTCCAGTTTCATTTCGGAAGGTTATCCTTCTTACCTACAACGTGTGCGGGATTTCTCTCTTTACTCCCGCTTTCGCACACATGAGAGACTAAAAAGCGATCTTTTTGAGTGCAATTATCATAAAACCCTAATGGTGAGGCAGAAGTTGAGACTTATGATCACAATCGAATCCGAATTCTTTCATATGGTATGGTTACTTCTCGCTCAAAGCACTTAAGGATGAGAATGCGTTCTTCGATAGTTCTAACTTCTGTTACTAGCATGCGAAACTCTATGTCCTCATAGCTTCTTGGAGGCTTGAGACTCTTTTACACTGAAGTTGGAGAAGGTTTTGTGGGTACACCTCTTGTAAACCCTCACGAGACTACAACTCGTCCACTAGGGACACCTAGGGGTTTAAAGGCTTAGTGCATACGCTAAATGCATTCGAGAGACCTACGACGGTGGTATAGTTAGGATTTCTTCATTTCTATTTCACTTGAGGACAAGTAAAATTCGGGTTCGGGGGTATTTGATGAGTGCCAAATAGTGCATATTTATACACCTTTTTATTGGCATTTTACTCATCTTTTGCGCTTATAAATCAGATATTATCCCATATTCTGTATTTTCCTTGTTTTCAAGAATAAATATTTGTATTAATTAATTTTGTGTTTTTAGGTAATAAATAAAGCTCGGAGAATCTGAGGAGCAAAAGAGCAAAGAATTGGAGTCGAGCATCTATGGAGCAGATAGCCAAAGCCCGCGCGCGAATCAGTTGCAACCCAACAAGGAAGACTTGGGCTAGAGCTACCCATGACCCGGATCCGAGCCCGCTCACTCTGAGCCATTGAGATCTCCCTCAACTACATCCGACGGTCGCTCCATCACTATACATCATCTCTTGATGTCCAGTGCAACACCCAGATCGCTCAAAACCGCTTACCATCCTCGACCAGTTCGGATCTTCTCCGCCTAGATCCTACGCTCGCTAGGCCCTTCTCATCAAACTCTCGCTGTGCCCGCTCAACACTGAATCACCCTACACCCTATACCCCCATCGAACCACCTCATTCTCTTCTTTCACTCTCTCTTTCTTCTCTTCTCTCCCGTCTCCATCAGTTGCAGAGAGAGCTCTGCTCCTCTCCTTCCCTTCCCCTGTCACAGCCACCTTCACCATCACCCTATCTCACCAACAACTCCATCAGAACAGCCACCTACCGCAACCCCTAGTCTAGTTGTCTCTTGCAGAGTCTCTTTCATAATCCTAGAGGCTATGTAAGAGATAACTAAAACTAGGGTTTCTCACCAACCATGCATGGCGTCTCTGAGGCGATTAGACCAGAAAGAGGAGCGAATTCGGAGTATCGGTGAGAAGAGTTTTCATTTAATTTATATTTTATTTCGATTTTTGGGGAGAATTAGGGTTCGAGATAATTTGGTTGTGCATGTATAAATATCAGTGAAGGGTGAGTGTAGAAGACACGCCTGGGTTAGCCAGAGTGTCATTTAGGTTTAATTTCTGTTCTTTGTTACTTTAATTTGATGTTTTAATTTAGTGCTAGGGTTTCAATGAAACCCTAATTCCAAACTGTGTTGAAACTCTGTTAAATTGTTCTTGAGTGTTTAATATGATTAGATAGCTTCAATTTAACATATCAATGCCTTTCTCTCCAAAGGCATACCAAAGCCATGGATGCACCGTAGTTAGGTTATATCTCGTGTTGCATATGTTTCAGCCCTTACTTCCATTTTTAATACTAATACCCCGACTTGTTGTTCTTAATTAGACAACTAGTACTTAGGATTAGTACATTAGTCGATATTTGAAATATCATTAGGTGAAACCTTAAGATGAGTGGTAGAATTGACAATCTTCACTCATCGACATAGGAACAAGACATTTAACTAGTTGAAAGCACAATAAGAATTCGGAAATAGACACATCTTCGGGCCTACCAATACCTCGCATTTTATCATGACCTCTATGTAGAATAACATAATTGGGCGGTTCTCCGTAAGATTGAGAGAATTAACGCCTTCAGGACGTCGGTGATACTCACTGTTCCCTGACTACATGAGACAGACCCCCCTCTACATAGAAGAACGATTGGGCGGTTCTCCGTAAGATTGAGAGCAATAACGCCTTCAGGATGTCGGTGACACTCACTGTTCCCTGACTATGTATAGAGACCGTGTATAGATCCAGGCCGTTCTCCGTAAGATTGAGAGCAATAACGCCTTCAGGACTTCGGCAACACTCGCTGTTTTCTGACTATGCACCATTCATAACGGGTATGACGCTTTAACTGGCTAATATTCCTTCTGCACTAGATTAATTATACCATGACATTCACCACTGAATTCCTAGAAGATAATCTATTTTATCACATTACTCCGATTTCATGATCGAATCCACGGATGATCTCATGGAATGGTAATAGATAATCTCATTACTCCGATTTCATGATCGAATCCACGGCTGATCTCATGAGATGATAATAACTACTTTCATTACTCTAATTCTGTGGTCGAATCCACGATCCCATGGAATGGTAATACCTATTTTATTATTATTCCGAATTCATGGTCGAATCCAAGGCTGATCCTATGGATTGATAATAATAAACTACGCACTTTTATTGCTCAATTTCATGAATCATTCTCCATTGAATTTCATAAATTAGTAATAAATACTCAACAATCGGGCATCTAGACTATTCCCGAGTGAGTCCCATAAAATGGTGCAAGTGTACTCAACCATGATGCAAGAACGAGCACCCAAATGCGCGAACGAGCATCCAAAATATGGACAAATGAGGAATCCCGCACAAAACAGGAGAGAGAAAATAATAACATTAAAATAATAGAGAAGCACCCATGGGCCGGGCCCACCGGCCGGCAGGCCATGCCTTAGCCGTTGCCGGTCCCATGCTTCCTTCATTATTTTTCCTTATTTTTGTTGTTTTCATGAACTCATGAAGACTCCTCCATTCTAGCAACTTTCCTTGTTTGAGCAAAACTCATGGTTTCCCCATATTTTCATGATTTCACGAGAAATAATAATATAAAATAAGAAAAGGTGTCGCGGGACCAGACAACATAGCCGGCCGGCCATGCCTTAGCCATGGACGGTCCCACACCTTGCAATACCTAATCCTTCATAAATTGTTATTTCTCTCATCTCATGAAACTTCCCCGTTTCAGCAAAATCGTGGTTTCTCCATATTTTCTCAAATATTGCTCAAACCATGAAAAAGCCAAAAGTCAACATGGTGACATGACCGAATAGGCTACTCACGAAAATATATTAAAATATTATTATTTTAATATTCACGGAATATTGATCGAACGGGTATACTTGCTCATTCGAGCAAAATCGAGGATTTCAGTCAAAGACCGAACTCTTCTGAAAATCCAAGATATTGCTCAAACGCGCATCAAAAAATATCGAAACTCTCAGGACTGAGAAACGGTCATTATGGAGACACATGCATGCTCCCTTGACCGACCAAGGGCGGATATAATGCTTGCAACAAGCCGGTCCCACACGTTTTCCTAGTTTTGACCTAATTTGCGCAATTGCTCATATTGGGTCCAAACTCTTTCCAAACAACTTGGGATTTACTCAATCGACCATCAGCTAGTCCCACACCCTCAAGGGCCGGATTCATGCCTTCTTGGCCGGTCCCTCACTTCTCCATAAATTAGGTCTTATCACCTAATGCTCGATTGAGCACTATTTCAATAAATGATGAAACCGACATTTAATCGTCATTCCTTCACCAACCGGTGAACTCAGGATGATGCACGCCCACTAGAGAAATTGGGCATCACATGGACGTCCATAGTCCCATGTGATTGGTCCCTCCTTCGCTCATGACCTATTTTCAGCAATTCGTCAATTAATGAGCAATTGATCAAAAATTAGGGTTTCGAACAAACGCTCAACGAATCATCATTCTGAGCAAGTTCAAACACTAAATAAATTTATGTTGATCAGCAAACAACACACGGATTAATTATATAATATTTGGTAATCTACCAATATATTTTAATTAATATTTTATTGGGTCACGTCACCAATAAATAAATAATTCGTCGAATTGAGCAATACTTGCTCAGTTGCTTGAATATTGATCCAACTATCAATATTCAATAATTTATCAGTAATTCGTCGAATTGAGAAATACTTGCTCAATTGCTCGAATATTGATCCAACTATCAATATTCAGTAATTTGTTGAATTGATCTCTCGAATCTAAGCACTCCCTTTGTAGTGCATCTGTGTAAGGTTCAGCAGTTTGCTCGGTTGAGGAGTCTCGTCCGCACGCTCGACTCTTCACTTCCCTAAAAACCAGCAAATCGTTTTTCCCCATCCACAGATTGGCGACCACAGTGGGAGATTAATCTCTCGGTTGCAATATCAAACTTTCACAAAATGGTTGATCTTAGGTCAGGTTCAGTCACAAATCGTAACACAAACAACGCTAGCACTAGCAACAACGGTGGTACTCCAGAAACTACTCTTGCTTCCAACATCGGTGTTGTTGATACCACTCCTCCTGAAACCAACATCGAAGACCATCCCCTGTTCGGCCACTCTCCGAAGAAATCAGAGAAAATTAACCTACCATAGATGATCTCATGAAGGCGCAAGAGACTCTCGCCAAAACCAGATTGACATGGATGCAACACAGAAAGAGCTGTGCAATTATCTCAAAACTCTCACTGACAAGATGTCAGAGAAAACTCAGGAGAAAGGAAAATCCAAAGAAATATCTTCGACTGTTGATCCTGAAGTCACTCCAATCCATGTAGTAGACAATGATGAAGTCCACAAGGTTGCATATAATCCACCAACGAAGGAACCTGCAGGATTCATCACCCGTGAAGACCTGGAACGCTTTATGGAGGATCGAGGAAAAGACAAAACACCATCTTTTCACCGTCATCAACCTCCATATCCTGCTGCTATGCAAAGAAGTCCTCTCCGAAGGGCTATACCTCTCCAACGTTCATACTGTAAAACGAAATGGGGAACGCTCATGTCTCTCGATTCCTGAAAGCACTAGGCGAACACGAACACAATCATGTCGTCCGTATGAAGGAATTCTCGAAATACCTGACAGGCCGAGCATACACATGGTACAACAACATTGCACCAGGGAGCATCATTGGATAGGGAGAAATGGTTAATGCTTTCTACCGAAAATACTTCTTTGTCTCAGAGCAAATTACTCTCTCTGACTTAGGAAGAATGTCTCAGAGGAGCAATGAACATCCGATTGACTATGGGAAAAGGTTCAGAATCCAAGCTCTGGATTGTCATGACCCGAATGTCACTGAACAACAACTTGTGTACTCGTACATCTACGGAATGATCCCAGTCTACAAAGCCTTGCTGGAAAATCTCCGGTTCCAGACTTTCTCAGAACTTCATGAAGTATCCAAACGATCAGCGAGTACTGTACCTGCATGCTTTACTGGAAAGAGCAAAGTCTGCAAAGGTCGAGGAACCTCGAAGCAGCCGACGCCTAGTCAGTAATTAATCAGTACAATCTCCAACCTTCAACAAACGTTGTTGCTGAAAGGAATGAAAGGAAAGCCGAGACACAGCATCAGAGCGCTTCTCCAACATCTCAGGCTTCTCTAAAGGCGCAAAGAAAAGATAACCAATCCTGAAATGCACAAACCTCGACCCGGCATCAACGAACGGGAAAATGATCATACAGACTCAAACTTCTCTTTTCTCATGAAGGAGTGATTGAGTTATTGGAAGTCTGAGTTCAAGATGATGCAATCAAATTGTCGTTCATTAGGAGAGAGACAACTGAAGAAGAAATGGAAAATCCCAGGTATTGTGTCCTTTATAGGTTCATCGATCATCCAACAAGTAACTGCAATATTTTGAAGCACATCTTCAAAGAGAAGGTTGATCCATAATAGCTTCAACTGGAGACTGAAGGAGTACACAAGAATCCTCTCCCAGTCAGAACCTTTACACTCTCTGAACAACCAGTCAAAAAGCAGTTCAATCGTTGATCGAGCATGTATGTGAATTGCTCTATCTATCAAAGGCTCAAAATGGGGACATCTTCACAGATTTGAACCATATAGTGTCTGGGAAACGTATATACATTCCAGAAGTGCTCCTTGAACCTCCAGCCACACTAACAAAGAGATGTATGACTGGGGACTGCTCACCACAATGCATCTCAAGGAAAATGAATTCAGAAGAGTGCTAATCAACATTGGCACATCGATCAATATTACTCATTTAAAGACTCTCAGAACTGCAGGAATCACTAGACAAGAAGCCACTCATGCTCCTGTCTCAGTCAGAGATCATGAATGAATATCTAGAGATGCGTATCGTTACATCATTCTCAAAAAGAAAGTTAGTTCAAACTGGATGAAAACTAAGTTTCACATAACCAATGAAGATCCAAGATATGACATGTTCTGCAGACGAGAGTGGATCCACGCTGAAAAGATGGCTACAGACAAAGCGCCTTTAGTTGCACATCTCTCCAACGAAGAAATTTCTGATCCAGAAGATTTGGCAGACATCCCATCATCATAGCACTCGAACTTTGACGAGATTGAAGCAAGAACCTGCAAAAGATGCATAAACATTCATCAAGAGGTTCCACACTCAGCATCTCACTGAGACATTCATTACTGAGATGATGTCCAAGTATGGCAAAGAACACTTTGGGGGTTTTTCCATAGCCTTGCAGGAGTGTTCATGTGTGCCACAAAATTAGAAAGCTCTGATGTCTGCACAAATGTTGAATCTCACTACCGCAACGAAAGGAATGCTGAATCAACAGAAGATACTTGGGGCCGAGACGATCAAACTTAAGACATGCGCAAGGGATAAGACGCTTCAACGCTCAAGCCTCTTAGAAGCCTTCAAATTGTACTCCCAATCAAAGAGTACACCTTCGATAATGGCGCCTATGGCTTGAGCACAAATATCTCGACACTGATTCAACACCAGCACGATCAAAGTGTAACTGAACTACAATCGATAAGTCTTCATTATCCCATGATAAGACTTCTGAAGCAGATGAAACATCATTCATACATGAATGACACTAACTCATTCAACATACATACACTAGGAAACCTGAGGTGATTCCGTGAAACTTTATCAATGATACTTCTCTACATAACAAGCCCCTGCACGTCTGAGGAACTTCTTCTCTTCACTGATCACATGAAATCATGGTTCTAGCCTTTTCGGTCTCTGGAGCAACTTCGAATCGGCATCAACAAGGATATCTGGAGGAACTCCATCCATGGTCTCGGTATCAACAAGAATTTATGAAGAAAATTCAATCGTGATCTCAACATGAACAACGATTTCATGAGCAACATCCTCGCTTCATCAATTAATCATTATCTGAAGTATTGCTCGATGAATCGGACTTCTCCAAGCACTAGTGATTCATATCGAGGTGTGTAGACATAAAATATTTTCACGTGAAAGTCTTTCCGAAGCTTGCACAACGGGCGGGCACAATCCCAAGTCTTCTACAAGATGTTCTCATCACCTCTGCAAATGAGATACAACACACATTAGGCCATGGGTTTACAAAAACGTACCAATGGGTGAGGAATGGGATAATGCTTCCTCAAGTTCTTATATGTATCTTCTATAACATACCAAAAGGGCGCATCAATCGGACATACGAGCTGAGAGATATGGCCTTTACTGTGAGGTCTATGAAATCTGAAAATTTTGTAAGGGATTACAAACTACAAATGTGCATGCTTAGTTGGGCGACCTAGACAACTCCAAATTGAGTGCTTATTTTCTCATATGATAACTCAGTATCTTATCTTCAAAAGTTGGGGTCAAGAACCGAATTCTGATGTCGTATGAGGTTCCTGCAGCTTCCAGAGAATACAACATGCAAGCAGAAATTCGTGGACGAGATTCATAACCTCTACAGTGGATCGATGTCCAACGGGTCTCTTCGCTAAGTCCTTCATCAAGGTACCTCCAACTTTGACCACCTAGGAGTTTACATCAAGTTTTTTGTACCTGGGTCCTCTATCTAGGTCTTTCCAGAAGAAAGGAAAAAGAAAGGGAGAGATTTAACAAAGTACTGGGGACTGACGGTCAACTGATCATAACGATCAATTCACAGTCCAAGACTCGTGATTGGTACCAAGTCCACCTATGCTAATCATTCATCATAAAACAAATGGTACAACCAAGACATGCAACAATGGCCATTACATCATCCCCTCTTGAAAGCAACCTCAGATATGGTCCCGTGACCAGGGTTTCAAAGATGTTTCTACGACTGACAGAAACAAAAAATGGTACTGCAAGCACCAAGATCATGTATCAACTAAGGGGTTCAGGTTTAAAATTAATCAATGGCATTTAAGTTCTTCATCAAGCATTCAAGACACAAGCAAATGGTCTAAATACACAAAAGAGACGTTTTACAACAAGCCTGGCTGAAGCGATTTTACACTTCCCTGTACAAAGCAACGAGCTGGGAGAAATTGGTAATGAATCTAAGGTTGAGTGATACATCATTCTCTTCGTATGGATGTCCTCTACAACATATCCAAAATTCACAGCAATTGGATAAACGAGAAAAAAGATGTGTCCAAAACTTTGGGCTACATGACAACTGAAAATTTTCTGAAAACCCTCCTAGAAGTTTACGGTTTCGTCAATTTCGGCCCTTAAACATGCTCAAAAGCCAAAAATCTTCTTTGGAAAATCTTGGAAATTTTCTTAGGATGAAGAAATGGGTAGATCATCAAAAACAGACGTCGTATGAAGATTCTACAGGATTTTCAATGAAGACCTAACTTCTGAATTTTCTGATGACGAATTATGATGGAATTCTTCATTCATCCACCATCAACGCAAAGCCGAACTTCATCTTCAGCCGATAGTCTCACTTGCTGAAGTCGGCGGTGCTTCTGCGGATGAGGAACGACTCCTAGATGATCGAGGAACATACAGTGTGTCAGCTTTCCAGCGTCTCTGAAAGATTGATTCACCTCAGCATGAGCATCTGCACAAGTCTTCATCTTTGACTTGATATTTTTGTAGCATTCCCCGGAAGAGCCAGAAGAGTGGTTGTAACCAGAAGTCACCACTATTGATGTTTATTTTCAATGATGTTATAGTAGTAGGTTCGTTGAGACTTGTGAAAGCAGATTTTTAAACTTAATTTTTAAAGCAACAACATAACAAACTCAAAATACAAAATGTTTTGAAAATTATGGAGATGCTGGAGCTAGGATTTCACCAATTTTTGCACTCATGTGGTTCAAATATCAATTCTAAACAGTAATAGCTCATGTTATAAACTTTCATTGACTCTAATTCATTGCCTAAGGTAGATTTTGAAAGTAATGGATGTAAAACTAAAGCATGGGACATCAAAACATATAAGCTAAGTATGACCCATCAATTGTAATCACAACCATTCAATGAAAATCCTAATTCGATTAAATAATTGTGTAATTAGTCATAAAAAGAATTACCACATTCGTGAAATGGTTCAAATATCAATTCTAAACAGTAATAGCTCATGTGATAAACTTTCATTGACTCTAATTCATTGCCTAAGGTAGATTTTGAAAGTAATGGATGTAAAACTAAAGCATGGGACATCAAAACATCTAAGCTAAGTATGACCCATCAATTGTAATCACATCCATTCAATGAAAATCCTAATTCGATTAAATAATTGTGCAATTAGCCATAAAAAGAATTAATAGAATTACCACATTCATGAAATTTGGCTTCCTCCATCGCCCCAGAGGATGAGTTTAGCTCATCATGTTGGAAACACGCTCAAAAGTTGATTTCATTGCTCAAAAATGGTTCACAAATGATGAAATGGGAGAAAAACAATAAAAACCGGGTTTGTAACACTTATATTTGTTACAAACCAGCTGTTACAGAGAACGATAATGATGAACTGTTGATGTAGATCTGCGACCCACGCTTGGCAGTCGTTTCCACTGTAGCATGAACGACTGTCTCTTGTGCGTCTTATGTTCTTCGTGTTCTTCAGCAGCAGCAGAAATGGCAGTTCTCTGCACTTGATTTTTTTCTGCTCTGCGGTGCTCTGAACTCGCCCCAAACTCTCCGTCCCCCTCATTGAAACCCCAGAGCCTATTTATACTCAACATGGCTAAGAAAATCCTCGCCATTACTCCAAATAATCTTCATAACTCGGCAGTAAAGAAAGATATTCTAAGAATATTTTCTTTCCCTAATATATCTTATGACGCTGTTTTCTCGTGTTTAAACACTCCAAACATGATCCGTCAACATCCAAGAAGTGGTTACACACGCTGTAGGCATACGCAAACCTCTTTTACATACTCAATGACTCGGGAAGAATAACAGAAACTCGTGTCGCTCTGTTTACTTCAATCTTAATGTTCAGCCAATTTCGATCAATTCCAACAACCCTTCCACGCCTGTTACCCGTAATCGAATCTCCCCCAACAATCTGAGCCATTGAGTCTCTCTAAAATGCCCTCAAATCTCTAACGAAAATTCTGCAGGTGAGAACTAAGTTTTCCCTCCAAACACTGTTTTTCAAATGGCGAAGAAGAAGTCAGCCCTTATCCAACATCTGGGGTGCGGAATATCCCGTGGGTGCCCCTTAGTAATTGAGGTGCCCCTTATCCTACATTGAGAGTCCGAATAACACGTGTCCTCCGGGGTACTTTTTCGAGCCGAATTTTCCAAAAATGTTTATTCCCCAAAAATACCTACACACACATAAAACACCATAATAAGTACAAAATCGAGTGCCAACAATATATAGTATTGAGATCAAATTAGACACAAAAATGTGTCTATCAAATACCCCCAAACTTATTATTTGCTAGTCCTCGAGCAAATTTATTCTAGAAAATAAAATGACTACACTTAGCACGTGCAGCAAGCCGTTAAACCGCTAGGTGGCCCTAGCGGCGGAGGGATGTCTCCGGAGGGTTTACCAGAGGTGTACCCACAAAACCTTTACTCCAGACCTTAGTTATCTATGCAGAACCTTGGAAGGAACTAAAGAATCTCCTTGGTTGGCATACTTATTGACTACAGGAGGAAGTACCCTGATGCGAAATTCCAATTGTTGTACACGAGTTTGCACTCAAGCATACTAAAATTCATATATAAGTGACAGAGCTCTACTCAGATAGTTTCTGTACATCATAACCGGAGTCAACCAATCACATGGAAATATTAAGAAGATGGATGTAGATAAAATGTGGATGGTTTTGATGTTGACTAAGGTGAACCTATCCTAATGGACTGAGATACCGGTCTGACTAATATCAACATAGCTGGCATATACAAGGGAACCAGCGGGTGATAATCCTAACTCTAGGTCAACACAACTGGCATATATAAGGGCTCCAGTGGTCGACTTTATTGAATTTATTCCGGTTGGTTTGATGGTCTGGTCTCAATTTTTTTTTTTTTTTTTTTTGGTATCTCAATCACTCTATTTCACCCAATCACTTATAAGAAAATAAAAACAGAAGGTGAAAAGGATTCAACGAGATATGGCGAAACTACCATGTTTTTTTTTTTAATTCTAACACCTAAGCTCTGTGCTTTTATGAATAGACTCTTTAGATGTTTCCATCTAATCAGATTGGTTCCTCAACTCCTATAACCAAGATGCTTCCATCCACTTAGATTGGTTAGTGCCATCCTTAATAAACATAAATTTCTAGGCTCTGGAGTTTTATTTATTGCAACTAAAAAGTTTCTCCCATACCCCCAAACTTAAATCTAACATTGTCCTCAATGTTCTAAAGATGAAATTAAAAACATGAACAATGAGAAACTGTTACCATTTGAAGCAAAAGAGATAAGGAAAGATATTACCGTGTTGCATGAGAAAGGGATACCTCCCAAGGAGTGCTAAGTTTAAAGTCTTCAGCCATACATCAAATACCTCAAAAGGATCTTCACCTTCCAAAGTCATACACCAATAGCCGAAATAGTTGTGGGTCCATAAGACCAAAAAGAGCTGACACCAATATCAGGCAACTGCACTGGTTCAGAAAAATGAATAGAAGGAGCACATTCTCATCTAAGGTATCTGTCAAGACAACTGGGTTTATCTGGGTCGCGTTATTGAACTTCATATGTGTGTCTCGATAAATAGGTTCATCCGAAAAATGGGTCTCTAATACCTGGGTTACCTCCTGGACAGCATCAGGAGGATCGGGTTGCTGAGTCTGAATAGACTCGAGTAATATCTCAGACACACATGGCTCGAGTCCCAAGTTAGGGACTCTAATTAGGGATACATGATAATCACAAGAAACATCACTACCCCCAAACTTAGGGTTTTCATTACTCACAGACAAACCTCTAACTATTGCTTGAATTTCCGGATCTTCAGAGTCCTTAAAATACTCAAGAGATTCTTCTAGTTCTCTACCCCCAAACTTAGGGTCATCATTATTCTCAGAAAGACCTAACATTATTGCCTGGATTTCTGGGTCCGTGGAGTCTTTAAAATACTCAAGGGATTCTTCTAAAGATTGATCACACATCTGGTCTAAGAGAATGGTTTCCTCAAATTCATCTAAAGAATCTCTCAGTAAAGTGTCATGCCAATTATCCTGAACTAAAGTGCTAATCATATTCACTTCTTCTAAATCATCATTCTCAGAAGGTTGTCTAGTAACATTAAAGATATTTAGTTCAGTGGTCATATTACCAAATGATATGTTCATAAGCCCAGTCCTACAGTTGATGACAGCGTTAGCTGTGGCTAAAAATGGGCGACCTAGAATCACCGGGATTTGAGCACTAGGGTCCTGAACAGGCTGGGTGTCTAGAACAACGAAATCCACTGGATAAATAAACTTATCAACCTCAATCAGAACATCCTTTATGACACCACGAGGGACTTTTACAGACCCATCAGCTAATTGTAGTGTCATTTTAGTCGGTTTCAACTTACCAAGACCTAGGTGGGTGTATACATGATACGGGAGTAAGTTAACACTAGCTCCTAAGTCAAGTAAAGCTTTATCGACCATGTGATTACCAATCGCACAAGAAATGGTAGGGCATCCAGGGTCCTTATACTTAGGGGGTGTTTGGTTCAGAAGAATGAAACTTACTTGACCAGCTAAAAAGGCTTTCTTTTGGACATTAAGCTTACGCTTTCGTGTACAAAGATCTTTAAGGAACTTGGCATAAGCAGGCATCTGCCTAATTGCTTCTAATAACGGAATATTGATGTTCACCTGTTTAAATGTTTCCATTTTCTCGTTGAATGTCGACTCCTTCTTTGTTGGGGCTAACAACTGCGGATATGGGGCTCTAGGCACAAAGGTAGTCCTATCAGGAATTTCTTGGGACTCCTTAGGGATTGTTTTAGTTTCCTCAGTTACGGGTTCCTCTTGGGAAGTAGAAGGTAAAACTACAGTATGTTCACTAGGAATGTCTACCTTATTGTCTACTGTTTTACCGCTCCTAAGGGTTTTTATCGAGTTCACATGGTTTGATGATTCCTCACCAACTAAAGATATTTGATGGACCCCCTAGGATTGGGTTGATTTTGACTAGGAAACTTACCTTCTTCTCTCTCACTTAAATACTTAGCTATTTGGCTGACTTGAAGTTCTAATTTAGCAAGAGTCTGGAAATTATCCTTATGGTTCTCGCCTGGTTTCTTGTTGAAAGCTAAGGTGGTTAGCTGATAACATATCATGGTTCTTTACTAACATAGTAAGAGCTTCTTCTAAGGTAGAGATATTTTTCTCAGAAGTGTTCTGAAACTGGGTTTGACCTGAAGGGTTCTGAGTATAACCAAAACCTGGGGGAGGCTGAGAATTACTAGACTGACCTTGATTCTGGCCCTTAGACCAAGAAAAATTAGGATGGTTTCTCCAACCAGGGTTGTAGGTCTCTGAGTATGGGTCAAACTTCTCACGGTTCTCAAACCTAGCATTGTTATAGACAACATGAGCTTGCTCTTCACTAACCTGACCTTCCCAAAATGAGTTATCGAGCTCTATTCCACAACTAGAGACTTGAGAGGCTCTATTAGGTTCAACAAGGGACCTATTTTTAGACTGACCCATTTCCAAAACTTCTAACCTTCTAGACAAAGCAGCAAACTTAGCATCTGACGCAAAACTCATATCTAGCATATTGGTGCTACTTCTATTAACCAAGAGTCTCTTAGGGGGTTCAACACAAGACTCCCACTGTTGGGATTTTTCAGCGACAACTCCTAAGAAGGTAAAAGCATCATCAACATTTTTACTAGTGAACTCACCAGCGCACATAGACTCGACCATGGTTTTGGTCGAATAGTCTAAACCATTATAAATAATCTCTACGAGTTTCATCTTATCAAATCCATGGTGAGGGCACTGGGATAGGAGATCATTGAATCTCTCTAAAAACCTATAAAGAGACTCTCCCTCTTGTTGCACACTGAAACTAATTTTCTGTCTAACAGCTGCAGTTTTATGCTTAGGGTAGAATTTCATATAGAAAGCAGCAACAAGTTCCTTCCATGTTTCAATGGATTCAGATGGTGGGTTGTTTAGCCAGGTCTTGGCTTTATCTTTCAAAGAAAATGGGAACATCTTAAGTTTCAAAACTTCATCAGTAAGGTCTTTTATTCTAACTGTCCCACAAATTTCCTCAAAGTCCCTAATATGAAAATAAGGGTTCTCATCATCTTTTCCTAAGATTATAGGGATCATCTGAAGAATACTAGGTTTTATCTCGAAATTAGTCGTATTGGCTGGCAATTTAATGCACGAAGCTCGGTTGGTCCTAGTTGGGAACATGTAATCTTTCAAAGTTGCCATCGCTGACACAGCTGAAGTACTAGGGGTACTTTCCTCACGAAGAGACAGATTCTCAAAACTGAAGTTTCCAAAAATAGGGCTCTCAAAAGAAGAGTCTTCGAGCTCCCTGCTTCCACAAGAAGAATTACTACGTTTTTCACTAATCAATCGACCTAGATTGTCTCTTTTCCAAGCCCGCTCTCTAATAACCTCGGGCATACACTAGAAAAACAAAAAAAAAGAAAAAATCCTAAAAGGAAAGGAAGTTCTATGCAAACACAAACAAGGCTGACTCCACCACAGCAAACCTAATGATTTCTAGCCAACAAAAAGCATGATGGCTCCACTTAGATTGTTTCTATACCAGCTTCTAATCTTTCGAAAAGGAACTCGTTACAATCTGAGCAAACCTCTCTGGAATCAATCCGAGTTGAAGTAAGTTGAATAGAGGCTAGGGAAGCTACGTGGAGCTTTGATACCCAAGGCCTCACCGCATTACAAGGCGGCACAGTCACGCATTCAACTCACAGAAACCATCATGAACTTCGAAGTATGCTTAAAAGAGTAACCAATATTTTTCGAACGACTTTCCTATTAAGCTCGTTACCCTATCGGTCTCGTTCTATTCCAAATTTTAAAGCTTAGGTTTGCGTTAAGTATCGTTTTCCTAAGGCGGGCAAGAAGAGAACGGTGATGAAATCCGAACCCTTATCTTGTATGGCCAGTCCTTGCCCTTTACTAGGAAATTAAAGCAGTCGTTTTCAATTCCTCAGCATATATGCAAACGAAGGAATACAATAACTCGCTGACAGGGGATTCGCGAGTGTTTCGACAAACGTACCTCTCGTTCCAGACGGGGGATGAACCGTTGTAGTCGACTCGGGCCATGACTCCTATGTCATGTACGAACCCAATGGGCCGAGGCGATATCGTAATCGTCGTCCTTCTCTGCATACAATTTATATTTAAACTACCCTTCCGTAGGGTTTAAAAATAATGTCCCAAAGTTTAAAGTCCAAAGTCCAAAAATAAAGTGCAAAAGAAAAGGAAAGTCTAAAAAAAAATTAAATAATAATATCTAAAAATAAATAAAAATGTCTTTTTTTTTTCCCTCTCTTTTTTTAAAATAAAAAAAAAATCTTCTTCTTTCGCCCCTTTCGCTTTGCCTTTTACTCCAAGTCTTTAAGTATTCACCAAAAGCTTTGGCAAAATTTTCTTTCGCTCCAAATTCCAAATTATGTAAGGAAAAGACAAAAACCCAAAAACGTAAAGAAGAACAAAAACAAATAAAAACCTAAAAAAGAAAAAAAATCTAAAAACTCTAGCCTAAAGACACGTCCGCGTCGGCGGCGCCAAAATTGATGTTTATTTTCAATGATGTTGTAGTAATAGGTTCGTTGAGACTTGTGAAAGCAGATTTTTAGATTTAATTTTTAAAGCAACAATATAAAAAACTCAAAATACAAAATGTTGTGAAAATTATGGAGACGCTGGAGCTAGGATTTCACCAATTTTTGCACTCATGTGGTTCAAATATCAATTCTAAACAGTAATAGCTCATCTGATAAACTTTTATTGACTCTAATTCATTGCCTAAGGTAGATTTTGAAAGTAATGGATGTAAAACTAAAGCATGGGACATCAAAACATCTAAGCTAAGTATGACCCATCAATTGTAATCACAACCATTCAATGAAAATCCTAATTCGATTAAATAATTGTGCAATTAGTCATAGAAAGAATTAATAGAATTACCACATTCGTGAAATTTGGCTTCCTCCGCCGCCCCAGAGGATGGGTTTAGCTCATCATGTTGGAAACACGCTCAAAAGTTGATTTCATTGCTCAAAAATGGTTCACAAATGATGAAATGAGAGAAAAACAATAAAAACCGGGTTTGTAACACTTATATTCGTTACAAACCAGCTGTTATTGAGAATGATAATGATGAACTGTTGCTGTTGATGTAGCTCTGCGACCCACGCTTGGCAGTCGTTTCCACTGTAGCATGAACGACTGTCTCTTGTGCGTCTTATGTTCTTCGTGTTCTTCAGCAGCAGCAGAAATGGCAGTTCTCTGCACTTGATTTTTTTTCTGCTCAATGGTGCTATGAACTCGCCCCAAACTCTCCGTCTCCCTCAGTGAAACCCCCAGAGCCTATTTATACTCAACATGGCTGAGAAAATCCTCTCCATTACTCCAAATAATCTTCATAACTCGGCAGTAAAGAAAGATATTCTAAGAATATTTTCTTTCCCTAATATATCTTCTGACGCTGTTTTCTCGTGTTTAAACACTCCAAACATGCTCCGTCAACATCCAAGAAGTGGTTACACACGCTGTAGGCATACGCAAACCTCTGTTACATACTCAAATGACTCGGGAAGAATAACAGAAACCCGTGTCGCTCTGTTTACTTCAATCTTAATGTTCAGCCAATTTCGATCAATTCCAACAACCCTTCCACGCCTGTTACCCGTAATCGAGTCTCCCCCAACAATCTGAGCCATTGAGTCTCTCTAAAATTCCCTCAAATCTCGAACGAAAATTCTGCAGGTGAGAACTAAGTTTTCCCGCCAAACACTGTTTTTCAAATGGTGAAGAAGAAGTCAGCCCTTATCCAATATCTGGGGTGCGGAATATCCTGTGGGTGCCCCTTATCCTACATTGAGAGTCCGAATAACACGTGTCCTCCGGGGTACTTTTTCGAGCCGAATTTTCCAAAAATGTTTATTCCCCAAAAATACCTACACACACATAAAACACCATAATAAGTACAAAATCGAGTGCCAACAATATATAGTATTGAGATCAAATTAGACACAAAAATGTGTCTATCAACTATCTGAGGCAAAAGACACGGAGTCGTGGATATACCAATAACAAACGCGTCTACGAAAATGGTAATCCTCAACTCTTACCTATTTACGGTTTCACGAACTTAGTGATAATAACGTAAAACTTCGAAAACTTGCTATTTTCTTCAAACCTGCAAAGACGAGCAAAATTCATTATTTGAAAGTCAACACCTGACTTTTCACGAAATTATGAATAATTCACACAACCCATTATGTGAACATTCACTGATTTTCTACTGTGTGAACATACACTGTAGAATCACAAAATTCACGGAAACATTATTTGATCACACATAATTTTTTTCTTTCAACAATTGCTCAAAAATCATAAATTGATTTTCATAAAATCGTGAACAACCTACGTAAATTTTTACTGAGTAAACATCCACTGGTTTTTCAAAAAATTGGACGGACGTCCATTCTACAATTGTGAAAACTCACTTACATACATTATTTCACCATGTATAATTGTCTAATTTCAACAGTTGTTCAAAATCAAAACATTGATTTTATAAAATACATATATATATTTCACGTGAAACTCACGTAACTTTGAAAATATATGTATATATATTTTTGCTCCCTCTCGCGAGCATCTGTCTTTGAAACGAGAGCATATTTTCAAAAAATTTATGAAGGCTCACATATCAAAGACAAAAAATTTCATCAAAGCTCATATAAAAAATTTTTATTACTAACAGACGCGCGTCTATTCAAAAAAAAAAAAAACTTTTCTCTCGTACGAGCATCCACCTTCGAAACGAGAGTTTATTCCTTTTTGTGAAATCTCACATATTTAAAAAAATAAAATTTTGGCTTCCGTGAAAGCGCATAGACAAAATTTTTATCATTAGACTCAAGTCTATTTTGTTTGTTTCTTAAACTAACGAACGAACAAACGTCTGTTCCTAAAACAAGGATTTCTTTTTGGGATCGGGCCAGTAAACGCTAAACCGACCAAAACTGGACTTCTGGTCGTCCAAATCAGCAGTGCTTCATCTCTCCGTGCTCATGGAATCACACTATCAGGGTCCTCACTCGAACATTTGCTGGTACATGACACCATTGGAGCAAATCGACAATTCTGAAAATACCTTTGTACGACCGAGTTCAAACACTGATCTCGTCAATTGAAAATCACCATTTAATGCTTACTGCGGAACATGACTGTCCCTCAATAAGCAATGGACTTCATGTAGATGGTGGATTTTCAACAAAGGACAAAATCGTAAAATCATGATACTGCATGTTTCTGACACGGCTTTCAGGCATGTGATGATTCATATTTTACGTTCCATGATGAATTTGTTTTCGAAAGGCCTCCACTAGCTGAGCGTTCGATACCTCACATTTCATCATGACCTCTATGTAGAATAACATAATTGGGCGGTTCTCCGTAAGATTGAGAGCATTAACGCCTTCAGGACTTCGGTGATACTCACTGTTCCCTGACTACATGAGAGAGACCCCCCTCTACAAAGAAGAACGATTGGGCGGTTCTCCGTAAGATTGAGAGCAATAACGCCTTCAGGTAGTCGGTGACACTCACTGTTCCCTGACTATGTAGAGAGACCGTGTATATATCCAGGCGGTTCTCCGTAAGATTGAGAGCAATAATGCCTTCAGGACTTCGGAAACACTCACTGTTTTCTGACTATGCACCTTTCAGAACGGGTATGACGCTTTGACTGGCTAATATTGCTTCTGCAATAGATTAATTCTACCGTGACATTCACCACTGAATTCCTAGAAGATAATCTATTTTATCTCATTACTCCGATTTCATGATCGAATCCACGGATGATCTCATGGAATGGTAATAGATAATCTCATTACTCCGATTTCATGATAGAATCCATGGCTAATCTCATGGAATGGTAATAGATAATCTCATTACTCCGATTTCATGATCGAATCCACGGATGATCTCATGGGATGGTAATAACTACTTTCATTACTCTAATTCTGTGGTCGAATCCACGATCCCATTGAATGGTAATACCTATTTTATTATTACTCCGAATTCATGGTCGAATCCACGGCTGATCCTATGGATTGATAATAATAAACTACTCACTTTTATTGCTCAATTTCATGAATCATTCTCCATTGAATTTCATAAATTAGTAATAAATACTCAACAATCGGGCATCTGGACTATTCCTGAGTGAGTCCCATAAAATGGTGCAAGTGTACTCAACCATGATGCACGAACGAGCACCCAAATGCGCGAACGAGCATCCAAAATATGGACAAATGAGGAATCCCGCACAAAACAGGAGAGAGAAAATAATAACATTAAAATAATGGAGAAGCGCCATGGGCCGGGCCCACCGGCCGGCCGGCCATGCCTTAGCTGTGGCCGGTCCCATGCTTCCTCCATTATTTTTCCTTATTTTTGTTGTTTTCATGAACTCATGAAGACTCCTCCATTCTAGCAACTTTCCTTGTTTGAGCAAAACTCATGGTTTCCCCATATTTTCATGATTTCACGAGAAATAATAATATAAAATAGGGAAAGGTGTCGCGGGACCGGGCAACATAGCCGGCCGGCCATGCCTTAGCCGTGGCCGGTCCCACAACTTGCAATCCCTAATCCTTCATAAATTGTTATTTCTCTCATCTCATGAAACTTCCCCGTTTCAGCAAAATCGTGGTTTCTCCATATTTTCTCAAATATTGCTCAAACCATGAAAAAGCCAAAAGTCAACATGGTGACATGACCGAATAGGCTACTCACGAAAATATATTAATATATTATTATTTTATTATTCATGGAATATTGATCGAACGGGTATACTTGCTCATTCGAGCAAAATCGAGGATTTCAGTCAAAGACCGAACTCTTTTGAAAATCCAAGATATTGCTCAAACGCGCATCAAAAAATATCGAAACTCTCAGGACTGAGACACGGTCATTATGGAGACACAGGCATGCTCCCTTGACCGACCAAGGGCGGATATAAGGCTTGCAACAAGCCGGTCCCACACGTTTTCCTAGTTTTGACCTAATTTGCGCAATTGCTCATATTGGGTCCAAACTCTTTCCAAACAACTTGGGATTTGCTCAATCGACCATCAGCTGGTCCCACAACCTCAAGGGCCGATTTCATGCCTTCTTGTACGGTCCCTCACTTCTCCATAAATTAGGTCTTATCACCTAATTCCCGATTGAGCACTATTTCAATAAATGATGAAACCAGCATTTAATCAGCATTCCTTCACCAACCGGTCAACTCAGGACCCTGGTGCATGCCTAATCGAGCAATTGGGAATCACATGGATGTCCATAATCCCATGTTATCGGTCCCTCCTTCGCTCATGACCTATTTTCAGCAATTCGTCAATAAATGAGCAATTGATCAAAAATTAGGGTTTCGAACAAACGCTCAACGAATCATCATTCTGAGTAAGTTCAAACAATAAATAAATTTATGTTGATCAGCAAACAACACGCGGATTAATTATTTAATATTTGGTAATCTACCAATATATTTTAATTAATATTTGATTGGGTCACGTCACCAATAAATAAATAATTCGTCGAATTGAGCAATACTTGCTCAGTTGCTCGAATATTGATCCAACTATCAATATTCAGTAATTTATCAGTAATTCGTCGAATTGAGCAATACTTGCTCAATTGCTCGAATTTACAATATGTTCCATTGAGCATTCGATCACTCATGATTCAACAAAACTTAGATTCATTATCTAAACAGTCAAACAACTGACTAAAAAAATATACGCGTCTATCTTGCAGACTTCACGATTCGTGAGACATCAATCACATCACATGTGGGATATCAATTAGGGTTTTGGTCTGGCGGCCTACGTCACGTGGATTCATCCACGATGAGAATGTGAGTAATTCATGCAACGATTGAAGGAGTTAGCAAAGTAGTGGGTGGACGGTTAACCAAGTCTCCGCACGACCGGGAACTGGTTTCACCACGATCTTCCACTTTCCCACTCTTTCACTCAAAAAAACCGTCACACTTACAGGGATCAGTGTGTTCATCATTCTTGCAATATAAATAAGTCCAAATCTAGGACAATAGATCATCATCAACATTCGTCTACACAAACTCGATTAAAACTTATTTACAGAACTCAACATTTAGCAGTTCATCAATTTTGCAGAAACCTTCAACACATCCACAATCCTTGATCATCATTGATCCCACACAATTCTCAGCTTCCCTCCTACAGATCAACCCATCTCTCTCTTTGTGACCGAATTGACTCTGGAATAGCCATTGACTTGGTTTAGGCCAGAGTCCTACAGATTTATCTCTCGAATCAAAGCACTCCCTTTTCAGTGCATCTGAGTGAGGTTCAGCAGTTTGCTCGGTTGAGGAGTCTCGTCCGCACGCTCGACTCTTCACTTCCCTAAAAACCAGCAAATCATTTTTCCCCATCCACAAGGGTACCAACTCATGCAAAGACCACAACAAGAAACTCAAGGTACAAGTGTGGATGACAAGTTTACTCTTATTATGCAAAGTATGCAAGAGATTTCAAAGAAAATGCAAGGGTTCAATCAATTCCAGCAGAAATCCGAGATGGCTATGAGAGATGTGCAAAACCAAGTTAGTCAATTGGCTAATGATATGAATCAACTCAAAGCACAAGCAGCTGGAAAACTTCCTTCGCATCTATTGAATCATCGGGAGAATGTTAATGCTATTGAACTACGAAGTGGGGAACAAGTAGAAAAACCGGAAACATCACCGGAGTCCTATGAACGTGATTTAGAGAAAGAAGTGGACGAAACCGTCCCTAAAAAGACTGATTCGGTAAATTCTAACTCTAAACCTCTTGTTTCTACTTATGTTACTCCTCCACCTTTTCCTAGCAGGTTTGCAAAGTCAAATAAGGAGACGTTGGACAAAGAGTTTTGGGAAATCTTCAAGAAGATCGAAGTGAACATTCCATTAATTGAGGCGATAAGGCAGGTTCCTCGCTATGCAAAGTTCTTGAAGGAATTGTGCACCAACAAGCACAAATTGACCGGGAATGAGGTAATGAGTGTGGGGGAGAGTGCTTCGGCATATCTTCAAAAGAAACTCCCACCTAAATTGAAAGACCCCGACAGTTTTACTATTCCTTGCACAATTGGTAAAACAAGGTTTACAAAAGCTTTGCTAGATTTAGGAGCATCTATTAGTGTTATGCCTGCTTCAATTTATTAATCTTTAAATCTTGGTCCTCTCAAAAGTACCAGCATAGTTATTCAACTTGCCGATAGATCTAATGTCTACCCGAAAGGGGTTGTTGAAAATGTTTTGGTATATGTTAATGAGCTTATATTTCATATGGACTTCTATGTTCTTGATATGAGTGATGAAAACTCATCCTCGTCTACACCTTTGATGTTGGGTAGACCATTTATGAGAACCACTAGAACAAAGATAGATGTATTTGAAGGTACCTTGACAATGGAATTTGATGGAGAGGTCGTTCGCTTCAACATCTTTGAGGTGATGAGATACCCCAGAGATGTGCACTCATATTTTGCTTTGGAGGAAACTGACGCTGGCTAAGAATGCAATTTGAGCTAAAAGTCGGGATGAAGACTTTAAACCAAGCGCTAAGTGGGGGGCAACCCACCGGTTTTGTATCTTTATCTTTATCTTTTTATTTTTAAGCATTCTATCTTTATTTTTTCATATCATTTGCGGAATTTCCCACCTTGAACTTTACTTTGAATGACTAAATTTTACATTGAGAACAATGTAAAGTTTAAGTGTGGGGAGCATTTATATGTTTTTAGAGTTTGTCTCCTTTAGTTAAAAAAAGAAAAAAAAATTGCTTTATAAACTCCGAAATCTAGAAACTTGTGCCTTTAGGATGACACTACCAATATAAGTGGATGGAACCATTTTGATTGCAGGAGTTGAGTAACCCATTAACTAAAAGGATGGACAGAGCTCATGTGTTAGGTATAATATGATAGTTGTTACCATATCTCGGAATGTCACCATATCACCTTCGGTTTTTATTTTTGCAATCTTTTTGTTTCTCTAGGTGATTTGGTGGGTCACTAACATCGAATTGTTATTACTGCTAGGATGAAATAGAGGATTGAGTTACTAAAAAAAAATGACACTTGGATATAGCAATATGTGTGTGTTCGCCCTGTTTCCGTCGCCTAAACAAACGTGGAACGCAGGATCCATGGGAATTACCATGTAATCTGCTGACAAGAAGCATGCGCTTGGATCCAAAAGATCTAATCATGTTGTCAATTAAAAAAAAATTGAAAAGAAAAAAAAAAGAAAAAAAGAAAGTGAAAAAAGAAAAAGAAAAAGAAAATAATTTATCATTGTTCAATCAATAAATCAACCGCTGGTTCCCTTGTATATGCCAGTTGAGTTGATATGGAATTAAGATTGTCGACTGCTGGTTCCCTTGTATATGCCAGCTGACTTGATATTAGAATTCAGACCAGTATCTCAATCCATTAGGTCATAGTTTCATCTTGGCGATGATCTTCAGACAGATATGGGGAACACCGATCACTTGTTAACATTCGCAAACATCTATGTCTATATCCATCTTCTTAATCTATTCATGTGTGATTGTGGTTAGTTAGATTCCGAGTATTGTGGTTTGTTCAACTTTCTAAGTAGAGCTTTGTTTACTTATATATGAATTGGATTTGCATCAAGGTACCTCCTCCAGTAATCATTTTGGATTCCTTCATAGACTCTTCACAGGTAGTTGGAATTTGGAGTAAAAGGTTTTGTAGGTACACCTCTTGTAAACCTTCACGAGACTATAACTCGTCCACTAGGGACACCTTGGGGTTTAAAGGCTTGTTATTTATGCTAAAATTAACCGTAGCCTCGACGACACGGAGTTGTATGTATGCTTTAGAATTATTTTGTTTGATTTGCTTGTGGACTAGCAAAGTCTAAGTGTGGGGGAATTTGATAGGTGTCTAAAACACCTTAATATTTATCTATTGTTTATGCTATCTTTGCTAAGTTTTCTTGTAAGTTATGTATCTTATGTTTACTTTTGAGTGTTTAGGTATTGTGGAGTTATTTGGAACAAAAGAAGAAGAAACGGGGCAAAAGTGTCATTTCAAGTGCAATTGCTGTTGGAGACGAACTATTTCTCATTATTTGCTTTTATTTATTCATCTCTGTTTGAAAAGTATGTCGGCTTTAGTGATGCAAATTTTTTGTCTGAAAAGCACGACTGCTTTAGTGATGAAGAGACATTGAAGAGAAGAAGTGAATATGAGATGTAAGAGACGACTGTTGTTGGTGGAAGAATTCGAAGAAGAGGAGAAGCGTCATTTCATTGCAAGCAAGCATTATCGGGAGCACGATGGAGAATACGGGATAGTCGACATCACCAATACAAGTAACATAGGGGCTTCCATTTGGTTGGCCCTTGTCCTATTCATGGGTGCCTAGAGTCATTTTGGTCACCTCATATCTACTTCACCTAAGTGGGTATAGCCATCCCCATTCCTACACTAAACCTAAAATTCAGAGTCTCATCTAACTTCATTTTGTCCACCTAAAATCAAAAGAGAAACGAGTATGGCGGTTGGCAGAGAAAGTGAGAGATGAATTAATAGAGAGATTGAGAGATTAAAAAGAGAATTGAGTTCCACTGATTAGATATTTGAGAAAGTTTTATTGCTGATCTGAGAAGAAGAAGGGGTAAAAGAGAAGATGAATTTGTTGTTAATGATTCTGTTGCTGGCAGTGGAGGAGAACTATGTTTTGAAGGTAGAATCTAAGTCAGAAAGGGAACTAAAAAATGGGTTTTGCCATCGATTTGAGAGAAGATGATGGTGGTGTTGTGGTTCATTTCAAGAATCAAATGGTTTTGTGTGGCTATCGATTTACAGGTTAGGGTAATTTCATTGTTGAGTTTGTTGCTTCTGGAACTGCAGTTGAAGATGGGTTGGTTCAGATTTTGGGTTTGATGTGTACATCTGGGTCGATTGAGAAGTTAGGGTTTTGATTTCTGGTAGTGAAATTACAGATGTAGAAGAATATGATATTGTCGAATTGAGCTGATGATGATTAATTGAAGCTGTGAGAAAATGGGTATGTGTTCTGGTGGATTCGAGTTAGTAATACAAGGTATGGAAGATGTGTTTCCATGGATGATTAACAATAAGTCCTGTGGGGTTTAGATTAAAGTCTGAGTTTGAAGTTGAAAAGATATGAAGATGATGATTCTACAAAGAAGAAATTGAGTAGCCGGAATGAATGGAACTAGTGGTGGTGTAGTTGGCAGTTGCAGGTGGAACTGGTGCTAATACTGAGACTAGAAGCTGTTGAAGGCAAGAGATCAGAGAAACAAGCGAAAACTGATGACATTGCAGATGAGCATGAGCTGGTGGTGATGTGTTATGTTGCAGAGACTATGGAGCTGTGAATGAATGTATGAGATGCAGGGATGAAGAAGCTATGCTGTCTTTTGAAGCTGCAGTTGACTGAACTAGAATGCAGAATTGTGTGGTTGTGCTTACAGGGTTCATGGAGGTGGTTATGCTGGTGCTATGGAGAACAACACAGTGTTGATGGCTGAAAGATGCAGTTTGAGTCTGGCAGTGGGGTGACTGGTGCAGGTTATAGTGCAGCGCAGTTTGAATAGTCTAATTGGTGGTTTTGAAGCTACATCAGCTGAAAAGTTAGACGAATGCAGGAAATGGTTGCTGTGAAGTGTGTAACTGAAGAGTGTGATATAGCAGGCTGAGATGGTTAGAATGAATTGCAAGGAGGAACTGAAGCTATTATAAAGTTAGATGTATGTGTGTAGGATGGTTGGGTTGCATATGAATTTAAGATTGCAGGTGGCCTGAAGAGATGGATTGATGGAGATTTCGAGCTTGGTCTTGAGACAAGCAACTGCTATAGAATTGCAGACATGGGTTGGTTGCAGCTGGAGTTGAAGTTGTAGGTGCAAGTAAAATTGCAGTGTAGAGATGAAGCTGCAGCTGTGAAGAATGAACAACAATATTGGCTGGAGAGGTCGTGAAGCGCAATGATGGTGAGATACAGGTTTGGCTTTCGCGAAATGGCTTTGGCCTAGAGCCAAGTCAGTTGAGTTAGAATATGACTCAGATCTGAGTAGAGTTATCTGACATCACTGAGTTAACCCAGACTTGACTCACCCTGACTCGGTCTGCTTAACCGAGTTAACTCAACCGACTGACGTTTCACTGATGAATGATGATCACCTGAGGTACTTTCCCGGTAAATTTCCGGCATGTAACCAGTTTTCCAACGACCACTTTTGGGGCAGATTTTCACATGGGTTTTTCTCACTCATGGGATTGGTGGACTCTTATCCATTGGACCTTTGAAGACTTGACCTAAGAAGAGACATAAAATGGATGATTTTTACAACTTTGAGATATCACGTATTCTACTTGGAGCTTTTTAGATATTAGCCGCAGCTAGGGTTTGCTTTCGTTTTTTATCTTTGATCTTCTTTATTTAAATTATTATTAAGATGATGAACTCTAAAACTATGAGTAACTAAAACAATCGTTGATTAAGGGTGATTTCAAAGCCCGAAATATGAACTCATGATTGATATGCAATAGCTCGTTTTCTCGCAAGTTTAGTTATTGTTTGATTCTACCATGCTAATAATGCTTATGGATTGTTCCTTAATTGTTTAAGTTCGAATTAAATAGTTATGTCACAATCTTATTGCTAGTTCAGATTTTCTTCGACCCGTAATTGTCTAGAGAATTAAACACAAGTAGCAATATGTGAGTATTGATGATGGGACTTTGTTAAGTACCCATATGTAGAAATTGACACTAGTAGGTGATTCATGCTTTTGAGTTCATCACTAGGAGCAACCTTATCTCACAAAACTTAGAGCATTTGTTTAAGTCACACCTAGGGAGCGTACTTCTAGGAAACTTGGCAAGTAGAATCCGGAAGTCAAGCACTTACGTATCCGGTGAGCTTAGGAGATAATAACGGGATAGTTGAGCGTACTAATTATCCTATGGTTGTTAGTAACAAGATAATGCGAAGAACGTGCTATATATCGATTTCGTTTATGTTTCGTGGTCGAGAATGATTCCTTAATCAATTCCATCTCATATTTGAATACAACTTTACAATTTTCAGAATTTCTATAACAAAACAATCTTGCTAAGAGTATTTGCATAACAACTTTTGCTTAACACACCTCCCTTGGGACGAATCTACTTTCATTATATTACTTGCTAGTGTAAAGAGAAGTAGAAAATATTATTTGCGAGTTTGAAACCTCGTCAATAACACCGTCTTGTATCCGAATATAATAGTAATATATTTTCTCTAAATCGATTCGAAACATTCCCGAATAACATCAATGACACATATCACTGTTTCAGGCTATTTTCTAATGATAAACCTTGAATCATGATTTTGATTCCGAACAATAAATTGTTCTAAATCGAAATTCATCAAGTATGAACAAATGTTCATTAAGCTTAGTCATTATATTTCGAGAACTAATTATCAAGATTAACTTGACTCGAAATTCTTGTCTATGCATGCTAGTCTAATTAGTTACGCGATAAATGTGTCAAGGATAGAAAAGTGATGAATTGTTTATGGGTAAAAACTGTTTCTGCTGGTTTTGGTAAATTAGGGTGTGTGGATGAGAAACAAATCTAAACCTAAAACAAATGCACTGCACGGGAGTACTTTAGATTCGAGAGATCAATCTGTACAATCCTGGCAGAAACCAAGAAATGGTTGTTCCAGTCTTGCTTCGGTCACAAAGTGAAGGAGAAGGGTTGGTATTAGGGAGGGAAGCGAAGAAGGTGTTGAGACCAGAATGATTAATTCTGAAGGTGTGGCTATTTTATGACTTGTATCATAATTTGGAACTGGCTTGCGGAATGAAAGCTATCAGTTCCTTGGCATTTTTCTGGATATTGTGTTCTTGTTCTAACCAAAACTTGTCTGGTTGAAATAGGTAAAACCTATATATACAAGTCATATTGAATGCACCCTGATCTCGTAGAAACTGGGATGATGGAGTGATGGAGAAGTGGGGTCATGTATAAATGCCAGAAACCATGTTCCCACTATGAAGGAAACGGGTTAGTTTACACCCACTACTTCTTGCCGCCACTAACTACCCTGCTTTATGACACTTTCTTATAATGGGAGTGTTGCACGCCGCACGCTGTAAACCGCCAAACCAATACCCTGATGAGCATCCCCCAGTTTGTGACATGTCTGATGTCTCGAGTGTTTTCGTGGAAAACGTGTAGCAGATTGCTATGTGTGGCAAGTCAAAGTCAGGAGACTTGCCATAGGAGAATAGCATGTGATGCTATTAGGCTTTTCTTGGCTGGTCGCCTAAGACTTGCCACAGGCCTGTCAATTCTGTGGAAAATTTGGACGGCTGAGATTGTAACTCATGAGAAAGGGTGGCCATTGATTATGGCCACAGTCTGTTGGCGCCTGATAATAGCACAATGGCGCCATTGGCACATGCCAATGGCGTAGTGGCGTAGTGGCATATTTAGCGCATGCCAGTGGCACGGTGGTGCAAGCAGCGCATGGCGTAGCCATGTCCGCTAGATTTCGGCACATTGGTGTTAGACCCAAATATGGCTTGGCAACATTAGTTCCGGTTGCCACATCAATCCCAATGCTCTGGGTAGCATTACTTGGCTTGGTTGGCGTAACAACTTTACATAAATTAGGGTTTGGCATGTCGAAACCCCAATTAGTGCGTGTGGCATGTGGCCACAACACGGTGATGTTTTTGTGAAAACGGTGCCATATCCATGCCAAAGGAACTATAGCAAGGCCATAATGTGGAAACGACCACAGGAGCAAGGGTTGCTATGAGTGGCTATGGTATGGCTCCATTCTTAGGGTATCCTGGGTCCCGCATGGCTCGTGGCATGTTGTGGGGCCCTAAGTGGCGTAATTGGGGCCACGACTGGAAATTAGGGTTTCGATTAACGCCACTAAAGCAAGGTCGTGTTTCTAATTAGGATACCCTAATTGAAGTCTGTTATGGCGTCGGGCATGAACAGAAGGTGGGTTAGCACGTAGGCACGCTATTTATGGCACGTTGGCATGTTCGGCATGCTGCTGTGGCAAAGTGGCACGTTTGGCATGCCATTGGCATGTTGGCGCGGTTTTGGAAAGCCAATTTGGAATTGTGACCATCGGGCGCAATTTTGCCTCTTTTAATATTTTGGAAGGTTTAGAGCTACCTGATTGGTCGATAAAAGAGGGGCCGGCCAAGCATGGGCGTGGCCACACTTCCAGTGCGCGTAGCGGATTTAAAGCGACCTGATTTGTCGATGGGAAATAGGGGCCGACAAGTATGGGCCCAGCCACAACTCATGTGCGTATGGCGGATTTAAGGCGACCTAATTGGTCGAAGGGTAACAGGGGCCAGTCAGGCAACATGGGGTGTGGCCACTTGCGAGTGGCGCCGGCTGGCCTATGGCCACACCTCCCTTTGTTGCTGCTCCTATCGCGCGGCTCCTTTTGTTCCTTGTTTTCTGATTTTGGGTGGGATTTTGCACCTACTAATCCGTGGCGGATTAATTGCCTAGTTCTCCTAAGCTTAATTTCGACCGACAGGGTCTAATATACTACGCAGGGCGCAAAACCCTAATTTTTGCAAATTAATCAGAGTAATATCCGAATCTTGTGAATTATCACAAAATTGATTGAATTCTATGTGTTGACACATAGTTCTTTAAGTTTATTACCACCGTTAGAAGAATCTTTGAATCTGATTTACATAAACAAGATATACACTCTGGTTAGGTGAAACCGTAACCGAACCGTGTATAAAGACTATGTTCAAGGTGGTTAGCCGAAACTAGCCGATATGAACTTATAAGCTTAACATTCATTTTCATAAACACTTAAGACATTAACCTTGAGTCACAATCATGTGATCAAATAAGTCCATGGTGTTTTTAGAGATTCAATCAAATGCTATTTATCTCATAGAAGTAATTTTATTGCACTTGAAAATAATTGACATGGTCAGTCATAGTACATGTACCAGTTTGTATACTTAATAGATGTACAAGATACAAATACCATTGTCGTTCGTGACTCAGGTCAGTCATAGTACGTGTACCAGTTTGTATACTATTAAGCATCACCACGTTTGGGTATGCGTACGGTACGGATACCTTAAGATCACGACCTGGTTCCGGAGTCCACAAAACTATTTTAGTATGCGTACAAGTATGGATACACAAACTCAGTTCCGGAACACAGAACTTTTCTGGTACTTGTACTGGTATGGATACCAAACCGGTTCCGTGACCACAGTTCCTTTTCGGATTACATACGGGTATGCGTATCGATCCAATTCAAGAGCCAAACAGATTTTCACATGATGTGCATAAGATATGCGTACGAAAAATCTACAAGTCGATATATAGCTACTCCGCTACGTGTACGAATATATGTAATACGACTTCAGATTTATAACAATTTTCCTAGTTTGTAAGACTGATAACATTGTCTTGTATCTGAATCTATAGTATTTCTATATTTCTCTTTGAATCGATTCAAAACATTCCCGAATAACATCAATGACACATATCACTGTTCCAGGATATTTTTGAATGATAAAACTTGAATCATGATTTTGATTGTGAACAATAAATTGTCCTTAACCGAAATTCATCAAGTATGAACAAATGTTCATAAAGCTTAGTCATTATATTTCGACAAGTCCCCTAACTTGATAATAAGTTCCCTACTCGAAATTCATGTAAATGCATGATAGTCTAATTAGTTACACGACAACGTCTTAAGGATAGAAAAGTGAATATAACTTGATAAATAGGTGGTTCAGTCTTCACTTACCTTTTGTTGATGAAGTTCTCCAAAAGCTTCGTTGATCTTCACCTTCAAAAGGTAAAACGCAATGATGACTGGTTCGTTTCTCAACTACCTCTATCCTAGACCGAGACTTCACTAATTGTAGACTAGAAATCATGATATAGTTTTGACAACAAGCTTGAGATATCAACACTTGTGAGTTCGACTGAGCAATGCTCAAAAAATTTAGTTAAAAGAATTAATGTACAAAATCTATCGCCATTATAAAATTATGAGTTAATAATAGTAATTTGGTTTATATATTCTTTTCTCCGCTCCTCCAAGTAACATACTTTCTTCATTATTAAAAAAAGTTTGATAACAAAAATATAAAATCTATCGTCGTCAGGTTATAATCGGAATCTACGATTCAGAAAGGAATGTTGAATCGAGAACAATTCCATAATTTAGACTACACGCCTAATATGGGGCCAAATTAAATAAAATTAAGGTCATTTGTGGAAAAAAGAAAGAAGAAGGTCAGCTACGCATTCAAACTAATATTTAATGCTAAGAGTCTGAAATCCATGAAACTAGGAAGCTAATTAACCTTTTTACCAAAGTTAAGTTAGCAATTCAAGGAAACACAGATAATTATCCAAATTAGGAAGTATATTTCCGTGAAATATGCTTGGAATTAAATGTATTATAATTATCCAAAATAAGCCAATCCCATGTCATTTTGATGCCCCCTTAGAATTGTTGCCCAAAGTTGTACTTCGGGAACTTTGCCTCAAGGCCTGCCCCGCACTCATCCTTTCAGAAGTTTCCTCGATAATATATATCTGAAATTTGACATTTACCACTTTTGTCTTGTTTAGGAAACCTTCCAAATGTTTAAGTAAAATTTTGTGGTTGGCACTACAAAGACATTGAATGATCTTTTTCGTGAATACTAAAGTTGTGTCCAGAAACTCTAGGTTCCACCTATTTGCCACCCACACTTTTCCAATTTGCCACTCATCTTAATTGCTACCCTCATTTATCTTATTTACCACCCATATATTTTATAGTATATCCTAAATACTACTCTTTGACCTTTTATTTATACCCAACACTCAAACCACCCAAAAAAAAAAAAAAAAAAAAACACCGTCACTTCTCCCCCATCTCTTCTGTGTGCTACGTTTAAAAAACTTTTAGATTGATTATGATCAACCCTACCAATCCAAAACGGAGAGTTAAATTACTAAAGTTTTACAATTGAAAAAAATCCAAAAGTGGATTAGAGAATTCATACATAGATTTAGGGGAACCGTGTATAAACATTTGGGGTTCCAAAAGTTTAACACAATTTTGTGTAATCAAACATTAGTGTATTGCAATTCAATTTTTCATTAACCACAACTGAAGTCATATGGTTCTCAACACTTATCGATGAAGTATATCTTCTTCCATTAAATTATTCACACCCATGCCAATCTTCATGAACCCATATTTTTTCTTAAAAGGAAATCAATCATAAGTATCCGTTTTGGTTTTCCAAGTTTTACACTCAAACTTTCCTTTTTCACTCTGTTTTTTTTTTCTGAAACTCTTTTTTTTTTACCTATTATATCTCTTTTCTTTTTACTCTAAATTATCTATTTTACCTATACAAATATATTCCAACGGGAAAAAAAATTGGGGGAAAAAAATACGGATACCCAGTATCCGTGTGGCACTATTTATACGGAAACTGAGTTTCAGTGCAGTGTACAGAAGGGATAAAAGCATACCATAGTGAGTTTACCTTGTGATCCATATCCCTTCTCTACAAATAGGGGATAGGGAAGGGAAATGGTGTTCCATAGTGCTTGGCTCCACAGTTATTCTTATCAAACATATAAGTTTTTGTTTCCAAAGCAAGTGATGAATTGGTAACCTCGTTGTTGTTCTTAATTTAATCTAGAAATTTCGGCAACACAAAATTCTCCAACAAGGAGGTTGTCAATGTTTCTGCTCTCTTCACTTTAGCAAGTTCCTCTTCATCTTTCACATAAAATACTCTATAGAAAGGTAAAGTCACGTCAAGGGTTCTCACCTCATTTAAATTCATTGATTTGATCCATTTGGCTAAAGGAATAAAACTTTCTCCCACGTATCCGACGATGGGGCTGAGTTTGATAATTTTACAGATGCCACTCATCCAGGGCCGGCCCCGAGAATTTGATGCCTCGAACTAAAATTAAAAAATGATACCCCGTCAATGTCCATATGTAAAATAATCAACTATACAAAGCTTAAACAACATATTAACAAATCGATTACGAGTAAATCATAGTGATTTAGTTAAAAGAATTGATGTACAAAATCTATCGCAATTATCCAAAATAAGTTAATCCCAAATCATTTTGATGACCCGTTAGAATTGTTTCCCAAAGTTATACTTTGGGCACTTTGCCTCAAGGCCAGCCTTGCACTCATCTATTCAGAAGTTTCCTTGATAACATATATCTGAAATTTGACATTTACCACTTCTGTCTTGTTTATAAAACCTTCCAAATGTTTAAGTAAAATTTTGTGGTTGGCACTAAAAAGACATTGAATGATCTTTTTCGTGAATACTAAAGTTGTGTCCGGAAACTCTAGGTTCCACCTATTTTCCACCCACACTTTTCCTATTTGCCACTCATCTTAATTGCTACCCTTATTTATCTTATTTACCACCCATATATTTTATAGTATATCCTAAATATTACTCTTTGACTTTTTATTTTTACCCAACACTCAAACCACCCAAATTATATAAAAAAACAAAAACTAACCCTAAAACATCTTTTCCCACCACCGTCACTTCTCCCCCATCTCTTTTGTGTGCTACATTTCTTCTTCCTTTTTTTGTTCAAAAAAAAAAAAAAACTTTTTGACTGATTATTGTTAAAGCATAGCTTGGTTGAACTCACCAAGCGTTGGTATGTCAAGTTTGGTTGTCATATTTTAGTATCAAAACTCATGTAGAGACGCTTGATTAAATACTAGAGTTAACTTCGTTTAGGTTAGACTAGAAAGTCTAGGAATGTTGATACATACAAGTATTACTCTGAAGACCTGAAGAATGTGAAGAAGTAACGAACTACTACGACGACATCATCATTCCACTTGAGGTTAGTAATACTGACTTGAACTTGTTTCATTCCTAATGTATCTTTCAAGTCGTGCATATTGAAAACATAACTGCGAAGCTGTATATACTGTATATATTATATATAATACTCTAGTGATGTGACATGATCATAATAGTATAATCATGGTATTAAGGAATTAGACTACGAAGTATAACTCTTATCTTTTGAACTTTGTAGATATGACATCGACATAATCTTGCATATATTGTTATGATTATGTGAATGGGTTATGGTGAAAAATTTTATCCTAGGAAATAATATTTTACATTTGTTTAAAGGAAGTACATTCATGAACTTGTTTCGTGAATGAAAGGGAAATCAATAGGATTATTGGTCTTGCTATTCATTGCATATCTTTGGATGTCCAATATGTGTGAGTTAGTAGAGCCGATCTTAACTTAGGTTATGTATCTTGGTATAACTGTTCATAATGCCTAGACTTATGATTTGGTATGACCGGTCCTGGTAATCGGTGTAACCGATCCTAAGTAATCACCATGTGCTGGTATGATCGATCATTTTAATTGGTGTGACCGATCCTAGTAATTGGTGTAACCGATCCTAGTAATTGGTGTGACCGATCCTTGTAATTGGTGTAACCGGTCCTGGTAACTGGTGTGACCGATCACAAGTAGATACCATGTGTAATTTGGAACCGATCCTTGTAATTGGTGTAACCTATCCTAGTGATTGGCGTGACCGATTACATGTAGGTACCATATTTAGGTATAACTGATCCTAGTGATTGGTATAAACGATTGAACCCATGTATGTGATTTGATATGATCAATCACATAGTAGTCTTGGAATACATGCAAACTAATTCTAAACTTGTTTGGAAGTGTGGTATAACCGATTCCAAGAATGCAAATCCATGTAAATATGAAATAAGGATTTTCAGAGAAAAGATGTCAACATACTTCGAACACGAGCAGTAACTCTTATCATTTAATGTTCAAAGATATTCCTTGGTACTCAAGGTGATCATGTGCCGAAATAAATTAAGAATCTTTTAATTAAGGTTTTTGATTTTATATGCTTTAATTACCAGCAATTAATGTATATTCTAGAGAATAAAGATTAGTAATGTGCATTTACCAATTGGAGATTTTCTATTGAGAGATTTCGGAAATATTGGACAAGCATTTATTGGAATTAGAAAAACCGAATTTTGCCATTCATTGCATATCTTGAGAATATCTTCGGTTTTGGAAATTCCTTGGTGTCCAAACATTCTTGGTATATAAATACCTAAGTTTGCATTTCTAGCAAACTACCCTAAGAGTCAGGCAAACTTTATTTCTTGTTGTTTCTGGTGGAGTCGTCTATTCGGAGAGAAAAGTATTCTAATTAGGTGAAATCTTTTACGACCGCTCGTTTAAAGACTTCTGTGGGATCAAGAAGCTCTACGAGTACCATTGGTGGGAAACTAGATAATTGCAGTGTTATTAGTTTTCGATTGATTTGATTGACTAACGGTTGTTGAAACTTTGATTGCACCTAGTTTGTTTATGCTTGAGAATCTTCTCTTCTGATATAAGATTTACTCAAACTAGATTGAAGTATCGACGAGATCTTTAGAACTATTGTTAGATCTAAAGACATCTTGTGATAATCCATTGTTAACAGACTCAGTTCTGTGCGTGATTGATCATAAGAGATTCAAGTGGTGTTGTGCAGGTTTTGAAGATAAAAGAAGATTTGAAGACGAAGAAGATTTCTTATTAGTTTTCGTATCTTGTAAATTGTGTGCACAAACCTTGATTGGTTGGGATCCAACTAGAATCAATTTATCTTTGATAGGTTCGATTGATTAGTTGCGTGAGATCGTCATTCACTATATTTCTATTTGAGAATTATATTGATTGAGTGTGAATTTATACTTGACTATTTTGGTAGTTAAAGTTAGATTGATCTAACCAGAAAAATGAGTTTATTAGATTAAACGGAAGAGCCTTTGTCAAAAACTCATCTAAATATTGTATCAAGATTGATTAGAGTGGTTACCAAATAGATTATTCCTTTGTTATTTGGAATACGATCCAAAGGATTTGTTATTCACGTGCGTGACTCTAGAAGTCGAAGGCGCATGGATACTGAGTGAACTAAGTAGCTAGGGGTAGTCTGCTTGGTCTCAACTATACGAAATTGGTATTAGATTTTGTATATCGGATTAATTCTGAGAGTATTCAAAACTGGACTAAGTCCCAGGGTTTTTCTGCATTTGCAGTTTCCTCGTTAACAAAATCTTGTTGTGTCATTTACTTTTCTATTCCGCAATTGTAATTGTTTTTATTATAGTTAAAAGTAAATTACACTTGTACGTTAACTCCGCAATACTTGATAGTGATCCTATAGAGTTTGGTTATTACCGAACCTATTATGAAGTATCATACTTTGTTGTAGTATTGTCTTGATCTTGTATCCATAGTCAATCACACAAGTTATCTTGTTGTTGTATTGTCTCGATCTCATATCCATAGACAATCACACGAAGTGTGAACCGAATCGTCGTATTATCTCGACTATGTCCATAGACGATCACGTTCGGTAAAGGACTTATAGGTTGATAAATAAAATATTATGGTGTATTTGGGTACCCTCATCTTTTCAGTTGGTATCAGAGCGGGCAAACACGAAAAGATCTAACAATCTGTGTTTGGTGCGATCCAACCTATAAGATTTGAATCTATGTCTGATTCAGTTAACGTTACGCAAGATTGCGAATACTCAAAAGTTGAAGATGTTACTACTTCTTTAACTCATGATCCAAGAGTTACGAAAATAAAGAGTACATATGAGTCTATCTCTGATGGAAAAGAAGATGTTGATAAAGAGTTGGTAAAACTCCTAAAGCCTATAAGATCTTTGTCTACAAGGATGTTAATATTAAAGACATAATCTAATCTTTTAAGCAAGAGATCAAAGAAAAGGACATTCAACTAAATATTTTAGCCAAAAAGAATATGGATCTCACTGTCAAATTAGAATCTCTTGGTAAATCTTTTACTCAAGAACAAGAGGTTCATCCTATGCTCTGACTAATGATTCTGTTATAATTTCTTCTGATGAGGAAATCAAAAGTCCTTGCTTGACTTTTACAAATTGTGATAACAAGACATGTTTGATCACTTCTGAAACAAATGATGATGACGTAGTCTGCCTAACTACATCAAGTCAGAAGAGAATGAAAAATATCTTCTACCTACTGATGATCAAACGAAATCTTGTCCAAAGGAAACTTTAAACCGGTTCCGTGAAAAATTGGTAGGCTAAGAAAGATACCTACAATTGTATTAAATTGCAAGTGCACAATGTCTACTATGTAGGACAGGGCAAATACAAGTCGGACCCACAGAGACTAGGTTGGTGTGAAGTTGAATTTTTAAGTCTAACCAATACTAATTCAGATTAAGAGGTTGTTGTCGATACGACGAAACTGTTTGTCTTGTGAAATATTTAAATGTAAATTTCAACAACAAAATAAAAGGCTTTGAGACAGTTGATGGGATGGTACTAGGGCAGTTGATTTCACCACTCAAACTATACTAGACACTCAACAATGAAGTTGTTATTTTCCCATATACTGAATCAGCGATGGAGATACGAGTCTTTCGCTTCATTAAAGGGATCTCAATACAGAAGATTCAATATCAACTAAGGTATTAATCCCTGGTATCAGTTGTCTTGTTATAGCACAACCAATCACAGATTAACGAAATCAATTTAACATGAGTTGATGCAACATTATACGATTGTTCTAACAACCTAGGATGCGAGACATACAAGGTGATAGTTATATAATGCATCACAAAGATTGAACCTATCCTTATTCAATAGAACACAGTAAGAAAAACATCATATATATAAGTGACTAGCAATGGTTTAAGGGTTTCATCTCAACCCTAGCTAAGTAATTAGCATATACCGAAAACAAGTGATAAATGAGATTCAAATATAAATAAACCCATTGTGGCAACTCAACCTAATTGATTTTATCACTGATTTCTTAAGAACACTAAGAACAAATGAAAGATAATTAGAGTATTTTCAAACCACACTCCCTGCATCCCCCCAATTACACATCAATCACTCCTTATTTTTTTACAATTTCTACCCTCAATTATCAATCCCTATTGTCAACAGAAACAATATAAAATTCAGGGATTTGTTCTCGAAACTCACCACTATATAATACTCTTCATTCATGCACAGCCACTACACTATCTTCACTAGTTGATTGATGTTGTCGGTGTTTGAAAGGAGAACAGCTTCAGACCTAATTTGACACGCCTGCTACTTGTGTTCACCACTGCCACCTTACAATGCTGTCTGACTTTGTTGGAGTTGCAAAGAGATGAATTTCAGACCTCTAGCTTGTCAATTCTGCCGCTTTTGACAACCAATCAGCCGTCTAATTCTTGAACAGTCATAGCCTAGGGATAGGTTGAAATGAGTACAACAATTAAAAAATAGAAACTGAACATCTAATCTGACTGAGGAAAGATGGTGATGGAGGTATGGGCTTGACAGATTGAAAGAGAAGGTGGCAGAGAGTGGTCGATGTTGAATACTGAAACTAACATGGAGATGGAGATGGTTGTCGATGAGATTGGTAGAGTTAGGTTTTGGGAAAGACATACGGAGATGGATAAGGGAAAATGAAAACAAGGGATACTTGGATGTTGTACACAAACACCTAGCCTAGGTGTTTGCCTTTGGCTATTTTCAACTGAACCAACATGTTGAACCCACCACCAGAATTTGACTACTTTCTTGTATTTTTTTGTGCCATCAGGTCCTCCATGGTCACTCCCTTTGAATCACACTGCTGCTCTCTTATTCACCATTTACTCAACCACCTATAACATAGTGCAAAATGAGATTATTCCGACAAAATTACACTTTAACAGACATAATCGCAAAATACAAGATTTGTCATAAGATGGAACATTTAAGCACTTGGGACATAATAAAAGCCTCTGAAATGATCTACAAATATGCATTATTAGACACTTATCACACCCCCAAACCTGATTTTTTCCCGTCCACGAGTAAAAAAAAAAAAAAAAAAAAGAACTACCTACACCACTGTCGCTGGTCTCTCGATTGCATTTAGAGAATGCAATAAGCCTTTTAAACCGCTAATTGTCCCTAGTGGACGAGTTAAGTCTCGTGAGGGTTTGATTAGAACATACCCACAAAGTTCTAGGACAAAATATAAGCTCAGATTCCATGAAAGTGATACCTGCTGTTTATGGGTGAAAACTATCTCTGCCGGTAAAGTTGGACGGACGAGATGATCTTTGAGACACTCATCTGCGACCGTTGATGGAATTAGGGTTTTTGATGAGGTGCGCAAGCATCACTCTTCAGCTTGGTCGAATCCAAGCTTGGGATTCAATTTTGGCAGGGCCGATCGTGCATGTGTGTAGATAACATGACGGTGTAGGCACCCATACCTTATTGTCTCGTGAAAGTGTGATCTGGGCCACTCAATTTGTCCGGCGAAGTTGAGTGGTCGAGATCAATTTGCAATAGAAATCTGGTGCCGCAAAAGCCGCGCATCATGCCCACTTCGAGCGTGCGTTTCAAGACGACCAAGCTTGGTCGGTCTTGGTCGATTAGTCTGGTATACAAACGGCGAGCTGGTATACACGTCCATATCTTAATATCCCATAGAAACGTGATCTAAGCCACTCAATTTGTCCGGCAAAGTTGAGTGGCCAAGATTAGTTTGCAATCGGGAGGTGCGACCATGCCTAGTTCGGGCATGCGAATCGAGGCAACCGGGCATGATATGCCTTGGCCGATCGGGTGTGGAGATAGATGGGCCCACGATGGTTATGTTGATACGCACCGGACCTGCTTAGTCTAATCCTGGACCCTTCATTCGTGCAGGAGAAAATGGACGCTCGTGATGTTCAAACCCTAATTAGGGTTTCACCGGCCGTGCGTCATGCCTTGTTTGGGCGCTGATGAGCACGAAAGTGCGACGCATTTTCACCCATAAATACATTAGTTAGGCCTCATTTTATCTCTAATAAACTTGTTTGTAGGTGTTTTTGTCAAATAAGCTCTTATGGAAAAAGTTGCTCGAAAAGTGGTTTTTGTACCCCGAAGGACACATGTTATTCGGACTCTCAATTTTGGATAAGGGGCACCCAATTACTAAGGGGCACCCTAATTACTATTCGCACTCCTGGATTGGATAAGGGGCAGTCATCTTCTTCGTTTGAATTTCAATTTTTGGCGGGAAAATGGTTGCAGAATTAGGGTTGAAGATTTGGAGGTGTTCTAACGAGATTCAATGGCTGCAATCAATTGGGTTTGTTTCGATACCTAAACAGTGCGGTATGGGTCATCGTGTCGATCAAATTTGGCTAGATAATCAACAATCGATGAAACAGCAAGAACATTTTTGGCGGGAAAATAATGGCAGTGAAGAAACAGATTTTTTGGCTCGAGTTTTGGAGGAATTTTAGAGAGACTTAACCGCTGAAACTTCTTGGGCGGACTTGTTTTGACGTAACAGGGCTGGTATGGGTCTTCATTTCGGCTAGAAGTGGCTAGATTGTCGAGTTAAAGTCAAACAGGGAGTGAAGAAAGACACGGGATTGTACGTGTTTTCTGTGCATGGCGTTAGTGTTTTGACTTCGTCTGAGGTGTTGGTAACAAGTTTGGAGTGTGAACAACACGAGCAGAGGCGTGAAAGAAAGAAACTAGGAAGCAAATCCCGTAACAGGGAAAGAAAAATAAAGAAAATATTCTCTCTTTACTGCCGAATATTGGAAGAATATTGTGGAGTGATTAAAAAGATTTTTGAAGTCCTGTGATTATAAATAGAGTTTCCTGAGAGCAGAGACGGGCATCGAGCGATTGGGGAGGCTACAGGGTCGAGAGAAGTGCTGCAGAGTAATCTGCAGCAGCAGCAGAAAAAAAATAGTGAAGAAGTGAAGAACAGACTATCAAAGACAGTCGTAAAAGAACTGTCGCTTACGCGGAAAAGATAAGACTGTCATCCTGCGACAGTCAGCTGTTAATCTTTGTCACGGTGAGTTTGCAACGTTTATAAACGTTGCAAACTCCCGGTTTAATTTGATTTTCTCATTTTCTCTTCTTTGTAAACACCATTTGGGCAATAAAAATGAATTTTGAGTGTGTCTACATCATGAGTAGCTAAGCCCCTACGCTGGGTCGACGGAGGAAGCTGATTTTCGCACATGGGTGAATTTATTCTATTTTCTATTTGACTTTTGCATTAATTTATAATAGAATTATGATTTGATAAAATTAGTTGTGATTCAATTAGATAGGTTATGCTTTGAATTAAGATAATCTATGCTTAGGGGATACAATTAATGTTTTGAAGATCTACTTTGGCAAAACAAGAGTTGATGTTTTATTTATTCACTGAGCGATAATTGTTGAGAATGAATAATGAACCTCGTGTGAATTCGGTGGAATCCTAGGCTCAGTGATTCTCGCTTTTGTTTATCATTTTCGCTTTTGTTTAAACCTTTAAATTTAATCTTCGCAAGTCTGAGAGAACGAACTTTAATTACTATTACGAAACAAAGAAAAATCTTAAATCATTTTGGCGCCGTTGCGACGCGGATTTGTTTTTAGATTAATTTTTTAGGTTTATTTTTTTTTATTTTGTACAGTATTTTCTTTTTCCTTTTTATGCGTTTCTTTTTGTATTTATTTTCAGGGAATTTTTGAGGATGATGACTTCTTCTGAGGAGACGTCACCTACCATGACACTGGCGGAATATATGCGTAGGAAGTCAAATTATCAGGAAACCTCATCTGAGATGACGCTTGCTGAATATATGCGTAGGCAATGGTATGGAGTTTCTGCTCCACATGAGGTAAGTGAAGAATCACATGAAACTATATATGAGAAGTATTACAAACACACACCGCCTAGTTTGGAACAAAGATTGAGAATTCTAGAATGCCAAAGATTATTTAATGATGATGATGATGATGATCAGTCTTATAGTGACTCTCTGTTCCAAACCGAACGTATAGATGACCCTGTGGATGATTGTGTGGATGATTCGCCTAATTCCATAGATGAATCTACCTCACAAGTTCATTCACCCGACTTAGAGGTTGTTTCTAGACCACTAGACTTCCAAAAGTTGCCTAATTTAGGGTTAGAATTGTGTGCTTCTAAAGTATTGTTGGATTACTTTGCATCTAAGTACCCAGAGGACTTGCCTATTTCTAATACCATGCATGAGCCAGTTGAAATTTTCCCAGAATCCCCGTACTTTGTTCTTTACGCACTTCCATGTGCAGTAAAAACTTGGTTTAGGGGTAAATTTTGTTTTCTGACGGTTTCAGTGTCCCCATTTTTTCATAAAATAATTGTGAAGCTGTCATTCGTATATATTGTATTTTGGGTCGATCCCCAAGTTTTCAGGTTATTAGTGTATGGGGATCCGTTTTGTACATTCCAGTAGGTATATTTTATTTATTTATTTATTTATTTATTTTTATTCTATTTTTATTTTATTTTTTTTGAATTTCCCATCTTAATTTTTACGTTGGATGACTCAATTACATTGAGGACAATGTAATGTTTAAGTGTGGGGGAGTGGTTATTAACTTTTTACTTTTCTTTTTCAGGATTTTTCTTGCATATTGTGACCAGCTGTTGAGCGGGTTTTTTTTTAAAAAAAAAAAAAAAAAAAAAAATGATCAGCTGTGTAGCGGGTCTATTTTTATGCATTTCCTCTTTATGACCAGCTGTGTAGCGGGTCTAAAAAAAAAAAAAAAAAAAAAATTGTGTCGCGTCTTATGTATGGCATTTGTCATGACCAGCTGTGTAGCGGGTCTAACTCTATCTTATTATATGACCAGCTGTGTAGCGGGTCAATTTTCTGTTTTGCTCGAGGACTAGCAAAATGTAAGTGTGGGGGATTTTGATGAGCACGAAAGTGCGACGCATTTTCACCCATAAATACATTAGTTAGGCCTCATTTTATCTCTAATAAACTTGTTTGTAGGTGTTTTTGTCAAATAAGCTCTTATGGAAAAAGTTGCTCGAAAAGTGGTTTTTGTACCCCGAAGGACACATGTTATTCGGACTCTCAATTTTGGATAAGGGGCACCCAATTACTAAGGGGCACCCTAATTACTATTCGCACTCCTGGATTGGATAAGGGGTAGTCATCTTCTTCGTTTGAATTTCAATTTTTGGCGGGAAAATGGTTGCAGAATTAGGGTTGAAGATTTGGAGGTGTTCTAACGAGATTCAATGGCTGCAATCAATTGGGTTTGTTACTGATACCTAAACAGGTCTGGTATGGGTCATCGTGTCGATCAAATTTGGCTAGATAATCAACAATCGATGAAACAGCAAGAACATTTTTGGCGGGAAAATAATGGCAGTGAAGAAACAGATTTTTGGCTCGAGTTTTGGAGGAATTTTAGAGAGACTTAACCGCTGAAACTTCATGGGCGGACTTGTTTTGACGTAACAGGGCTGGTATGGGTCTTCATTTCGGCTAGAAGTGGCTAGATTGTCGAGTTAAAGTCAAACAGGGAGTGAAGAAAGACACGGGATTGTACGTGTTTTCTGTGCATGGCGTTAGTGTTTTGACTTCGTCTGAGGTGTTGGTAACAAGTTTGGAGTGTGAACAACACGAGCAGAGGCGTGAAAGAAAGAAACTAGGAAGCAAATCCCGTAACAGGGAAAGAAAAATAAAGAAAATATTCTCTCTTTACTGCCGAATATTGGAAGAATATTGTGGAGTGATTACAAAGATTTTTGAAGTCCTGTGATTATAAATAGAGTTTCCTGAGAGCAGAGACGGGCATCGAGCGATTGGGGAGGCTACAGGGTCGAGAGAAGTGCTGCAGAGTAATCTGCAGCAGCAGCAGAAAAAAATAGTGAAGAAGTGAAGAACAGACTATCAAAGACAGTCGTAAAAGAAGCGTCGCTACGCGGAAAAGATAAGACTGTCATCCTGCGACGGTCATTTGTTAATCTTTGTCACAGTGAGTTTGCAACGCTTATAAACGTTGCAAACTCCCGGTTTAATTTGATTTTCTCATTTTCTCTTCTTTGTAAACACCATTTGGGCAATAAAAATGAATTTTGAGTGTGTCTACATCATGAGTAGCTAAGCCCCTACGTTTGGGTCGACGGAGGAAGCTGATTTTCGCACATGGGTGAATTTATTCTATTTTCTATTTGACTTTTGCATTAATTCATAATAGAATTATGATTTGATAAAATTAGTTGTGATTCAATTAGATAGGTTATGCTTTGAATTAAGATAATCTATGCTTAGGGGATACAATTAATGTTTTGAAGATCTACTTTGGCAAAACAAGAGTTGATGTTTTATTTATTCACTGAGCGATAATTGTTGAGAATGAATAATGAACCTCGTGTTGTGAATTCGGTGGAATCCTAGGCTCAGTGATTCTCGCTTTTGTTTATCATTTTCGCTTTTGTTTAAACCTTTAAATTTAATCTTCGCAAGTCTGAGAGAACGAACTTTAATTACTATTACGAAACAAAGAAAAATCTTAAATCAGGCGCACGAACTGGAACGACCAACTATAGTTGGTCCTGACCGATCGGTCATGTATGTAGGTGGGCCCACGGTGTTTGCGTTGACATGCTCTGGGCCCTTTGAATCTACATCTACACCCTCCATCTATGCCTGCGAAGATGGATGGTTGAGACTGTTTTGCGACACATGTAATGAGCCGCAAACCCTAATTTAGGGTTTTTCGTCCATACTGCTTTGGTTTGGACGGTTTGGCAAGCTCTGCCATCCTTTTGGGGAGGCCGACCATGCGGGGCCCGCGTTGGGTCGGTAGTGAATATTCCAATACCTGCTTGGGGTCATGGATTCAATCTAAGCCATCCAATCATGTTGGTGAAGTTGGATGGTCATGATCGTTTCTGAGACTGATATGGACAGTCCAGGTTCAAACATGCTCAATCGGGCTAGTATAACACACCGAGAGACGTATGCTCAATCGTGCTAGTATAACACACCGAGAGTTGTATGCTCAATCGGGCTAGTATAACACACCGAGAGTTATAGCCTGTACGGGTATTTCGTACATGCTTCATTATTAATGATTGGAGGTTCGTGTTGCTCTGCTGAGAACAACACTCAGTCGTCATGCCGCACCGGTAATGAGTACAGAAATACAAGGCTGGTTATGCATTAATTATTAATGCTTTGTAAATTGTGGGTATATGGGATTGTTGCCACATGCTCCAACCTGGATGAATTTCGTGTATTTAATTCACAGAACACTGGGATTGTTGCCACATGCTCCTTTCTAGGTGAATTAGTAAAGTGAAGAAGTATTCATCACTTATCAACGACTTTATTCTTTGCAGGATGTCAGCGCATAAATTTGGTTTTACAATTTTAGCCCTAAACTAAAATCCACCATCAACATTAAGTCCCCTGCCTAGCACATAATGGTTACACTATTGTGGGGTAGGCATTAGATGGTGACATATACAGATTAAACTTATGAGACAAAGTTAGATGTTACCAGGAGAGATGAGTCGTCCTGTCCTTGGAGCATGTCACGTTCAAGAGGCGTTCAGGCGAGGTTTCCCCTAGCATGATGTTGGTCTTGCCTTCGATCGACCTTGCTATGCCTGCTTCGGTCGAGAGCCTTCTTCGTGATTGTTCCGCTCGAGCGTGGGCCTGATGTGCCTGCTCAACGGACTGTTGCGCCTGCTTCGCTCGATCGTGAGGCTCATCATTCGCCTGCTTGATCGAACGTGGGCTTGTTATGCCTGCCTTGCTCGAACGTGGGATCCACCACGTGCCTTTTTTGCTTGGGGATGGTTGTGCCTGCTTCGACCAATTTGGGGCTGGATGTGCCTGATCAAGTGGGAGCTACCGCGTGCCTGCTTTGCTTGGGGCCGGCTGCGCCTGCTTCGACCAATTACCAAACCTGTTGCCTCACCCCAACACCAGACTTTCCCCTTGACCAACACCGGACTTGAAACTTGAGCAATACCGGACTTGTGACTTGATCAATACCAGACTTGTCACTTGATCAATACCAGACTTGAAACTTGAGAAATACTGGACTTGTAACTTGATCAATACCAGACTTGAAACTTGAGCAATACCGGACTTGTCACTTGATCAATACCAGACTTGAAACTTGAGCAATACCGGACTTGTCACTTGATCAATACCGGACTTGAAACTTGAGCAATACTAGGACTTGTCACTTGATCAATACCGGACTTGAAACTTGAGCAATACCGGACTTGTCACTTGATCAATACCAGACTTGAAACTTGAGCAATACCAGACTTGAAACTTGATCAATACCGGTGTTTGGACCCAATCCCGGCCTTGTGTATTCCAACGTGAATGTATGTTCTGTCGTGTGTGACTACACGTATCGCGCGTTTTTATACAAGATGAGTCCACGGCGAGCTGGTGCACACGTGTATCTGGAGAAACACTGGCCTCGTTTGCTGGCCCAATACCAGCCTCGTGACCTGAGCAGTACCGGCCTTGTGACCTGAGCAGTACCGGCCTTGTGACTTGAGCAGTACCGGCCTTGTGACTTGAGCAGTACCGGCCTTGTGAATTGAGCAACACCGGCCTTGTGACTTGAGCAGTACCGGCCTTGTGACTTGATCAACACCGGCCTTGCTTTCTTTGCCCGTACAGTTTATGTGCTTGCTCGAGTGTCATCCTTGCTACTTCGACCAACACCGGTCTTACCTTGACGAACACCGGTCTTCCCTTTGCTCGAACGTGGGATCTAGGCGTGCTTGCTTTGCCCAAACGTGAACCTTGTATGTTCAAACGTGGTGTGCGTCCCGCTGAGAGCGTTGAAGCATCTTCTGGAGCAAGCAGGTCCCGGAGAGCGTTTGATACAGCTTCTAGTGGGTGGAGCGTTGAAGCGGCTTATGCTGGAGAGAGTGTTGAAGAAGTTCTTGACTGACGGTAAAGGAATTTCATGCTGAACCTCAGTCCCCAAGCGTGGTCTACGTGGCTCTATCTTGTATGCCCGATGGGCCTTTTGTACGTAATGGTCGTTGATATGGTGAAGCTCTGGATGGTATTAATCGACGAGCAACAACAGTTCCTGGCAAAGAACGGTGATCGAAGAGGCGGGCGAGGGAGAGGCGTGATAGCTACGGACACGAACTTGGCAGTCTTCATATAGTGGTAGAGATCGTCTCATTGTTAGACGGATAAACTGGAACCGATGGCTTTCTTGACGTTTCTTCATGAAATATAGAAGAGAGAGACAATCCCATGCCCACGAGTATCCAGAGCTTTGGACTTGATAGATGTTGTCACGCTAGGTTCATGAGGCTGTCTTTGAGATAGGAAGTGCTAAGCAGTCCCAGTCATACTCCTTTGGTAACGCAACTAAATCTTCTACGGGAGACAAATTCTGAAAGTGTCTCTCATTGATGTAGTTACCATCGATCCAGATATGGAATATCTTGGACGTTGTTTCACCATTACGGCGATCGTGCATATGGTCTTGGAGTTGGAGTTGGCGATTTTGGACGCGCAGGATGTTGTATCTCGGTGGCTTTCCTCTTGCCGCTTCAAATAAACCTTATGAAAGGCTGAAGGTTGTATTGCCTGTTGGTGGGATGTATGCTTCCACGAACATCATGAGGCTCTTCATTACTGGAAGGCCTGGCTCTTTCCAGCAGGGTAGATGCTATCATATATGAGCGTTCAACAGCTTCACGAAGTCCAGAGGATGACCAAAAGTGAAGATTCTCCAACATAACACGGTAGACATGCACCATCCTCTGATAGAGTGATTCGCCCGGATTCTTTCTCGACATGACACGCGTATATCGTTATCTTCTTGAGGCTGCTCCCTTAAGGTGTCGGCTTCAGTGGATTTGAAGATGTCCCATGCTCGCTCTTGTCTGGGCTGACATAATAGGCTAACCCTTTGTGATGATTCAGAGATGAAAATATTTGTCCTTGCCCATGAAGTTTTGGAGCTCCTTCACAGTTCACGGCAGCGACATTGTGAGGATAGCTTGAGTCTTGGATTTGACTACTATATCATACACGTAGTCTTCGACTTGCTTATGCATCATGTCGTGGAAGATTGCCGTCATAGCACGTTGATACATTGCGTCGGCGTTCTTTAAACCGAATGGCATAAGTAAAAATTGTCAAGAGGGGTTCGGAAGGCTGTCTTACTTGCATCGCGCTCATACATCCTTATCTGATTATAGCCGCTACCACCATCCATGAAGGAGAACATGCCGTGTCCGCTAGTGGCGTCTACTAACATGTCGATGTTAGGCAGAGGAAAGTCGTCCTTGGGGCAGCACTTGTTCAAGTCTCTGAAATCCATGCAGCACCAAATCTGTCCGTTTTTCTTCTTTACTGGAACCACATTAGCTAACCAGGTCGGATGATGAATAGGTCTTATGAAGCCAGCAGCTAGCAACTTCTGAATTTCGTTCTTGATTTATTCTTCCACTTCGTGTCTGAATTGCCTCGGAGATTTCTTGATTGGCTTGGATCCAGGTATGATATGTAGGTGATGGGTGACCAATTTTTCGTCTAGACTAGGCATTTCCTCTTATGTCTAGGCAAACACATCTTGGTACTCCTTGAGTAGTTGGACAAGACTCACACGTTCGTACACGGACATAGTCGAACTGATGGAGACATGCCTGGGAGATTCTTCATTCCCGATGTTAACAGTCTCGGGATCGTCAGTTGTAGAGTTGGTATCATCTTGTAGCTGTCGCGGAGCGTCCAATACCTCTTCTTGTGTTTCGTCGTTCTTGCAACATTCAACTGGGCGGAGAGACTGGGTGCCAGTCTCTCCTGCTAATTGCTAACAACGGCGCCGGTATATTTTCTTCCCCTTCTGATCACGGTTTGCCTCGAAAGTGCGTTCCCTTTTGGTGTGAGCATGGGTTGAAGCTTCACCGGATAAATATGGACGCCTCGTCAGAAAAGGCGTGTCGTGGTGCTTAGCCCCCAGTGATGCAAGTCGGTATTCTTCCTGGATTGAAGCCCACGTGGGTAGTGGGGTGCACATGACTTTGTCTGACCTTCCCTGCGGAGTTTCTTTTGGCTTGAACAGTTCCACTCTGCATATTGGTGCGTACGGAGACAATGATGCAGGAATACGGATGACTTCCTCATTTAGCATGGTCTTCAGGCACTGGTGATACGTTGAAGGGATGACCTTATTGTCATGAAGCCACGGTCTCTCTAGTATCATGTGGTAGTCCAGCTCCTTTTCTATGACTTCAAATTTCACTTTTGACTGAACGGGTCCTATTGATAAATTCAGATTGACATACCCATATGTGCTGGTCTGGTTTCCTTCAAAGTCCGTCATTGTGGTGGGTTGTCGTGCAATCTTGCATGGGCTAACCTTGGCTGTCCTGAGAGTCTTGAGAGTAATCACATTCGAAGATGCTCCTGTGTCGACGAGGGCCCTCATGAACTCTGACCCCTTGATGCGTGCGGTAACATGTAAGGCCCGGTTGTGACCTTCCTCTTCCATCATGTCGTCTTCTGTAAATGTAACATTATTTACAGATGTTTCCGATGCAGTTAGGACTTATGGACGTGAAGGAGTCAGGTGTACGTCCAGAGCTATTTTATTAATTGCAGCAAACGTCTCTGCCCGTTGATTCTTCGAGAGGTGCAAGAGTTCACAAAAGCTTTCCACTAGAGATGCCGCTTCCTGATCCACTGGTCTTTGGTTCGTAGTAAAGCTGTTGATCTGAGGGAAACTAGTCCCCGGTGTAGAGGTCTCCGGAATGCTCATCTCTGATGTCATCTTAATGAGGAGATCAATTATGCCGTTTACCACTTCTTTGATTAGCTCCATGTTCTTCGTGTGAATCTCCTGTACCCGTGCTAGTTCGCTTAATGTTGGAAATCTCCTGATCATGAAGTCAGATACGCCGTTAGGAGGAGGGGTATCTCCGTTGGAGGAACCATCAGGATTTGAGACTGTTGAGGCGGTCCTAAGACCAACCATCTCGAAATTGATTGAATGGCATTGAAGAAATTGACTTTACAACCGAGAGATTAACCTCCCGCTGTGGTCGCCAATTGTTTATGGGTGAAAACTATCTCTGCCGGTTTTGGTAATTTGGGGTGTGTGGATGAGAAATGATTCTAAACCTTAAACAAATGCACTAAATGGGAGTGCTTGTAGATTCGAGAAATCAATCTGTGCAAATCCGGCCTAAACCAAGAAATGGCCGTTCCAGACTTGTTTCGGTCACAAAGTGAAGGAGATGGGGTTGATCTTAGGGAGGGAAGCGAAAAAGGTGTTGAGATTGTGAAGGTGTTGGCTATGTATGACTTGTATCAGAAAGCTGAACTGGCTTGCAAGATGTAAGCTATCAGTTCCGGTGTTTGAATACGATGGTATCAACACTTGCCTCTGTTGTCTGGACTTGTTCTGTTTTTTGGAAATAAGGAGGAGAACCTATTTATACAAGTCATTTGAGCCTTATTCACGTCTCTCGTGGGAAGTGGAGGAAGTGGAGTGATGGAGTAGTGGAGTTGTGTGTTAGTGTTACACGACCAGTCTTGCCCACTTCTCCTGTCATCTCTAACTGTCCATGACTTCCTGACACGTTCTTGTGATGGCACGTTGCACGCTGCACGTTGTAAACCGCCAGACCAATACCCCAGTATGTATCCCCCAGTTTGTGACATGATTGATGTCTCGAGTGTGTGGATCGTGGGACCCACAGAAAGTAACATGTAATGCTAATAACTAAGTTATTTAGGAAGTCGGTACTTGTAAATTATCGTGTGTACTATATGCAAGTGTTGATGGTGGTTTTTAGACAAAGGGTAAAATCGTAAAACCCAGAATAACCTAATGTCACCGGTGACACATTTATTAGAACATTCAATGCATGTAGTCAGTAATTAATAGGGGGTATTTTTTCAAATTAGGGTTACAACGAACAAAACCCTAATTCACCTCTATGCCAATGGCAAATCATGCCAGCCACACCTAGCCCAAGCTAGCCGCGCCATGCCAAACACACTCTGCCTTGGCCCTAGCTATGCTAGTCACACCAAACGCGCCAAAGCATGCCAACCATGCTAGCCGCACCTCCGTGCCAACGGCAAATCATGCCAGCCTCACCTCCGTGCCAATGGAAAATCATGCCAGCCACACCTAGCCCAAGCTAGCCGCGTTATGCCAAACGCACTCTGCCTTGGCCCTAGCTATGCTAGTCACACCAAACGCGCCAAAGAATTCCGACCATGCTAGCCGCACCTCCGTGCCAATGGCAGATCATGCCAGCCACACCTAGCCCAAGCTAGCCGTACCTCCGTGCCAATGGCAAATCATGCCAGCCACACCTAGCCCAAGCTAGCCGCGCCATGCCAAACGCACTCTGCCTTGGCCCTAGCTATGCTAGGCAGACAAAACGCGCCAAAGCATGCCAACCATGCTAGCCGCACCTCCGTGCCAATGGCAAATCATGCCAGCCATACCTAGCCCAAGCTAGCCGCACCTCCGTGCCAATGGCAAATCATGCCAGCCAAACCTAGACCAAGCTAGCCGCGCCATGCCAAACGCACTCTGCCTTGGCCCTAGCTATGCTAGTCACACCAAACGCGCCAAATCATGCCAACCATGCTAGCCGCACCTCCGTGCCAATGGAAAATCATGCCAGCCACACCTAGCCCAAGCTAGCCGCACCTCCGTGCCAATGGCAAATCATTCCAGCCACACCTAGCCCAAGCTAGCCGCGCCATGCCAAACGCACTCTGCCTTGGCCCTAGCTATGCTAGTCACACCAAACGTGCCAAAGCATGCCAACCATGCTAGCCGCACCTCCGTGCCAATGGCAAATCATGCCAGCCACACCTATCCCAAGCTAGCCGCACCTCCGTGCCAATGCAAATCATGCCAGCCACACCTAGCCCAAGCTAGCCGCGCCATGCCAAACGCAATCTGCCTTGGCCCTACCTATGCTAGTCATACCAAATGCGCCAAAGCATGCCAACCATGCTAGACGCACCTCCGTGCCAATGGCAAATCATGCCAGCCACACCTAGCCCAAGCTAGCCGCGCCATGCCAAACGCACTCTGCCTTGGCCCTAGCTATGCTAGTCACACCAAACGCGCCAAAGCATGCCAACCATGCCATCCGCACCTCCGTGCCAATGTCAAATCATGCCAGCCATAGCTAGCCCAAGCTAGCCGCCAAACGCACGCTGCCTTGGCCCTAGCTACGCTGGTCACACCACGCCAAGCCAAACCCCCTTACTTTGGCCCTAGCCGCGCCATGCCAAAGCAGCGCCCGCGCCTAGGCTTACAAAACGTGCAACCTAGGCCAAATTGGCCACGCATGCCATTGGCACATGCCAACACGCATCGATGGTAGCTTTTCTCACCAAGTCGTGGCCCTAATGGCCGAGCATGCCATTGGCACATGCCAACACGCATCTCTGGTAGCTTTTCTTACCAGGCCGTGGTCCTAATGGCCGAGCATGCCATTGGCACATGCCAACACGCTCGCTGGTAGCTTTTCTTACCAAGCCATGGCCCTAATGGCCGAGCATGCCATTGGCACATGCCAACACGCATCGCTGGTAGCTTTTCTTACCAGGTCGTGGCCCTAATGGCCGAGCGTGCCATTGGCACATGCCAACACGCTCGCTGGTAGCTTTTCTTACCAAGCCATGGCCCTAATGGCCGAGCATGCCATTGGCACATGCTAACACGCATCGCTGGTATCTTTTCTTACCAGGACGTGGCCCTAATGGTCGAGCATGCCATTGGCACATGCTAACACGCTCGCCGGTAGCTTTTCTTACCAAGCCATGGCCCTAATGGCCGTGCATGCCATTGGCACATGCCAACACGCATCGCTGGTAGCTTTTCTTACCATGTTGTGGCCCTAATGGCCGAGCGTGCCATTGGCACATGCCAACACGCTCGCTGGTAGCTTTTCTTACCAAGTCGTGGCCCTAATGGCCGAGCATGCCATTGGCACATGCCAACACGCATCGCTGGTAGCTTTTCTTACCAGGACGTGGCCCTAATGGCCGAGCATGCCATTGGCACATGCCAACATGCATCGCTGGTAGCCTTTCTTACCAGGACGTGGCCCTAATGACCATGCGTGCCATTGACACATGCCAAACACGCACGCTGGTAGCTTAACTTGCAAGCCATGCAACCTAGGCCAACTTGGCCATACGTGCCATTGACACATGCCAAAGCCCACGCTGGTAGCCTAACTTGCAAACCGTGCAACCTACCACCAAGGCATTCCGCACACGCCATTGGCACATGCCACACACGCCACTAGCAGCTCTGGCATTGCCACTTACACTCAACGTATAACCTACCACCAAGGAATTCCGCACATGCCATTGGCACATGCCACACACGCCACTAGCAGCTCTGGCATTGCCACTTGCACTCAAGGTGCAACCCGCAACAAAGGCATTCCGCACATGCCATTGGCACATGCCACACGCGCCACTAGCAGCGCCACTTGCACTCAAGGTGCAACCAACACTCGAGACATCAACACAAACCGGGGATGCTTTCCGGGGTCTTGGTTTGGCGGTCACAAAGATGCAGCGTACACTACGCTCACATTAAGAAAGCGTGAATAGGAATAAAGCGGTCAAATAAATGAGGAAATAATGGTGAAAACGTTTTCACCCATAAACACCATGCGGTTACCACCTCCTCCCATTATTTCACCCTTTACTCTCTTCCTTCATGAGGCCAGTGGTACGTTTCAATCTCGACTTGTATAAATAGGTCTTACCTATTTCCACCGGACAACAAGTCTCGGTCAGAGAAAAACACAACACTCTCGAAAAGGCAACTTTGCAAGCTCTCCAAAAAAGCTTTCATCTCTTGCAAGCTTCCGAAGCTTTCACTTTACGATACAAGTCGAGACACTACTATCCTGCATTATTCCGGTCTCAACACCTTTCTTTGCTTCCCTCCCCAAATTAACCCTTCTCCTCCACTTTGTGACCGAAGCAAGTATGGAACGGCCATTTCTTGGTTTAGGCCGGACTTTATGCATTGATCTCTCGAATCTAGAAAGTGCTCACGTGCAGCACATTTGTTTAGGGTTTGAACCAGTTTCTCACTCACCTACCGAATTTACCAAAATTGGCGGAAACGATTTTTACCCATAAACAATTGGCGACCACAGCGGGAGGATTGATCTATCGTTTACAATACCAAGTCCGACTCCCGATTTCGTTTCCCGAACGTCAAATCCCAACATGGTGGAACTCAGGTCCGGAGCGGCTGCCGAGAATACCAGCACATAACATATCCCTGATGCTAGCGTCTCTCCCAATAACGTTGTTGCATCACCTACTGACTACAGTAACATCGAATGCACTCCCTCAAGCGTAACACCGCCAATCACCAGGGCCAGAGCCGCTGCCTCCTCTAGTGTCTCTGCACAACCCTCTAATCACGGTAACAAAAATATCTCTTCGGGTGTCACGCCACCAGTCACCAGGGCCAGAGCCGCCGCTGCGGCCCCTTATGCTTCGTCTAGCATGGCGCCTCCGACCACAACTAAGGTTCAAACTACCCCGCCGACGGGACGAGAGACCGGAGGGACCAGAGGAAGTCGTCCTTATGTCACCATCGCTGATTTGATGGAACGACAGGAGATGCTCGCCAGAGCCTAGACGGATATGGTTTCAACGCAGAAGGAGGTACTCGTCTTTCTCAAGACCCTGACAGAGCAACTACCAAGTGAGTCGCGTCCTCCAGAGCCTCTTAGGAACATCTCCAACAACCCCGACGCCAGCACCTCGGCGGAGCACGCCTCCACGGATGAGGAAACTCGCGCTAGAATCCCGTTGGAAGGAAATCAGCCGCCCAACTTCGTCACGCGAGAAGATCCTGGAACAACTCTCTCCGCAACCGAATCAAGAATGATGAATTGGACGTGCATCATCACCAACCCCCTTACCCATCCGAAATGCAGAGAATCCCTCTCCCAAGGGGGTACTCTTCTCCTCAATTTACCCTGTACGATGGTACCGGGAGTTCACATGAGCATGTCTCCCGTTTCCTAGAATCCCTAGGTGAACATGAATATAATCACGTTCTTCGTTTAAGGGAATTCTCAAAATCACTTCTTTGGAAGGGCGTATACATGGTACAACAAAGATCCCACCGAACAACATTCCCAACTGGAGTAGCATGGTCACTGCGTTTTACAAGAAATACTTCTTCGTGTCTCCGAACAAGTTACTTTCTCAGACCTCGGAAGAATGTACCGGTGGGATAACGAACATCCGAATGATTTCGTCAAAAGGTTCAGGGTTCAAGCACTCGACTGTCACGACCCAAATGTGACCGAGCAACAACTGGTGAACGCGTGCATCAATGGTATGGTTCCTATTTACCACGCCTTGCTAGAGAACTTGCGCTTCCAAACATTCTCCGAACTCTATGAAGCCGCCAGACGATCCGCAACAACAGCACCAGCATTACTGGAAAGAGCTAGGCCAACTCGAACCGAAGACACGCGTGAAACTCGCGGGAGTAGACGCCTCATCAGCAAGCAATTTAATGCCGGATCATCCTCCGTGAACATATTAAACGAAAGGGGAAAAAGGAAAGCCCCAACTACGAGCCACCAACCAAAACGTGAAGCGCCGGCGCAACGGGAACCCCCGCCACGAAAGACCGTCAATAAAACTCCCATGCAGCATCATGAGACCAAAGGAAATACCCTTGATTTCCCGTTTCCCATCGAGGAGGTGATTGACCTCCTAGAAGCCTGGGTTCAAGATGATGTTATCAGACTGCCACCTCCCAGACGTCCACCAACTGAGGCTGAGATGGCGAACCCCAAGTACTGCCATTACCACAGGTTCGTTCACCACCCGACCAGCGATTGCAACAGACTAAAGCATATTTTCAAAGAAAGGATAGAAGCGGGAGAACTCCAACTAGGAGACGAAAGAGTGCATCGAGACCCACTCCCAATAAGAAACTGCGGGTCCTCTGGGGACTCCGTGCACGAGACTGTACAATCCATGATGTAACATGTATGCGAAATTCTCTATCTTTCCAAGGTGCAGCGCCAAGATATTTTCGCAGCTCTCAATCGCGTTGTATCCGGCAAACGACTTTTTCTCTCCTAGGAAACCACACCAGGGGCCCAAGCTTTCCAAACAGGTGGAACCAAAAAGGAGAACTGGGGACTGCTGACCATGTCCCATTTAAGAGGGTCCCAAGCTTTCCATACATGCGGAACCAAAAAGGAGAACTGGGGACTGTTGACCACGTCCCGTTTAAGAGGTAACGAATTTGACGACACGCTCATCAACACGGCCTCTGACCATAACATCATTACTTTCAAGACACTAAAGGCAGCAGGATTTACAAAACAAGACGCTACCTATTCCCCGTCCGTGATTAAGAACTTGAGAGGAGAAACTTTGAACGCGCTTGGCTACATCAACCTAGAGATCAAGATGGGAGACGCTATAACGCATAGCAAATTCCACATTGTCAAAGAACTAGATCATGACATGATATTGGGACGCTTATGGGTGCTCGACAACTAAGCGAAATTGGATGTGCACCCTCTGCCGACGTCTACGCCCGAAGGAATTTCCAACAAATCATCCCACTGGTTATCGCATCAACGAACTATTTAAGGAACCCAGACATCCGGAGAGGACCCGTTGGCGCTAGCTCATGGTTTTCAAATGCAAGTAAGTCTGACCGAGCAATCTTTTCTGCAACCAGTCTTTCCTTCCACCATTCCGTCATGGGGACTCGGCGCGATTACTGGCACGAACGCTGTCAAGAAATGTGAATGGGACCATTTGAACACTTTGCAAGAAGCTTGGAAACTTCTATTGAAACCAACGAATCCAAGACTCAAACGGTTGCACGACGTCTGAACCCGTTTTTAATCGGAGATGTAGTGGTTAAGGAAAGCTCGTTTCAAGTTGGGAAGATGACAGTAAAAATGGCTATTCAAACTGATTCGCCCAATGAAAGAGAAGACGAGCTGTATCTGGTTACGGATACCCTTTTGGGAGGATATTGCAAGCTCATCAATGCAGACACACCTGAAGGCGTGATAATTCATTCGCGATGGCTCAAGGCCTCCAATCCCTAAAATGTTGTACTTCCCAATCACTCCCCCTTTTAGTATTTCCTTTAACAATTCCTCTTAGTAGTTGTACTCCCCCAAGATGAATACACCGTTTGTATTTTTTCCTGGGGATTCCCTTTTCCGTCAAAAAAAAAAGAAGCATAAATACATCTCTTTCCAAACAAATTCTCCAGATATCAGAGAAATACATCGATAAAACCCAGAAAACCATTGCAGAGCCATCATACCACAACCTCTTTCAAAAAATATATATGAAGCAAAATGTTGGTGATGAAGAAGAAGGTAAAGATGAGTTTACGAAGAAAAAAAAAAAAACATCGGGGAACTAAGCATCTAACGTAAATAATAAAAGGGAGGAACTAGCCCTCGAAGGATGGAGCACAAGTCCCCTCGAGCAAGGCTATCTTCAAGCACTTCCCCCAGCAATCCCTCGGGCAACAAAGGTTCCATTCAACGGTGTTGGCAGCAGCAACCTTAACATCCCATCCCGAAGCAACCACAGCAGCAGCAGCAGTGTCCTCCCCGACGACCGGTCCAGCATACGCCACCATGACCCCTCCAGTATCACCAACGACACCTTTGGCATCAACTTCAAAGGCTATTTCGTTTCCGTCATATGATCCTTCGAAGGTTTTCTCATCGACACTTCGAAGAAAGTTTTTTGATTCATCCGCATCAAAATCAAGAATCATGGCGCTCTCCTCCAAGAGCCTCACACGTTCGCTTTTCCGTCGCTTCGACCTAGAAGCAGTCCAATCCGCCCCATACCCGGACCGAGGAAAGGCTTTGCCGCACTGAAACTTCTCAATATGCCAAGACTCTTCCTCGTTCTCTCGCCCCTCCTCCATGCTCACTGAACCCAAGAAAGTCCGAACATGCACTTGTTCTTCATGGGGATAGATGGAAGGGAGGTCCTTAATGATTTCACTAGCTTCATGGAACAGAGATTCAATCCCAACCAATGCCTCCTCAAGAGAAGAAGATTGATCTCCTCCAATTCTGAAGTCCTTCTCCGAAGAGTTAAAGGCGCGGCCATCCCTGGAGGGTCCCATCATATACTGCAAAAAATGGGGAAAATGATCAAGTTCCACCCTATCTATACACATATAAAAAGAGGATAACATGAACAAAGAGGAAGAAGAAAACGTATCGGTATGATCTTCTTAGCCCGAATAACCCTAGTCAGGGTGCTTTTGCAAGAGTCAGACCTCGCGCCTTCACTTAGAGAATCTGGCTGTTTAGAGGATTATTCGTCTCTAGGCAAAGAAAGAAACTCAACAAGAAGAACCTTTTCTCAAACAAGGGAGACGGTACAATTGCTTTGGGTATGAATACGGAACCTTAGAAAAGGAAAGGAAGCAATGAGGGACATAACGCTTCCAGATTTTAGCATGGATAATGCCCTGATTGAAGCCGCGCGTGAAGGAAGGCAAAATAAGGAAACTTTACTATCTGTAGAAACGCCTGCTCCCTCCTTGTTTACACCGGCCCCAACTCACGTCAACTTCCCAATGACTGCCCAAGTCACGCCAGCTAGCAAGCTCAGCTTCCCCACCTTGCGTCGGTCCCGCCAGCTAGCACGATCAGCTTCCCCACCTTGCGCCGATCCCGCCAGCTAGCACGATCAGCTTCCCCACCTTGCGCCGGTCCCGCCAGCTAGCACGCTCAGTTTCCCAACTCGCGTCAACTTCTCAATGCCGCCCAGCTTCCTGTCTTTCAATGATGTTGACTCCCCAATCGTGCCAGCCTCCCGATTTCTGCAAAACTGCCAGAGGCAAGGATTCCAAATCCTATTTATAAAAAGGTCAGACAAGCCTCCTCAATTCTCTTTACAATTTACTGTTGATAGTTTGTCACCATCTTATGCTTACCTCGCAACAAAGCTCCTGTTCCGAGCTAAGCAGGGGACTTAATGTTGATGGTGGTTTTTAGACAAAGGGTAAAATCGTAAAACCCCGAATAACCTAATGTCACCGGTGACACATTTATTAGAACATTCAATGCATGTAGTCAGTAATTAATAGGGGGTATTTTTTCAAATTAAGGTTACAACGAACAAAACCCTAATTCACCTCCATGCCAATGGCAAATCATGCCAGCCACACCTAGCCCAAGCTAGCCGCGCCATGCCAAACGCACTCTGCCTTGGCCCTTGCTATGCTAGTCACACCAAACGCGCCAAAGCATGCCAACCATGCTAGCCGCACCTCCGTACCAATGGCAGATCATGCCAGCCACACCTAGCCCAAGCTAGCCGCACCTCCGTGCCAATGGCAAATCATGCCAGCCACAACTAGCCCAAGCTAGCCGCGCCATGCCAAATGCACTCTGCCTTGGCCCTAGCTATGCTAGGCACACCAAACGCGCCAAAGCATGCCAACCATGCTAGCCGCACCTCCGTGCCAATGGCAAATCATGCCAGCCACACCTATCCCAAGCTAGCCGCACCTCCGTGCCAATGGCAAATCATGTCAGCCACACCTAGCCCAAGCTAGCCGTGTCATGCCAAACGCATTGTGCCTTGGCCCTAGCTACGCTAGTCACACCAAACGCTCCAAAGCATGCCAACCATGCTAGCCGCACCTCCGTGCCAATGGCAAATCATGTCAGCCACACCTAGCCCAAGCTAGCCGCGCCATGCCAAACGCACTCTGCCTTGGCCCTAGCTATGCTAGTCACACCAAACGCGCCAAAGCATGCCAACCATGCTAGCCGCACCTCCGTGCCAATGGAAAATCATGCCAGCCACACCTAGCCCAAGTTAGCCGCCAAACGCACGCTGCCTTGGCCCTAGCTACGTTGGTCACACCACGCCAAGCCAAACACCCTTACCTTGGACCTAGCCGCGCCATGCCAAAGCAGCGCCTGTGCCCAGGCTTACACACCGTGCAACCTAGGCCAAATTGGCCACGCATGCCATTGGCACATGCCAACACGCATCGCTGGTAGCTTTTCTTACCAAGCCGTGGCCCTAATGGCCGAGCATGCCATTGGCACATGCCAACACGCATCGCTGGTAGCTTTTCTTACCAGGCCGTGGTCCTAATTGCCGAGCATGCCATTGGCACATGCCAACACGCTCGCTGGTAGATTTTCTTACCAAGCTGTGGCCCTAATGGCCGAGCATGCCATTGGCACATGCCAACACGCATCGCTGGTAGCTTTTCTTACCAGGTCGTGGCCCTAATGGCCGAGCATGCCGTTGGCACATGCCAACACGCTCGCTGGTAGATTTTCTTACCAAGTCGTGGCCCTAATGGCCGAGCATGCCATTGGCACATGCCAACACGCATCGCTGGTAGCTTTTCTTACCATGCCGTGGCCCTAATGGCCGAGCGTGCCATTGGCACATGCCAACACGCTCGCTGGTAGCTTTTCTTACCAAGTCGTGGCCCTAATGGCCGAGCATGCCATTGGCACTTGCCAACACGCATCGCTGGTAGCTTTTCTTACCAGGACGTGGCCCTAATGACCATGCGTGCCATTGACACATGTCAAACACGCACGCTGGTAGCCTAACTTGCAAGTCGTGCAACCTAGGCCAACTTGGCCATACGTGCCATTGACACATGCCAAAGCCCACGCTGGTAGCCTAACTTGCAAACCGTACAACCTACCACCAAGGCATTCCGCACACGCTATTGGCACATGCCACACACGCCACTAGCAGCTCTGACATTGCCACTTACACTCAACGTACAACCTACCACCAAGGCATTCCGCACATGCCATTGGCACATGCCACACACGCCACTAGCAGCTCTGGCATTGCCACTTGCACTCAAGGTGCAACCCGCAACAAAGGCATTCCGCACATGCCATTGGCACATGCCACACGCGCCACTAGCAGCGCCACTTGCACTCAAGGTGCAACCAACACTCGAGACATCAACACAAACTGTGGGATGCTTTCCAGGGTCTTGGTTTGGCGGTCACAGCATGCAGCGTACACTACGCTCACATTAAGAAAGCGTGAATAGGAATAAAGCGGTCAAATAAATGAGGGAATAATGGTGAAAACGTTTTCACCCATAAACACCATGCGGTTACCACCTCCTCCCATTATTTCTTCCTTTACTCTCTTCCTTCATGAGGCCAGGGTACGTTTCAATATCGACTTGTATAAATAGGTCTTACCTATTTCCACCAGAAAACAAGTCTCGGTCAGGAGAAAAACACAACACTCTCAGAAAAGGCAACTTTGCAAGCTCTCCAAAAAAGCTTTCATCTCTTGCAAGCTTCCGAAGCTTTCACTTTTTCGATACAAGTCGAGACACTACTCTCCTGCACTATTCTCGGTCTCAACACCTTTCTTTGCTTCCCTCCCCAAATCAACCCTTCTCCTCCACTTTGTGACCGAAGCAAGTCTGGAACGACCATTTCTTGGTTTAGGCCGGACTTGTACATATTGATCTCTCGAATATAGAAAGTGCTCACGTGCAGCACATTTGTTTAGGGTTTGAACCAGTTTCTCACTCACCTACCGAATTTACCAAAATCGGCGGAAACGATTTTTACCCATAAACAGCAGGTACTGCATCATGGTGTGGTAGAGTGATGGGTGGTGATCACCATGACGCCTCACTGACCAATTAACTCCTGACCAGGGTTGTATAACCAAGCCGGTGAAGTTGGACGAACGAGATGATCTTTGAGACACTCATCTGCGACCGTTGATGGAATTAGGGTTTTTGAAGAGGTGTGCAAGCATCACTCTTCAGCTTGGTCGAATCCAAGCTTAGGATACAATTTTGGCAGGGACGATCGTGCATTTGTGTAGATAACATGACGGTGTAGGCGCCCATACCTCATTGTCTCGTGAAAGTGTGATCTGGGCCACTCAATTTTTCCGGCGAAGTTGAGTGGTCGAGATCAATTTGCAACAGAAATCTGGTGCCGCAAAAGCCGCGTATCATGCCCACTTCGGGCGCGGGTCTCAAGACGACCAAGCTTGGTCGGTCTTGGTCGATTAGTCTGGTATACATACGGCGAGCTGGTATACACGTCCATATCTTAATATCCCATAGAAACGTGATCTAAGCCACTCAATTTGTCCGGCAAAGTTGAGTGGCCGAGATTAGTTTGCAATCGGGAGGTGCGACCATGCCTAGTTCGGGCGTGCGAATCGAGGCAACCGGGCATGATATGCCTTGGCCGATCGGGTGTGGAGATAGATGGGCCCACGGTGGTCATGTTGATGCGCACCAGACCTGCTTAGTCTAATCCTGGACGCTTCATTCGTGCAGGAGAAAATGAACGCTCGTGATGTTCAAACCCTAATTAGGGTTTCACCGGCCGTGCGTCATGCCTTGTTTGGGCGCACGAACTGGAACGACCAACTATAGTTGGTCCTGACCGATTGATCATGTATGTAGGTGGGACCACGGTGTTTGCGTTGACATGCTCTGGGCCCTTTGAATCTACATCTACACCCTCCATCTATGCCTGCGAAGATGGATGGTTGAGACTGTTTTGCGACACATGTAATGTGCCGCAAACCCTAATTTAGGGTTTTTCGTCCATACTGCTTTGGTTTGGACGGTTTGGCAAGCTATGCCACCCTTTTGGGGAGGCCGACCATGCAGGTCCCGTGTTGGGTCGGTAGTGAATATTCCAATACCTGCTTGGGGTCATGGATTCAATCTAAGCCATCCAATCATGTTGGTGAAGTTGGATGGTCATGATCGTTTCTGAGACTGATATGGACAGTCCAGGTTCAAACATGCTCAATCGGGCTAGTTAACACACCAATAAACGTATGCTCAATCGTGCTTGTAGTTGCAGGAAATCCTACACTACACCCCTCACAAGAATCCACACAATCAAACCATTTTAAGATGAACAATTATAATTTTTATTGATTAACTTCTTGAATGTTTACAAGGTAAAATGGAAAATAGCTAAAGAAATTACAGTCACTATCGACTTTCTGTCTCTTAATGACTTGCTCCACACTCGAAAAAAGATCTCTCTCTCCAATAGGCCTGTTCGGCTCTTTATATAGGGTATTACATAACGGATGAAAACTAAGTTGTCCTTTATTTTCGGGAACGATTTGCGAAGTGTCGCAAGTGTATAAATGCATAATCTCGCGACACTCCTAGATCTCGCTAGGTCTTCACACCTTTATCGTGTTCTGGTTGTCGTCATCCATTGCGTCACTTATTTTACTCGTCTGCGATGCCTTCGCTACGTAACGTTTATGAATTTCGCAGAGGTGTTGGTGTTGCGATATTCTGATCCTACATCTTGCCTCTTCTCATGTCTTCTCTGCGAAGAAGAGAATGTCATGAGAATTGTTATTTTCAAACTGCCGCAACTGTTCATTTCTTTCCATCAATCTACCGCCAGGATTCCGTGAATTAAACGTAACTGCCTACACGTGTCAAAATCTCCCCTTTTACCGGTACATATAATGTTAACCGGTCACTTTTTTCTTGTCTATTTAAGGAGAAATTCTCCATGAGGATGTTTCCTTTCTTTTATTTCATCTTCTTCATCGTCTGCAAATTTTTACTGCTATTCTTCTTTCTACAATTCTTCATCGTCTTCCTGCTATTGTCTCTCTGCTATTGTTCTCATCATCTTTCTGCTACTGTTTCTATGGAGCCATCAAGGTTTGTTAATTTTGCCAAAATTGATCTTTTTGTGATTGATCTCTTCTATCGAAATTGTTTTATCCTAATATTATTCTTTCTCTAATGATTCCCGTGCTATTTTTGTTTCAGTAAGAATAAATCTAACACCAAGTTCACAGTTCTAAACCCTAATGTTCCCGTGGGCTCGCAACCGAAAATCGATGTTACTAAAAGGAAGCCTGCGAATAGCAAGGTATTAAGAAACACTTATTCTTCTAATAACAATATTGTTGCCTCTGTTTCTTATTTGACTTGTGATTCGCAGGATGACAAAAATATTGATAGATCCCCCAAGAAACCTCGCCGTTCTAAAAATGTTGAATCTTCTGTTTCCTTTCCTGTATTCAAGCTCATAAATCCTACTGCGATATCTTTGCAAGATAAACCAATACCTTTTGTGATATCTTCACAGGATAAACCAACACCTCCTGCGATATCTTTGCAAGATAATTCTACTTTGGTAATCTCTGAAAATGTCGCTGCCGATTTTCCTCCTATACCTGAGTTTTCCATAAATGAAGTCCCTCAAGATGAACCCTTCTCTTCTTCTATTATTAATGCTTCTGCCTCAACCCCAATCATTAACCTTCAACGGGTTTCCTCTTCTCATGACATTCCTATGATCAAAGATGATTCAACTCTCCCCTCTTCTGTTATCATTACCTCTTCTTCTGAGTCTATTCCTCTTACTAAAGAAACCTGGAGGGAATGGATGTAGCTTTCAAAGTTTTATCAGATATCATGAATGACGCTAAGAAGACCTCCATTGATCCCATCAAGTCTAGTGTTTGCGAGTCTTTGAGTAAATACTTTAGTTCTGACAGGATGTCGCAAATGTCTTTAGAACAGGAAGTTAAAGTTTTGGAGAATAATCTTCAAGACATGGATGTGAAGTGTGAAACTCTCCATCTTGAAAATCAGAAGCTTCAATATTTCATTGGATCGTGATAATCTTCGAAAGAAGAATGAAGAATTAAAAGGTATTACTTTCTTTAAACCAGAAGCGAAAAATGGAGATATATCAGTTGGAATCTGTTGCCGAAGAAACTCGAATGGATAGAGATGTTTGGATGGAGCAATATAACCAATTAGATAATCTTCATACATACTCTGTTGATCAAATAGATAACCTTGCCAAAGAGAATGCTCACTTAGTTCAGAAGCAAGAGTCATTAAGTAATGAATTGTCTCATCTCTCTTATTCCTTGGCTAAATCTAATTTGGAGTTGGAAACCTTATCAGATGAGAATGGAACTCTATCTCAAGAGAAGCGAGTTTTGTTAAACAAGGTGGCGATTTCTTCGCAACAGCTTGATGTCTGTCAAAAAATATGTAATGAACAAGAACAATCTCTATGTTCGCTGAGAAGTAAACTCAAAGAAGTCACTGCTGAGAGGGATAAGCTTATTCAGGGTAGAATAACTTTAAGTGTGAAAACAAGCCAACTCAAGGATCAATATTCCAAGTTAAAAGAATCATACTCCTCCCTTGCTAAGGAGAATACCTTACTTGTTTCTAACGAAAAGAGTTTGCATTCTCGATTAAAAGGTCTGGTTGGAGATAATTTTGATAGTGCCATGGATCATTTGGAGAGTAGTTGCTTGGCTTTGACCCAACATCTTATCTCGCAAAAGGAAGGTAGTCATAAAATTTGACTACCTCATCCGTTTTTTCTTTGTCTAGTTTTCTTATGATATCTTTTTTTTTTTTTTTTGCGAATTTTTTATTTGTATAACTATGTTGTTCTTTATTTTTGCAGAATCTGAGAAAGATCTTCGTTCCTCCATTTCTACTTTGGAGGCTAAATATGCCAAGATTCGCAAAGAAAATGTGATTCTTGCCGCTACTCTCGCTCGTTCTCGCGATCGGGCCGAAAGGAGATTTGATTACCTCAGTTTCTCTAAAGATATCCAGAGTAGAAATCATCATAGGGCACTTCTTCGCCAGTTTCATCTCAAAGCTGAAGTTCTTTTGAATGATGTCTTATTGTCCAAATCTCTTGACCCTGTATCTGTCGAACCTCTGGAAGTTGAGGATGATGAAGCTCCTAATTCTCCTGATAGTGACTATGAATACGAAAGCGGCGAAGATCTCGCTAATGAAAAGGTGATCCCATCAAACAATGAAGCTGTCAATAATAATCCAGGTGAAGGGGGTTCTAGCGGGAATGCAACAACTGGCGAAAGTGTGGAAGCTGGTGAAGCTGATAAAATTGTTGAAGATGAAATAATTAATGTTGAGAAATGAACTTCTTTTGTAATTTCATTTCCTTTAGTTTCTTGTCTTCATAACTTCTTGCATATGATGTTTTTTATTTCCTTCTGAAATGCACTTTTTTGTAAGAAATATTATGTTTTTTATTGAACAATTCTCATATTGTCTCTTACTTTCTTCTTTGCGATAAATGACCTGCTGTTTATGGGTAAAAATCGTTTCCGCCGATTTTGGTAAATTCGGTAGGTGAGTGAGAAACTGGTTTAAACCCTAAACAAATGTGCTGCACGTGACCACTTTATAGATTTGAGAGATCGATCTGTACAGGTCCGGCCTAAACCAAGAAATGGCCGTTCCAGACTTGCTTCGGTCACAAAGTGGAGGAGAAGGGTTGATTTGGGGAGGGAAGCAAAGAAAGGTGTTGAGACCAGAATAGTTCTGGGAGAGTAGTATCTCGACTTGTATCAGAAAGTGAAAGCTTAGGAAGCTTGCAAGAGATGAAAGCTTTTTGGAGAGCTTGCAAAGTTGCCTTTTCTGAGAGTGTTGTATTTTTGTCCTGACCGAAACACGTTGTGGGGTGGAAATAGGTAAGACCTATTTATACAAGTCGAGATTGAAACGCACTACCCTGGCCTCATGAAGGAAGAGAGTAAAGGGTGAAATAATGGGAGGAGGTGGTAACCGCATGGTGTTAATGGGTGAAAACGTTTTCACCATTATTTCCTCATTTATTTGACCGCTTTATTCCTATTCACGCTTTCTTAATGTGAGCGTAGTGTACGCTGCAAGTTGTGACCGCCAAACCAAGACCCTGGAAAGCATCCCCCAGTTTGTGTTGATGTATCGAGTGTTGGTTGCATCTTGAGTGCAAGTGGTGCTGCTAGGGGCGCATGTGGCATGTGCGGAATGCCTTTGTTGCGAGTTGCACCTCGAGCGCAAGTGGCAATGCCAGAGCTGCTAGTGACGTGTGTGGAATGTGTGGAATGCCTTGGTGGTAGGTTGTACGTTGAGTGTAAGTGGCAATGCATAGAGCTGTTAGTGGCGTGTGTGGCATGTGCCAATGGCATGTGCGGAATGCCTTGGCGGTAGGTTGCACGTTTTGCAAGTTAGGCTACCAGCGTGGGTTTTGGCATGTGCCAATGGCGCGTACGGCCAAGTTGGCCTAGGTTGCACGTCTTGCAAGTTGGGCTACTAGCATGCGTGTTTTGCATGCGCCAATGGCATGCGTGGCCAAGTTGAATCATGGCCCGTGTTTAGAAAAGCTACCAGCGAGCGTGTTGGCATGTGCCAATGGCATGCTCGGCCATTAGGGCCACGTCCTGGTAAGAAAAAGCTACCAGCGAGCGTGTTGGCATGTGCCAATGGCATGCGTGGCCAATTTTGGTCGCGCCTGGTAGGAAAAGCTACCAGCGAGCGTGTTGGCATGTGCCAATGGCATGCGTGGCCAATTTGGGTCGCGCCCTAGTAGGAAAAGCTACCAGCGAGCGTGTTGGCATGTGCCAATGGCATGCGTGGCCAATTTGGGTCGCGCCCGGGTAGGAAAAGCTACCAGCGAGCGTGTTGGCATGTGCCAATGGCATGCGTGGCCAATTTGGGTTGCGCCTTGGTAGAAAAAGCTACCAGCGAGCGTGTTGGCATGTGCTAATGGCATGCATGGCCAATTTGGGTCGCGCCCTGGTAGGAAAGCTACCAGCGAGCGTGTTGGCATGTGCCAATGGCATGCGTGGCCAATTTGGGTCGCGCCTTGGTAGAAAAAGCTACCAGCGAGCGTGTTGGCATGTGCCAATGGTATGCGTGGCCAATTTGGGTCATGCCCTGGTAGGAAAAGCTACCAGCGAGCGTGTTGGCATGTGCCAATGGCATGCGTGGCCAATTTGGGTCGCGCCTTGGTATAAAAAGCTACCAGCGAGCGTGTTGGCATGTGCCAATGGCATGCGTGGCCAATTTGGCCTAGGTTGCATGATTTGCAAGCCTAGGCATGGGCGCCATTTTGGCATGGCATGGTTAGGGCCAAGGTAAGGGTGCTTGGCTTGGCGTGACGTGACTAGCGTAGCTAGGGCCAAGGCAGAGTGTGTTTGGCATGGCGCGGCTAGCTCGGGCTAAATGTGGCTGGCATGATTTTCCATTGGCACGGAGGTGCGGCTAGCATGGTTGGCATGCTTTGGCGCGTTTGGTGTGGCTGGCATGATTTGCCATTGGCACAGAGGTGCGGCTAGCTTGGGCTAGGTGTGGCTGGCATGATTTGCCATTGGCACGGAGGTGCGGCTAACATGGTTGGCATGCTTTGGCGCGTTTTGGTGTGGCTGGCATGATTTGCCATTGGCGCAAAGGTGTGGATAGGGCCAAGGTAAGTGTGTTTGGATTGGCGTGGTGTGATTAGCGTAGCTAGGGCCAAGGCAGAGTGCATTTGGCATGGCGCGGCTAGCTTGGGCTAGGTGTGGCTGACATGATTTGCCATTGGCACAGAGGTGCGGTCAGCATGGTTGGCATGCTTTGGCGCGTTTTGGTGTAGCTGGCATGATTTGCCATTGGCACAGAGGTGCGGCTAGCTTGGGCTAGGTGTGGCTGGCATGACTTGCCATTGACACGGAGGGGAATTAGGGTTTTGTTTGTCGTAACCCTAATTTGAAAAAATACCCCATATTAATTACTGATTACATGCATTAAATGTCCTAATAAATGTGTCACTGGTGACATTAGGTTATTTGGGGTTTTACGATTTTACCCTTTGTTTAAAAACCACCATCAACATTAAGTCCCCTGCTTAGCTCGGAACAGGAGCTTTGTTGCGAGGTTAGCATAAGATGGTGACAAACTATCAACAGCAAACTGTAAAGAAAATTGAGGAGGCTCGTCTGACCTTTTTATAAACAGGATTTGGAATCCTTGCCTCTGGCAGTTTTTCGCAAATCGGGAGGCTGGCACAATTGGGAAGTTAGTGTCGTGAGAGACAGGAAGCTGGGCGGTATTGAGAAGTTGTCACGAGTTGGGGAACTGAGCGTGCTAGTTGGCGGACCGGCGCAAGGTGAGGAAGCTGAGCGTGCTTGCTGGCGTGACTTGGGCGGCCATTGGGAAGTTGGCGCAGTTGGTGGGGCCGGTGTGGCTTGGGCGGTTGGAAACTGGCGCGAGCTTGATGGGACCGGTGAAAACAAGGAGGGAGTAGGTGTTTCTATATACAACAAAGTTTCCTTATTTCGCTTTCCTTCACGCGCAGCTTCAATCAGGGCATTATTCATGCTAAAATCCGGAAGCGTTATGTTCCTCATTGCTTCCTTTCCTTTTTTAAGGTTTCGTATTCATACCCAACATAATTGTATCGTCTCCCTTGTTTGAGAAAGGGGTTCTTCTTGTCGAGTTTCTCTCTTTGTCATGTCGCATAGAGATGAATCATCTTCTAACCAGCCAGATTCTCTAGGTGAAGGCGCGAGATCTGATTCTTGCAGGAGCATCCCAACAAAGGTTATTCGGGTTAAGAAAATCATACCGGTATGTTTTCTTCTTCTTTGGTGGACTGACGTGCGCTTTATCACTTGTTTGGTGAATGGAAAATTTCCCTTTTGTGCAGAGATATCCCGTTGGAGCATGTGTTACTGTTATCGACGAGGATGACCTAGTCGTTCCCCTCCCTTCAATTTCAACCTTGTTGACTGCTGCAGACTTGGAGAACGCTGATTTAGGGCTCTCTTGTCATGAATACCCCTATGCAGGTTTGTCGTTTGGGACCCGTATGAGGTGTCTCTACTCCAATTATCGGAATGTTGGCAGTTTCCTGGTGCGGAAAGAATTCGTGGTCCTTTATACGAGGATATGGAAGACATACGAACATATCGCTACCAGGAGCGTAGTGAAGTGTTGTTCGTCCGCCTTGGTTTCCATAGTGAACTGTCTTTTGCCAATGATTGCCGAGATGGAGAATATGTCCATCCGTGCTGCTGCAGAGTCAGCCATTCAAAGGTGGGAGAATATGGTGTCCACCTGTGAATCCTTGGAGTTTAATATCAGCTGGTTGCGGTATCGTCTCAATATTGTGAAAGTCGACAGAGCCGGTATTCTTGCTGGTGTGATCCCTACCACAAAAACCATGCTGGAAGAGGAGAAAGCTTTGGCCTTGGAGTCCTAGAGGATTGAAGAATTAATTCGCGACTTGAAGAGTAGGGATGAAAGATATCACGGTCGATTGAAGATGATATTTTGTAGGGATTATAATTTACTAGATGGGCTTTTCTGACTTGTATCACGAGATTTGAAGGCTCCTCTTTTTTTTTTTTTTTTTTTTTGTTGAAGAAATAAAGAAATTCCATTAATCCGTTGGATTGTATTGAAATTTGATAATTGGCAAGAAAAGTAAAAGCAGAGAGGGTGTCTGGACATTCACACTTTTGATGTTGCATGTTGCAAGGAAATGATTAGGCGTAGTATGCCTTAAGCCACTTTCCGTTGATGACTGCCTCTAGCTTTCCCCCATCTTCTTTGATAATCTTGTAGTAACCACTGTCGTACGCTTTAGTGATTATGTACGGCCCTTCCCATTTGGGAGAAAACTTTGGTGCCGATGCATCTTACTGGATGTGTTTGGCGGTTTTTAGCACCAGATCTCCTTCCTTGAAAACCCTGGATTTTACATGGCTGTTGTACGCCCTGGAAATCCTGTTTCTGTATGCTTGTGCATGTTCCTCTGCCCTGGATCTTCTAGAGTCCATAGTATCTAGTTCTGCGATTCTGGCATTGAGTGATTCGGCTTCATTCCACTGAGGTCCACTCGCTGCGGCGATTCTGGCAGACGGGATCTTGATTTCTGCTGGGAGGATCGCGTCTGCACCGTAGACAAGGGAGTAGGGAGACATGCCGGTGGAGCTTCTAGGAGATGTTTTGTACGCCCATAGAGCCATCGGCAATTGCTCGTGCCAGGTTCTGGGATTATCGTGTACTGTTCGGCTGAGGATTCGGATCAGAGTCTTGTTGGTGCTTTCGGCTTGCCCATTCCCCTGGGGATAATAGACAGTATAGAAGACTTGTTTAATTCCGTACCTCTCAAGTAGTTCCTGCACTTGCTTGTTAGCAAAAGGTATGCCGTTGTCGGTGATGACGTGTTTAGGTACGCCAAAACGGCAGATGATGTGTTCCTTGACGAATGCCGCGATCGTGGCTCCAGTGGTTCCTTTCAACGGGACAGCTTCAACCCACTTGGTAAAGTACTCGGTCGCGGTTATTATGTATTCATGCTGTTTTGAGGATGGCGGGTTGATCTTCCCAATGATGTCGAGTCCCCAGCTATAAAAGGGCCACAGGCTACTTATCGAGTGTAGGGATGTTGGGGGCGCGTGGATGAGGTTTCCGTGAATCTGGCATTCTCGGCATTTCTGAACGAAAGTAGCTGCGTCATCTTCCATGGTCGGCCAGTAGTACCTCTCGTGTATCTGCAGGAAAAGTTTCTGTTTCCCTTGGTGTTCGCCTTCGTGCATTTCTCTCAACATAATTGGGATTTCTGTACCGCCCAAACACCGCAGTAGACTTCCTCCGAAACTCTTGCGATATAAAACCCCGTCATGGAACACGAATCTTTTAGACTTTTGTTTTAGCTTGGAGGCATCCTCTTTGTCAGTAGGAAGAATGCCGTCGCGAAAGAAAACGATGTACGGCTCCTTGAGTCCCAGTGTGACTGATGTTGAGGACTTCTGTCTGACATGGGGGCGCCTGACAACTGGGACACGCCTTCTGGAGTAATTGGGATTGGGCTTCCATCTCCGGCCAATAGTATCCAAGTCGTTGTAAACGACGATAGAGGGTTACTACTGATGTTATTCCACAGACTTCGGTATGAACATGTTCAAGTTGTTATTGTACTTTCTCTTTTCCGAGACACCTTGACAGAGAGATGTCTGGATTTCGATGATACAAAACATCTTGAAGCATAAAGAAATTCCGCAAAGTCTTGAGGTCGACCTTCCCTTGGAAAAGTGAGTTGTTGAGTTCTTGAATGATAGGAGTTCTCCAGTTATCGTCCTTGGCTCTCTCAGGTTGTGAAAGCCATGTTGAAGCTATGGTTCGCCGTTTTACTGTTAGGGTTTCCTCGGATCCTTGAATCGTAGCTTTGATGCTAGTATAGCTAGGCAGTCAAGCATGCTTATTCCGCTACGGCCGACATGTGTGATGGTTGCTTCGGCGAAATAATTTAATAGTTTTTGTGCTTCACCCGTATGGTGCCAGCGTCGAGTTCTTTCAATGCGTAAATCCCGTTTACTGGTTGATGAGTAATTTGGAATCTCCTCTTATCTCCAAACGCGTGGCCCCGGCTCGTTTAGCTAGTGATAGTCCAATGAGGAAGGATTCGTATTCAGCTGAGTTATTGGTGCATGGAAAGTCTAGCTTGAAAGAGTGCGAGAAGACTTCTCCAGCAGGAGATACTAGTACCACACCTGCTCCTCCGGTATTAGTGCTAGGGGTGGAAGAGCCGTCGAAGAACAGTAGCCATGCTTCTTTTTCGACTAAAAAGATATCTGGAAGGTCTCCCGGAAGATCTTCTCGTAACTCTACGGTATTTTCTCCTGGGAATGCTGCTAACAGGTATGCAACAGCCTGTCCCTTTATGTCCCTCGGGGGAACGCACGTTATGTCGAATTCTGACAGCTGCAGGAGCCATTTAGCCGGCCTCCCTATCAAGGCGGGTTTCGAGAGAAGGAACTTTACAGGGTCTGACTTGGATATTAACACCACCTTGTTGGAGAGGAGGTAGTGCCTGAACTTCTGGATGGAATAAATTAACGCTAAACATGCCTTTTTGCTTTGGGGTATCTCGAGTTCGGCGTCTCTCAACATTCGATCAAGTAATATATGGGATATTCAATTCCTCTGTCGTCTTCTTGAGCAAGGAGGGCTCCAATGGCGGTATCGCTAAAGGCTGTGTAAAGACATAGTGGCTTCCCTTGCATAGGAGGCTTCATGACGGTCGGGGAGGAAAGCGTTTGTTGGATCTTCTGGTACGCTTTTTGCTGAGACGTAGTCCATGCGAAATTCGCTCCTTTTTTCAGCAGAGGGGTAAACGCAGTAATGATCTGTGCCAGCCCCTGGTATGAAGTGACGAATGTAGTTTACCTTGCCCATGAAACTCTGGAGCTCCTTTACGGTTTGTGGTGGTGGCATCGTGAGGATAGCTTGCGTTTTGACTGGGTCAACTTTTATCCCTGCGGCCGTTACTTGGAATCCCAAGAATTTCCCCGAAGAGACACCAAAGGCGCATTTCAAAGGATTCATCTTCAACTTGTATTCGTGACATCTTTCGAACACTTTTCGTAGCTTTCCTGGATGATCCGCTTGAGTCTTTGATTTAAGCACCACATCATCTACGTAATCTTCGACTTGCTTGTGCATCATATCGTGGAAGATGGTAGTCATGGCGCGTTGGTAAGTAGCGCCGGCGTTCTTCAGACCGAAAGGCATTACGGTGTAATAGAAGTTTCCGAGAGGGGTTCGGAAAGCAGTCTTACTCGCGTCGTGCTCATACATCTTTATCTGGTTGTAGCCGCTATATCCATCCATGAAAGAGAACATACCATGTCCACTGGTAGCGTCTACCAGCATGTCGATGTTAGGGAGCGGGAAATCGTCTTTAGGGCAGCACTTGTCCGGATCTCTGAAATCAACACAACATCCGATCCGACCATTCTTCTTTTTAACGGAACGATATTGGCCAACCAGGTGGGATGGTGAATAGGTTTGACAAAACCCGGCTAGTAATTTTCGGACCTCCGCCTTGATTTGTTCTTCTACGTCGTGTCTCGAATTGTCTTGGAGGTCGCTTGACTGGCTTGGATCCGGGTATCACGTGCAGATGGTGGGTGACTAGTTTTTCATCCAAGCCAGGCATTTCTTCGTAAGTCCATGCGAAAACGTCCTGGTATTCTTTGAGTAGGTCGACTAGCTTTGAGCGTTTCGCAGAATGTAGAGTTGAACTGATCAGAATGGGTCGCGGGAATTCCTCATTCCCTATATTGACAGTTTCGAGTTCGTCGGTGGTCAAGTCGGTCCCGTCTTGCAGCTTTTGAGGGGCGTATGGAACTTCCTCCTGGTTATTGTGAAAACATTCTTTCGGGAGGAGAGACCGGGTCATGGTCTCCCCTGCTAATTGCTAACAGCGGTGATGATGTGTGAGTTTTCCCTTTTTGCTTCGTCCTGCAGTAAGGGTACATTCTCGCTTGGTGCGGGCACGGGTTACGCCCGGTGGCGGGAGACTGGCGGGTCTTCCTTCTGAAGAGACGGTGGGAGGGCGGTCTCCTCTGCGGAGTATCTCCGACTTGTCGCTATCTACGAGCGATGTCCATTTTGGTATGTAAAACCGTGAATCTTGGTTGTCACGCCTTTTGAACCCTCCTTCGGCCCATGTGCTTCTATGCGATGAGCTGGTGCATAGGGGGACAAGTGACGCGAGGATGCGGACAACTTCTCTGTTCGATCCTGTTTTCCAGGCATTGGTGGTATGTTGAAGGAACGATTTTGAGATTGTGCAGCCACGGCCTTCCCAGTATCATGTGGTAGTCTGGTTCTTTTTCAATCACTTCAAACTTCACGCTTGATTGAATTGGCCCTATTGCCAGCTCCAAGTTGATGTAGCCGTATGTGCTAGTTTGGTTGCCTTCGAAATCTGTCATCGTAGTGGGTTGTCGTATGATCTCGTTAGGTCGCACCCTGGCAGCTTTAAGTGTCTTGAGAGTGATGACATTGGAAGATGCACCCGTGTCAATGAGCGCTCTTCGAAACTCTATGGTCCTGACAAAAACCATAACATGCAAGGCTCGGTTGTGACCGTCTTCCACCATCATATCGTCATCGGTGAAAACAATATTGTTGGTGGATTTTCCGGGGATCCTTGGAGTCCCCGTGGGTGCAGGAACTAGTGATGCGTTCAGTGCTATTCGGTTAATAGCAGAGAATGTTTTTATTCGCTGGTCCTTGGAGAGGTGTAGCAATTCACATAAGTTTTCTACCAACATGGTCGCCTCTGGTCCGCTGGCTTCCGGTCGGTGACAAAACCATTGATTTGAGAATGCTCACTCGGGATGTTAGTCCCCCTGCTCTTGATCTCACGGGGAAAATGTACCACTTAGCTCCGATGTTAGGCTGATGAGGAAGTCGAGTATCTTTGTTAATCGCATCCTTCATTAGATCCATGTTTTTGGCGTGGATCTCCTGAGCACGCATCGGTCAACCAGTCTTGGGACCTATTCATTAGTCGTATTGCTTCCGGAAATTGATGAGTCATCATGACCTTGAGCGGGATCAATGTTTGTGGAGATGGCCTGATAGCCGACCATGCTTGCGCGAATTTTGAGGACGGAAGCTAGAATTTGATATTGTAACCGAAAGATCAATCCTCCCGCTGTGGTCGCCAATTTTTTATGGGTAAAAATCGTTTCCGCCGATTTTGGTAAATTCGGTAGGTGAGTGAGAAACTGGTTTAAACCCTAAACAAATGTCCTGCACGTGAGCACTTTATAGATTCGAGAGATCAATCTGTACAAGTCCGACCTAAACCAAGAAATGGTCGTTCCAGACTTGCTTCGGTCACAAAGTGGAGGAGAAGGGTTGATTTGGGGAGGGAAGCAAAGAAAGGTCTTGAGACCAGAATAGTTCTGGGAGAGTAGTGTCTCGACTTGTATCAGAAAGTGAAAGCTTAGGAAGCTTGCAAGAGATGAAAGCTTTTTGGAGAGCTTGCAAAGTTGCCTTTTCTGAGAGTGTTGTATTTTTCTCCTGACCGAGACCTGTCGTCTGGTGGAAATAGGTAAGACCTATTTATACAAGTCGAGATTGAAACGTACCCTGGCCTCATGAAGGAAGAGAGTAAAGGGTGAAATAATGGGAGGAGGTGGTAACCGCATGGTGTTAATGGGTGAAAACGTTTTCACCATTATTTCCTCATTTATTTGACCGCTTTATTCCTATTCACGCTTTCTTAATGTGAGCGTAGTGTACGCTGCAAGCTGTGACCGCCAAACCAAGACCCTGGAAAGCATCCCCCAGTTTGTGTTGATGTCTCGAGTGTTGGTTGCATCTTGAGTGCAAGTGGTGCTGCTAGGGGCGCATGTGGCATGTGCGGAATGCCTTTGTTGCGAGTTGCACCTCGAGCGCAAATGGCAATGCCAGAGCTGCTAGTGGCGTGTGTGGCATGTGCCAATGGCATGTATGGAATGCCTTGGTGGTAGGTTGTACGTTGAGTGTAAGTGGCAATGCATAGAGCTGCTAGTGGCGTGTGTGGCATGTGCGGAATGCCTTGGCGGTAGGTTGCACGGTTTGCAAGTTAGGCTACCAGCGTGGGTTTTGGCATGTGCCAATGGCGCGTACGGCCAAGTTGGCCTAGGTTGCACGGCTTGCAAGTTGGGCTACTAGCATGCGTGTTTTGCATGCGCCAATGGCATGCGTGGCCAAGTTGAATCATAAACCGTGTTTAGAAAAGCTACCAGCGAGCGTGTTGGCATGTGCCAATGGCATGCTCGGCCATTAGGGCCACATCATGGTAAGAAAAGCTACCAGCGAGCGTGTTGGCATGTGCCAATGGCATGCGTGGCCAATTTTGGTCGCGCCTTGGTAGAAAAAGCTACGTGGCCAATTTGGGTCGCGCCTTGGTAGAAAAAGCTAGCGTGTTGGCATGTGCCAATGGCATGCGTGGCCAATTTGGGTCGCGCCCTGGTAGGAAAAGCTACCGCGAGCGCATGTGCCAATGGCATGTGCCAATGGCATGCATGTGCCAATGGTGGCCAATTTGGCATGTGCCAATGGCATGCGTGGCCAATTTGGGTCGCGCCTTGGTAGGAAAAAGCTACCGGCGAGTGTGTTGGCATGTGCCAATGGCATGCATGGCCAATTTGGGTCGCGCCTTGGTAGAAAAAGCTACCAATTTGGGAGCGTGTTGGCATGTGCCAATGGCATGCGTGGCCAATTTGGGTCGCGCCTTGGTAGAAAAAGCTACCAATGAGCGTGTTGGCATGTGCCAATGGCATGCGTGGCCAATTTGGGTCGCGCCAATGGTAGGAAAAGCTACCCGAAAAGCGTGTTGGCATGTTCCAATGGCATGCGTGGCCAATTTGGGTCGCGCCTTGGTAGAAAAAGCTACCAACGAGCGTGTTGGCATGTGCCAATGGCATGCGTGGCCAATTTGGGTCGCGCCCTGGTAGAAAAAGCTACCAGCGAGCGTGTTGGCATGTGCCAATGGCATGCGTGGCCAATTTGGGTCGCGCCTTGGTAGAAAAAGCTACCAGCGAGCGTGTTGGCATGTGCCTATGGCATGCGTGGCCAATTTGGCCTAGGTTGCATGATTTGCAAGCCTAGGCGTGGGCGCCATTTTGGCATGGCTTGGTTAGGGCCAAGGTAAGGGTGCTTGGCTTGGCGTGACGTGACTAGCGTAGCTAGGGCCAAGGCAGAGTGTGTTTGGCATGGCGCGGCTAGCTCGGGCTAAATGTGGCTGGCATGATTTGCCATTGGCACGGAGGTTCGGCTAGCATGGTTGGCATGCTTTGGCGCGTTTGGTGTGGCTGGCATGATTTGCCATTGGCACAGAGGTGCGGCTAGCTTGGGCTAGGTGTGGCTGGCATGATTTGCCATTGGCACGGAGGTGCGGATAACATGGTTGGCATGCTTTGGCGCGTTTTGGTGTGGCTGGCATGATTTGCCATTGGCGCAGAGGTGTGGATAGGGCCAAGGTAAGTGTGTTTGGCTTGGCGTGGTGTGATTAGCGTAGCTAGGGCCAAGGCATAGTGCATTTGGCATGGCGCGGCTAGCTTTGGCTAGGTGTGGCTGGCTTGATTTGCCATTGGCACAGAGGTGCGGCTAGCTTGGGCTAGGTGTGGCTGGCATGACTTTCCATTGACACGGAGGGGAATTAGGGTTTTGTTCGTCGTAACCCTAATTTGAAAAAATACCCCCTATTAATTACTGATTACATGCATTAAATGTCCTAATAAATGTGTCACTGGTGACATTAGGTTATTTGGGGTTTTACGATTTTACCCTTTGTTTAAAAACCACCATCAACACCTGCATAAATAATAGTTAATTTTTATAAATCTTTTGTCATATGGTCTTATTTTGCCTTCCTAGTTAAAGGTTTTACTGTGCCATCTCTTGTTATTGCAAAAAAATCGCAGGACGTCTTTACACTTTCATGTAAAGACCCATTGATTTCGTCTTATCATTTCTTAGTATTATTGCCTCTGTAGGATAATTTTATTGCGACAATATGACAGGCCTAAATTTTCTTGCGAGAATAAAGCCCCATGACATTGCCGTCTTGCTACGAAATCGCAGGACGTCCTTATACTTTCATGTACTGACCCATTGATCTTGTCTTATCTTTGTTTTTTTGTATTATTTCCTCTTTAGGATCATCGCACAAATATGACAAGCCTAAATTTTCTTGCGAAAATAAAGCCTCATGACATTTGCGTCTTAAGACACTTATCAGCTCCCTAATGGAGGGTGCTGCCCTTATCATCTCCCTGGTTGCTGATAGACGCATTTATGTGGCTAATTTGTCCTCAATGTTTCGTATTGTTAATACTCGATTTTTGTACTAATTTTGGTGTTTTTATGTGTGTGTAGGTGTTTTTGGAGAAATACACTTGTGCGGAAAAAGTTGCTCGAAAAGTGCTTTTTGGACCCCAGAGGACAATTGCTATACGGACCCTCACTTTTTCTAAGGGGCACCCACGGATATATATAGCCCATTTATCCATCGCACCCATCTTCCCCATTTGAATATGAACTTTTGGCGGGAAAAAAATGGTTTCACAGGGAAGAACTAGGGTTGCGATTTTGAAGCTGTTCCCGTGAGACTAAATGGATGTGATTGTTTGGGTAGATACCTTTGGGCCTAACAGGGTTGGTATGGGTCGATTCGGCGTCTACTTTTGGCTAGATAATTCGCGAGGAGAAGACAGAGAGCATGTGCCAAGAAGAGATATTCACGGGATTACAAAGAGTTTGAGCGTGTTTGAAAGACTTGTGGAGCGTGTTTGAGCTAAACAGGGATAGTTTGGAGTAAATAGGGTTGCAACAGACGCGTGCTGCTACAAAAAATGGAAAGAATATATCCCGAGAATAATATCATTGCTGCCGCGTAATGGGAAGATTTCTTGGATTAATGAGAAGTTATTCTTGGTCCAAAGGTGTATAAATAGGTTGATGGGGTCGATAAGAAGGAGACGGAGAGTTTGGGAGAGTAAGGAGCAACCACAGAGCAATAAAAATCGAGTTGGAGAATTCTGCTGCTGCTGCTGCCATTGAAGAACACGAAGAACATTCAACGCACGCCGGACCGTCGTTTTTGCTACAGTGACAACAACGCACAAACGTGGGTCGTAATCCATAGGCAGTCTTAAAGCAACAGTGACAACGACACTCTCATTTTATCATTCTCTGTAACAGATCGGTTTGTAACAAATATAACTGTTACAAACCCGGTTTTCATTATTTTTCTCCCTTGTTCATCATTTGTAAACCATTTTTGAGCATTAATAATGAAATTTGAGCGTGTTTCCAACATGATGAGCTAGAACCCATCACTGGGACGACGGAGGAAGCTGTTTTGCACCCATGTGGTAATTCTATTTAATTCCTTTATGACTATTTGCACTATTATAAGTGATTCATGATTTTTATTGATTATTTGTGAATTCGTTAGATGTCGATGCTTAGTCTTAGGTACTTTAGATGCGTCATGCTTGTGAATTACATATAATTCTTTATAAAATCTACCTTGGCAAAGAATTAGAGTCGATGTTTGTTACTTTATGAGCCTTAATTGTCCGGAATTAATAGATGAACCGCATGAATGTGAGAATTAGTGGAATCCCGAGTCCCAGTAACACTCTTCATCCTGTGACAATATTTGTATATATTTTTCTTTTATTTTCTTTTATTAATTCTTAAAATCAATCTCGTCAAGTCCGAGTGAACGACAACCCCTATTACTACAACATCATTGAAAAATACCATCAATTTTTGGCGCCGCCGACGCGGACTTGTGTATAGATTTGTTTTTAGGTTTTATTTTTCTTTTTATTATTTTTGTTCTTTTTTACGCGTTTTGGTATTTCTGTTTGCTTTCAGATTTGGAGTGGAGCAAAAGAAAAAGAGAAAGTGCTGAAAAGAAAAGCAAAGCCAAAATAGGAAAGAAAAGAGAGATCCGAACGGAGTAAAAAAAAATTTGTATATAGTGTAATTATTATTTTTATTTATTTTTTTAGAAACTGTAATTAGGTAATTATTTTTGTAATTTTAATTTTTGGACTTTTTAATTTTTGGACTTTATTTTTTGACTATTGGACATTATTAATTTTAAACCCTAAGGAAGGGTTAATTTAAATATAAACTGCACAGGGAAGGACGGCGATTTACAATACTGTCTCGGCCCCTCGGGTTCGTACACGACATAGGATTTGTGGCCCGAGTCGACTTCAACGGTTCATCCCCGTCTGGAACGGAGGTAAGAATTCTAAACACCCGCGAATCCCCTGTCAGCGGGTTTCTTGGATGATTTCGTGTGAATATATGTCGAGGAACTGAATCCGGCTGCTTTAAATTCCTAGTAAAGGGCAAGGACTGGCCATACAAGATAAGGGTTCGGATTTCATCACCGTTCTCTTCTTGCCCGCCTTAGGAAAACGAAACCAAACACGAACCTAAGCTTAAAATACTGACTAGAACGAGACCGATAGGGTAACGAGCTTAATAGGAAAGTCATTCGAGAAATATTGGTTACTCTTTTAAGCATACTTCGAAGTTCATGATGGTTTCTGTGAGTTGAATGTGTGACTGCGCCGCCTTGTAATGCGGTGAGGCCTTGGGTATCAAAGCTCCACGTAGCTTCCCTCGCCTCTATTCAACTTACTTAAACTCAGATTGATTCCAGAGGGGTTTGCTCAGATTGTAACGAATTCCCTTTCGAAGGATTAGAAGCTGGTCTAGAAACAATCTAAGTGGAGCCATCATGCTTTTTGTTTGCTAGAAATCAGTAGGTTTGTTGTGGTCGAGTCAGCCTTGTTTGTGCTTGCGTAGAATTCCCTTGCAGTTAGGATGGAAAACTGGTATAACCAATGCAACGAATATCCAACTGAAAAATATGGACATTATTACTATGACCATAGTGTGAATAGTGGTTGGGAACGCCAACCTTTTGAAGGTTATGGGTCATACCATGGTGAGCCCAATTACTATCCACACGTGCGTCAGTCTTATGAGCAAAACAATTCATCTATTTCTCTAGAAGAGGCTTTCAAGAGTCATTCCTTATTTGTGAAGGAAACCTTAAATATTCCAGATGAGTCCCAGAGCAAATCAACTAGGATGTCTTTAGAAGAGACTCTTAAGAAATTTACTGAAAGTACAAATAGGATTGTCGAAAAACTTGCTCGAAATAATCTTAATTTCCAATACAGTGTTTCCAATAATACCTATGAAAATGAGGATTTTTATAATCAGGATGACGAGGTTAGAATTGGTAACACTACTTGTGTAGATGAGGTTCAACCATTTTCATGTTATTATAATGATGATTATGATGAGGATAGTGTTGATGAAGAATTTGAAATAAATAGGCATAGTGATCAGGAAATTGTTACCCCAATTGAACTTTATAACGATAATATTATTTCTAGTTCAAATCCAAATAATTTTAATAATTATTCACCTATTCAAAAGGATGAGGATTTGACTAGAGATACCCCCGCTTTAGACGATGTAGTATTTCCATTTGATTACGAAGCCAATGATGGTTTAGAGGAACGAGTATATTTTGAGTCTAGCGATTTAGAAACAATAGACTTAGAAAAAGAAAATGAACTCGTAGAGATGAGTGAGGATGTACCTGACTTAGAAGAATCAATTGACCATTTTCAAGAATCAGACGACCTTGAAATTATGGAAGTTATGACTAGTATTTCTAGAGACACTGAAAACTCTAAGTTTGGAGGTGATTATCATTCTCCATGTGCTTTAACTCTTAGAAAAGTCCCTAACTTGGGACTTGACATATGTGCCTCAACCATTTTAAAAGATTATCTTCATACACTTTTTCCTGAACCTAGTTGTGTCCATAAAGAAGTTCAGTTGTTAAGAACCCATCCTCTGGTTGATGTGGTTAACCCAGGCTATGATACCACGATTGATTTTGTTTTCCCACCAAATATTTTTCAACCAATTATGGGAACATATAAGTTTCAAATGTGTCAATTATTAAGTTTTGAGACTAAACCTAATTACTTTAGGATATTAGGGTCGACACATTTGCTTAAGAATGACCACTACTGTGGTCAACTGTGTGAGTCAAGTCTGATTGACTTAGAGGATCCCAGATTATTCGGAGTTATTGTTATGTGCTTCTAAGTTCTTAGTTGAGTATTTCCGGACTCTAGGAACCGATCTTCAGGATCCTTCCTTTGAGGAAATCCAGTAGATGAAAACTTTTTATCTAGACCCTTTTATAGAGCTCGAACCCGAACCACAACTAAATGTAGTTGTCTTAAACAAAAAAAAATAGATAAGGGTGTGTTGGATATCTTCCGGTGCATGTGCAGTCTCCTCTTCTTGTGGGTAGCACTTTTTGATCCAGATGACCCGTAGTTATTCCGACTGTTGCTATATGATTCTTCGAGGTGACTAATCCTTTCCAATGTCTGGCTGAAGACTTTAAACTTAGCACTTCTTGGTAGGTAACCCATGCTCTTGCAACACGGTAATATTTTTCCTTAACTCTTTTGCTTCAAATGGTAACAGTTTCTCCTTGTTCATGTTTTTAATTTCATCTTTAGAACATTGAGGACAATGTTAGATTTAAGTTTGGGGGTATGGGAGAAACTTTTTAGTTGCAATAAATAAACTCCAGAGCCTAGAAATTTGTGTTTATTAAGGATTGCACTAACCAATCTAAGTGGATGGAAGCATTTTGGTTGTAGGAGTTGAGGAACCAATCTGATTAGATGGAAACATCTAAAGAGTCTATTCATAAAAGCACAGAGCTCAGGTGTTAGAAAAAGAAAACATGGTAGTTTCGCCATATCCTCGTGATGGAAACATCGAAAGAATACTGATCACTTCTTTTATTTTTCTCTTTACCATTGCTAGGGTGAAATAGAGTGACTGAGACAAAAAAAAAAAAAAAAAAAAATTGAGACCAGACCACTAGACCAACCAGAATAAATACAATAAAGTCGATCACTGGTACCCTTGTATATGCCAGCTGAGTTGACCTAGAGTTAGGATTATCGACCACTGGTCCCCTTGTATATGCCAGTGTGTTGATATTAGTCCAGACCAGTGTCTCAGTCCATTAGGATAGGTTCACCTTAGTCAACATCATCCACGTTTTTCTACACCCATCTTCATAATCTATCCATGTGATTGGTTGACTCCGGTTTATGATGTCCAGAAATTATCTGAGTAGAGCTCTGTCACTTTATATGAATTTTAGTATGCTTGAGTGCAAACTCGTGTACAAAGAATTGGAATTTCGCATCAGGTACTTCCTCCCGTAGTCAATAAGTATGCCAACCAAGGAGATTCTTTAGTGCCTTCCAAGGTTCTGCGTAGATAGCTAGGGTCTGGAGTGAAGGTTTTGTGGGTACACCTCTGGTAAACCCTCCGGAGACAACACGCCGCCACTAGGGCCACCTAGCGGTTTAACGGCTTGCTGCACGTGCTAAGTGTAGTCTTTTTATTTTCTTGAATAAATTTGCTCGAGGACTAGCAAATAATAAGTTTGGGGGTATTTGATAGACGCATTTATGTGGCTAATTTGTCCTCAATGTTTCGTATTGTTAGTACTCGATTTTTGTACTAATTTTGGTGTTTTTATGTGTGTGTAGGTGTTTTTGGAGAAATACACTTGTGCGGAAAAAGTTGCTCGAAAAGTGGTTTTTGGACCCCGGAGGACAATTGCTATACGGACCCTCACTTTTGCTAAGGGGCACCCACGGCTATATATAGCCCATTTATCAATCGCACCCATCTTCCCCATTTGAATATGAACTTTTGGCGGGAAAAAAATGGTTTCACAGGGAAGAACTAGGGTTGCGATTTTGAAGCTGTTCCCGTGAGACTAAATGGCTGTGTTTGTTTGGGTAGATACCTTTGGGCCTAACAGGGTTGGTATGGGTCGATTCGGCGTCTACTTTTGGCTAGATAATTCGCGAGGAGAAGACAGAGAGCATGTGCCAAGAAGAGATATTCACGGGATTACAAAGAGTTTGAGCGTGTCTGAAAGACTTGTGGAGCGTGTTTGAGCTAAACAGGGATAGTTTGGAGTAAATAGGGTTGCAACAGACGCGTGCTGCTACAAAAAATGGAAAGAATATATCCCGAGAATAATATCATTGCTTCCGCGTAATGGGAAGATTTCTTGGATTAATGAGAAGTTATTCTTGGTCCAAAGGTGTATAAATAGGTTGTTGGGGTCGATAAGAAGGAGACGGAGAGTTTGGGAGAGTAAGGAGCAACCACAGAGCAATAAAAATCGAGTTGGAGAATTCTGCTGCTGCTGCTGCCATTGAAGAACACGAAGAACATTCAACGCACGCCGGACCGTCGTTTTTGCTACAGTGACAACGACGTACAAACGTGGGTTGTAATCCATAGGCAGTCTTAAAGCAACAGTGACAACGACACTCTCATTTTATCATTCTCTGTAACAAATCCGGTTTTCATTATTTTTCTCCCTTGTTCATCATTTGTAAACCATTTTTGAGCATTAATAATGAAATTTGAGCGTGTTTCCAACATGATGAGCTAGAACCCATCACTGGGACGACGGAGGAAGCTGTTTTGCACCCATGTGGTAATTCTATTTAATTCCTTTATGACTATTTGCACTATTATAAGTGATTCATGATTTTTATTGATTATTTGTGAATTCGTTAGATGTCGCATGCTTAGTCTTAGGTACTTTAGATGCGTCATGCTTGTGAATTACATATAATTCTTTATAAAATATACCTTGGAAAAGAATTAAAGTCGATGTTTGTTACTTTATGAGCCTTAATTGTCCGGAATTAATAGATGAACCGCATGAATGTGAGAATTAGTGGAATCCCGAGTCCCAGTAACACTCTTCATCCTGTGACAATATTTGTATATATTTTTCTTTTATTTTCTTTTATTAATTCTTAAAATCAATCTCGTCAAGTCCGAGTGAACGATAACCCCTATTACTACAACATCATTGAAAAATACCATCAGTTGCCCCTTCAAGGAGGCGTACACATCGGCCATACAAGACTAGCTCCTCCCATACGGTCTTAACAACAACCAGTTGTTTTCGCAGCCTCTTATCCCTTATACCTATATGGCTTATGGTTACGAGACTGCACCCTAAGTGGAGTTTTCTTCGGGCCGAGTGCATCATATGCCAAGACTTTCCAAGAATGGCCGAGACACTTAAAATGCCCCAGGCACTCTTGGCTCAACCGTGTACCTTGGAGCCTTGATCATACGCTGACTCCTTAGAAGAGACCCTCGGTCGTCCAACCAGGGTATAACCTTATATATATAGTTGGAAATCCAAGGTATCTTCCTGGATGGGCTTTATTGACCCCAAATCTCCATGACCCAGGTTCCAGGGGCGGTGTAACCTTTTCCCTAAGCCATGTTAACAGATACCCCCTTTTATGACGTACTTTAGGTCTTACATTTGCCTCTTACGAAATTTTTATTCGCGAACTAGGGTGTACGCCATAGCAGGTTCGTCCCATTCTAATATGTCATTGTTTTTTGGTTATCTCTTGTTATTTTCTTTGCGATATCTTCGCATGCTCTTTCTTTGTTTCGTGCAATTTCGCAATGATTCTTTCGCAACATTTTCATATAAGTTCATTTCGCTTCAACCATACATTACTTCGCAGTCTATTCTTTTCCCACAATCTTCTACGGGTAATATTTCTTCAAGTATAATCTATTCCACGGTCTATCCAATCTGTGGCCCACATCTTTGCCCTCAGGATCCATTAATCTATATGCCCCTGTTCCGACTATCTCCTTGATGATATAAGGTCCATCCCATTTTTTCGCCAGCTTGCCACCACTTTCTCGCTGATATACTGGTGTTTCTCTCAACACCAAATCGCCTGGTTGAAATTCGCGTGTCTTGACACGTTTGTTATATTCTCTGGATAATGTTCGCTGGTAATTCTCCATATGATGTAGTGCTCTTTCTCTTTTTTCTTATAATTCATATAACTTGATCAAAATGTTACCCGCACTAAGATTTTTCTCCCAAGCTTCTTTCTTTGTTGTTAGAATAATAACTTCTGTCGGAAGTACAGCTTTAACTCCATATGTTAAACAAAAGGGTGACATTCCCGTAGCTTCTCGCCTGGTTGTATTGTAAGCCCATACTGCATTATGCACTTGTTCACACCATGCCTTATTATGTCCTTCTAACTTCTTCTTCAGTATATCTGCGATTGTTTTATTTGTTGCTTCTGCCTGTCCATTAGCCTGCAGGTATAAAGGAGTTGATTTCCCACATTTTATCTGAAATACATTAAGCAAAAATTCTATATTTTGTCCCTCAAATTGCTTCCCATTGTCAGATACCAACTGTGCAGGGATTCCAAATCTGCATATGATGTTTTCGAATATGAAGGTAAAAATATCTTTATCGCGAATGTGTTGTACCGCTTTTACTTCTGCCCATTTTGTGAAATAATATGTAGCGACAATCAGATACCTTCTTTGCCCTGTACCTGGTAAAAATGGTCCCATAATGTCTAAACCCCATTTTCCAAAAGGCCATACACTTGTTGAAGAAGTTAATGGTGCTCCTGGTGCATGTATTTTCTTTCCGTGCCTTTGACAATCTTCGCAACGCCTTGATATTTGTTTCGCATCTTCATGCATATATGGCCAATAATAGCCTTGCAAATCTTTTTTCGCCTTATGTGCCAAAGATCTTCCACCACCGTGATTGCCAAAGCATCCCCACGTGTAACATCTTTAATACTGCTTCTCCTTCCTTTCGTGTTAGACATCTAAGCGAGGGTCCATTAAAGGATCTTCGGTATAGTACCCCGTCTCTTAATTCATAATTTGTTGCACGACTTTTTAATTTGTGCGCCTCTAATCTATTTCTTGGTGTTTCTCCTTTCATCAGATATGCATGAAGTTTTGCTCTCCAATCTTCACTATAGGGCCTTTGTGCTCCATCTTCTATGAGCATCACTTGTCTCTTGCTCTTCCTCTTTATTGATTGATGGTGATAAAAGTGTGTCGTATTTTTATGCATCTCGCAGCTGGATCTGTCATCATACTTGATATAAAAGCGAAAGCATCTGCGAGTCTATTGTCTCTTCTTGATATATGTCTCCATTTTTTATTTTTGGTATCTTCGCCGACAATTCTTCAACAAGTTTCTTGTATTTTTTCAAAGATGGTTCATTTGTAGTATATTCTTCTTTATCTGGCGAATAGCTAATTGGGAATCACTGGTGATTCTCACATTCTCCAACTTCATTTCTATTGTGAATTGCAGAGCATGTATTATAGCTTCATATTCTGTTTCATTGTTGGTAGATGCAAATTCCAATCTGAAAGAAAAAGCCATTTTATTGCCTTCTGGCGAAATCAGAACGATCCCAACTCCGTTGCCTTCCCCATTTGATGATCCATCTACCAATATTTCCCACTTGTTTGGCTCAGTTAATAAATCCCTTGGATTTCCATGTTCTTCTTCTATATCCATCATTTCTTCCACTGCTCCATCCTCTTCCAAAGGAAATTCTGCTAAAAAATCTGCGACAACTTGTGATTTTGGTGAAGATAGTATTTCATATTTGATTTTGCAATGACTTACTTGAGCATTTCATCTCTCAACTCTTCCTGACCTTTTTGAATTTTTCATTACTGACTCAATCGGTACTTTTGTCACTACCTTAACTGTGTGTGCTTGGAAGTATATGCGAAGTTTAAATGTTGCATAAACTAATGCCAAAATTAGTTTTTCAATTTTTGAATAATTCCTCTCCGCGGCATTGAATGTTTTGCTGATGTAATAGATTGGCTTTTCCACTCCTGCATCTATTCGCAATAATACTGCGCTTAGTGCATGCGAGGTTGTCGCAAGGTAGATTAATAATTCCTCCCCTGGCTCTGCTTTTTGTAAAATTGATATATCCATTAGATGTTATTTTATTCCTTGTAAAGCCTTTTCACATTCATCTGTCCATCTAAATTTCGCTCCCTTTTTAAGTATGTTGAAAAAATGTTTACACTTATCAGATGATCGCGAGATGAATCTTCCTAGCGAAGCTAATAGTCCATTTAACTTTTGCACATCTTTCACCGTTGCTGGCGTTGGCATATCGCGAATTGCTTGTACTTTCTATGGATCGACTTGTATTCCTTCTTTTGACACAATGTAACCTAAAAATTTTCCTGATGCAACCCCAAAGGTACATTTTTCTGGATTTACTTTGATGTTGAAATGCCTCATTTGTTCAAAAATTTCCCTCAAGTCCCGTACATGGTCTTTTGCTTCTTTACTTTTTATTAACATGTCATCCACATATACCTCTAGTGTTTTATGTATCCATTTCGCGAAAACCTTTTCTACCATCCTTTGGTATGTTTATCCAGCATTTCGCAGACCAAATGGCATTTTTGTATAACAGTATAATCCTCTTGGAGCGAAAAAGGCAGTATGCTCTTAGTCTTCTTCAGCGAGGGGAATTTTATTGTTGCCTTTGTATCCATTAAGAGAGGATATCCTTTCATTTCCTGCCGCTGACTCAACCATTTGCGGAATATCTGGCAAAGGAAAACTATCTTTCGGACAAGCTTTGTTTAGATCGGTAAAATCTATGCAAATTCTTATCCCTTTCTTCTTCTTTGGGACTACGACCATATTTTCTATCCATTCGGGATATTTTGCTTGTCTAATGATTCCTGCGTCAAGCATCTTCTGCAATTCTTCTTTTATTTGAGGGTGATATGCTGTTGCAATTTTTCTAATTCTTTGTTTGAATGGTCTTGCATTTTTGTCAATCTCCAACTTATGGCACGCTACAGATGGATCTATTCCAGGCATCTCATCCATATCCCATACGAAAATGTCTTTGTAATCTCGCAACAAATCAACAGTCCTTCTTTCCTCATCTGCCTCCATTTTAGTCCCAATTTTTAACATCTTGGGTTCTTCTTCAGTTCCGACGTTCACTTCCTTTGTCGGCTCTGCCGCGGTGTAGCTAGCCTTCGGTTCTCCCATAGGCGTTGGTCTTTTTACTTCCTTCGTAAGCTCATTCTCTTCTTCCGAGATTTCTCTAGGTATTCCTTTTCCTTCTTCTGCTCTTATCATATAAATTCTAAATTCTTCTTCCTTTTTCGCTGCTTTTGCCATCTTTTTGCGATCTTTTCGCCTCTTCACCTGTTCTTCATAATGTTTTACCTCGATTTGATGATATATACTTCCTTTATCGGTATCTCCTCTGATTTCGCCAACTCGGCATAGGAAATTTGACACATTGATGAAATGTCGAGGATACAGCTTTTATTGCATATACCCATGGTCTTCCCAACAACATGTTGTATGGCGATTCCATATCCACTACACATAACGTCACTTGTGTTTCAATTTCTCCCAATAGAATTCGCATTTTAATTTCCCCCTTAGGTTTTGTTATAGATTTGCCGAAACCATGGATATGATATGTTGAGGAAGTCATTTCTTCATTTTTGTACCCCAATTCCTTATAAGCATGATAAAACATTATATTCACTAAACTCCCTGTGTCCACCAAAGTTCTATTTATTGCCCATTCTTTCACTGTTTTTGTTGGTTCCCCTTCTTCCTTGCTTGCGCTTATCGTAATCACTAGTGGAGATGTGTGATTTAAATTCTCTCTTGATATCTCTGTTGTTGTAAACGTAATCTTCTGTTTTTCCCATTCTTTCAAGGGTGACACCTTCTCTGTTGTTATAATTTTCTTTCCTTCAAAATCTCGTTTGTGTATTCTCCCTCTGATACTTTCATGAAATTTATTAACCATCGTCTTTGTAATCATATTACATTCCAATTCTCCATTACTCTCCTTGATTCTGGCTTTCTCCATTTTAACCAATTTATCTATCATACTCCTGATTTGAACAATTTTAATGACAATATCCACTCTCTAATCTTCAGTACCCCTCCCTGTTTCTAGCGCCAATATGTAGTTGCAGGAAATCCTACACTACACCCCTCACAAGAATCCACACAATCAAACCATTTTAAGATGAACAATTATAATTTTTATTAATTAACTTCTTGAATGTTTACAAGGTAAAATGGAAAACAGCTAAAGAAATTACAATCACTATCGACTTTCTCTCTCTTAATGACTTGCTCCACACTCGAAAAAGATCTCTCTCTCCAATAGGCATGTTCGTCTCTTTATATAGGGTATTACATAACGGATTACAGCTAAGCTGTCCTTTATTTTCGGGAACGATTTGCGAAGTGTCGCAAGTGTATAAATGCATAATCTCGTGACACTCCTATATATCGCTAGGTCTTCACACCTTTCTCGTGTTCTGGCTGTCGTCATCCATTGCGTCACTTATTTTACTCGTCTGCGATGCCTTCGCTACGTAACGTTTATGAATTTCGCAGAGGTGTTGGTGTTGCGATATTCTGATCCTACAGTACTAGTATAACACACCGAGAGTTGTATGCTCAATCGGGCTAGTATAACACACCGAGAGTTATAGCCTGTATGGGTATTTCGTACATGCTTCATTATTAATGCTTGGAGGTTCGTGTTGCTCTGCTGAGAACAACACTCAGTCGTCATGCCGCACCGGTAATGAGTACAGGAAATACAAGGCTGGTTATGCATTAATTAATAATGCTGTAAATTCACGGGGTATATGGGATTGTTGCCACATGCTCCAACCTGGATGAATTTCGTGTATTTAATTCACAGAACACTGGGATTGTTGCCACATGCTCCTTTCTAGGTGAATTAGTAAAGTGAAGAAGTATTCATCACTTATCAGCGGCTTTATTCTTTGCAGGATGTCAGCGCATAAATTTGGTTTTACAATTTTAGCCCTAAACTAAAATCCACCATCAACACCTGCATTTCAGTTTTATCTCACAACAATTGTATATGTCAATATAGCTTTCAAAGGAAAAATTCTAGCACTGGAACAACTAAAGACATGTGATAAAGAGTGTAAAGTGTATCTACCTTAGACATGCATAGAGAATGATTTACTGTAGGAAGTTATGACTGCCAATTACTAAGAGATAGTTTTTAGGCTAAGAACTGAATTCAAAGCCAAGCTAGTTGTCCGGCTTTACGAGAATTGTGAATGTTCACCTCCAGGGTTGGTGATATTTTAATTTACCCGCGTTGTACATCGACGACTATACCCTCCCTTGCTTTATTACAAAACTATTTACATTCATATGTACAAAAAGAAGCATTGATTTCCTATTTATTTACATTCATAACTAAAGAGAAACTACTCAATGGTTTGAAACAAACGACAAATAACAACTCAGTTCATTTCAATTTTTTTTTCTTCTTTTTCAACTGATTTTGGAATAACGAGAGATACAAACACAAGATGACACAACAACTTTACACAAAAAATAGCAAAATACATTACATGACACTTTTAGCAAGAGGTAGCCATTTTCGATGCACCCGGTCAAATTCAATGGTTGCTTTTCTTAATGTATCTTCCAACTTCTATCCCAACCAACCAAAGAACAAGCTAGTCGAGTCTCATTCAGTATTCTAGATGATTGGCAGCCTACTTAACCTATGAAAATACGTCGATATACACTCTTGGTAGATCGTGCATGTGCAAATTTTCTATATCACATGTGAATTGTGTTAGAATCAGGGCTGCCTCATCATCTAGACTAAGAACCCTAAGATATCATACATGCACAGGTATCACAAATCAAGGTAAATGTGCTTCATTTTTTTTTTTTTTTTTTTTTTTTTGAATTATGATTTTATTTATTCACAAGTTCTAACCATACCTAATCACTACAAAGTTCATGTGATATCTACTTGTACCCCCAAACCTATGTTAAACAGTGTCCTCAATGTTTCTAAGGATTCACAAAGCTATAACATTCCATGAAGTTCATGAAGAGAAAGAAGAGGTTAGAGAGTACCATATCTAACAAGTGTTGTCAAACTAGACAGTTGAGTGCTTCGAGATCACACAACAAGGTAGATATCACAAAAACAGAGATTTTATACAACAAATAAAAAAAACTAATCTATCAAACTGAAACCAAAAGAAAGCAAGAGGAAGAAAAAGGAATTCTAAACCTGATATGTACAAGGGTGAACCAATTCAATTAGATAGACAAGGTCTTCCAGATCAGTTGTTTCAATTTCAGATGGAATTGGTTCTAGGAATGGCTTTAATCTCTGCCCATTGACCTTGAAGACGTTCTTCGTTGCTACATCTTCGAGTTCTACAGCTCCATGAGGGGATACTACGTGTACAAGAATGGGTGCATGTCCATCTAGAGCGCAACTTACCGGTAAAAATATGCAAATGAGAGTTGTACAATAAAACTTTTTGACCAGGTGTGAAGGACTTGCGCAAAATGCGCTTGTCATGAAACACTTTCATTCTATTTTTGTACAACTTAACACTATCATAAGCATCATTTCTCAGTTCTTCCAATTCATTGAGCTGAAGTTTCCATTGCCTTATCAAGAGAAAAGTTAAGTTTCTTAATAGCCCAATATGCATGATCTAACTCAACAGGTAAATGACAAGGTTTGCCATACACAATTCTGTAAGGATACATGCCAATATGAGTTTCATATGTTGTTCTATAGGCCCATAAAGCATCATTCAATCTTAAAGACCAATCTTTTCTAAACGGGTTAACCATCTTTTCTAGAATATGCTTAATCTCCATATTAGAAACCTCTACTTGGACACTGGTCTGCAGATGGTATGGGGTTGCAACTTTATGAGTTATACCATACTTGCGTACTAATGACTCAAAAGGTTTATTGCAGAAATGTGAACCACTATCACTGATTATAGCTCTAGGTGTGCCAAAAACGAGAAAATATATTTTCCTTTAAGAACGAAGTACCACTTTGTGGTCATTTTTTTTGGTTGCAATTGCTTCTACCCACTTAGAAACATAATCAACAACAACAAGGATGTATAGTTTACCTTCAGATTTAGGAAACGGACCCATGAAGTCAATTCCCCACACATCAAACAGTTCAACAATAAAAATAGGGTGCAATGGCATCATGTTTCTCTTGGAAATACTTCCTAGTTTCTGACAACGTTCACAAGCAATACAATAAGCATGACAGTCTTTGAACAATGATGGCCAATAAAATCCACTCTGCAAGACTTTTGCAGCAGTTTTCTTGGCACTGAAATGGCCTCCACATGCTTGGTCATGACAAAAAGATATCAAATCTTTATGTTCATTGTTGGGGACACATCTCCTAATGATTTGGTCCGGTCAATACTTAAATAGGTACGGGTCATCCCAAAAGAAGTGTTTAACTTCAGCCAAGAACTTAGAACGGTCTTGTCTTGACCAATGCAAAGGCACTTCCCGTAGCAAGGTAGTTCAAAATGTCAGCAAACCAAGGAAACTCAGACACAAGCATTAATTGTTCATCAGGAAATGACTCTCTAATAAGAAAGGACTCATCCACAGACTCAACATTTAACCTAGACAAGTGATCAACAACCATATTTTCAGAACCTTTCTTATCTCGAATTTCGATATCGAATTCCTATAACAATAGTTATCCATCGGATAAGACGAGCTTTAGCATCCTTCTTAGAAAGAAGGAATATTAAAGCAGCATGATCAGTGTATATGATGACCTTAGACCCTATCAAATATGACCTAAACTTGTCCAATGCAAAAACAACAACAAGCAATTCCTTCTCAGTAGTTGAGTAATTAAGTTGAGCATCATTAAGATTCTTGATATCATATTATATCACATATGGAAGCCTATCGACGCGCTGTCCTAAAACAACACCAACAGCAAAATCAGACGCGTCACACATGATTTCAAATGGAAATTTCCAGTCAGGTGGTCGGACTATAGGGGCTGAAGTTAGAAGAGTTTTGAGTTCTTCCCATGCTTGCACACAAAATAAACATCTTTACCAAGTAGATTACAGAGTGGTCTTGAGATCTTACTGAAATCTTTAATGAATCTACGGTAGAAACCAGCATGGCCTAAAAATGATCTAACCTCCCTCACAGAGCGAGGTTGCTAAAGGTGCTGAATAAGGTCGACTTTTGCTCTTTCTACTTCGATGATATGTCATAAAACTATGCCTGACTGAACCATGAAATGGCATTTTTCCCAGTTCAAAATTAATTTCCTTTCTTTACATCTGATCAAGACAAATGCAGGATGATGCAAACATTCATCAAAAGAAGACCCAAAGACAGAAAAATCATCCATGAATATCTCAAGAAACTTATCAACCATGTCAGAAAAAATTCTCATCATATAACGTTGAAATGTAGCGGGTGCTGAAAATGCGGGGGTCTAACAACCACACCCAACAATTCATTTGGCAATCTGAGAGGACTTACTCCAATAAACTTTCTAGAGAATCAACTAGACAGTCAGACTCAATCTAGAGTAAATTATATCAAAGAGTTTAATATCTCTAACTCTTAATTCAATCCGCAATCAGCAAATAAAAATCTGCGAGCCCGATTGAATATAATAGGAATAACTTGAACGGTACCAAAGACCAATGTTCAAGTGTAAATCAATGTAAATCAACAACCAAAGGTTGGATATTCTAATTGATTGAACTTAACGCACAACCTGTGATATTTTAATTATATAACAAAATATAATGCGGAATGTAATTGCAGGAAATCCTACAACACACCCCTTATCATATCTTGATGCTAATTTCTAGATCTAAACATATTAATCATCTAAATCTCAAAATATAAGTGCTAGAAATATAAATTGACACAAGGATTTTTTACATGGTTCGATCAATGTGATCTACATCCATGGTTCTTTATTATGATTGTTAAGGTTACATAAGAATTACATTTACAATCTCCATTAATGGATATTTTGTAGAGCTCTAGATCTAATTTTATGTGAAGAAGATGATAAAGAAAATAAAGTTTTTCCCTCTTTCAAGATATTTCTCTCTGAAAATAATATCTCTCTCTCTCTTACCAAAATTATCCTCCCCTTTCTCTCTCCTGCTCTCCTCTTTATATAGTGTTTACATAGTGGATGACAGCTCATGTACAACTAATATTTCCCCTAATTTCGGATTTACCTTGCGACATTTCGCGGGAGTATAAATGTTAAGTCTCGCAGACACTCTAGTTTTCGCAAGATCTTTGCGCTTTCTTCATGTTTCTATCACCACCATCTATCGCGTCATCAGTCTGCGACACTCGCAAAGTGTCATTGGTGAGGACTTCGCAAGTATGTCCTTACTGCGATATTCTGCTCCTACATCTTGCCTCTTTTTCCTTGAATATTGCTTGAAGAGCGATCTTTAAGGAAAAATCCGTTGTTGTAGTAGTCTTTGATCTTTATTGATGAAGGAACGAGCGAAAGAATCTTTGGACTTGAAAAGTACGTACTTGCCTCTATTCTTTTGCGAAGTTCCGAAGCTTTGTGAAATAAATAAGAAGTATCAACCCTTGAAGTATAAGAAGTATGAAGTATCCTTGAAGTATATGAAGTATGAAGTATCCTTGAAGAAGTATAAGAAGTACTTAATCCTCTAAATGTAAGAAGTGTTGTGAATCCATCATGCGAAACTCTCGCTCCATGTTCTTTGCCTCATGCTATGCTCTATTCTTTTGCGAAGTTCCGAAGCTTTGAGAGGTATATATATGAAGTATCCTTTCTTGATTGCGAATAAGAAGTATTGCGAACTAATCATGCGAAATTAGAAGTATGAAGTATAAGAAGTATTAATCCTCGAAATATAAGAAGTATTTATCCTTGAATGAGAGTAGTAAGTATTGCCTCTATTCATGCGAAATTATTACTCCATTTTTGGTGAGGATTCTTGTTGTTCATTGGTGAACATCTTCTTTGGAAATGATTCTTGCCGAGAAGATAAAGAACATAAAATGTTTTCTCGGTAATCCATAATTGCCTCTGTTCTTTATCTACGAGGGTATAATCGTTGAAAAAGTGTTGAATGAGCGAGTTATTTCTTCATTCCTATCTTGCCTCTGTATCATGCTTTGCGCTCATGCGATAATGTAATCTCTTCAAGTTGAAATAATTGAGGGAAATAATCACATCTTGCGAAATAATCACATTCTGTGAAATTCTGAAGACTCCTGCGAAATTCTGAATAATTCTGCGAAATTCTGAATAACTCTGCGAAGTTTTGTAAAATACTTGTGCGAATATAATGCTTATGTAATGATTATGTTATGAAATGTGTATGTGATGCTTATGCCATGAAATGCTTTTGCGATGCTTTCATGATGCGAGTATGATGTTTGTATGATGAGAATGCTTATCTACTACAATGTATAGCTAATGTTTGTGTTACTTAGCTCATTTTGCCGCTTTAAAATTGATGTAGCTTTAAATCGCTTCCATTCTTCATTTCTCCGATTTTGTCTCTAGTATATGCATTCCTCTTTGTGTATTTATTGTTTCTCGCAAGTTCTTACTTGTGCTTCATCTTTTCTTATTCCTGCACTATTAGTATCGCATAATAATATGATCATAATATCAAATGTGCGGCATTTGCATTGCCTCAGTCTCATTATCATGTATATGTTCGCAAGCTTATCATTTAATCATTTTCTCAAGCTCGCAAGCTTATCATGTAATCTTTTTGCGATAAAAGAACTGTATTACCTACATCCAAATTGTTTATGTTGAATTTTGTCATTGCGACAAGATCGCAGGACGTCTTTACATTTTCATGTAATGACCCACTGATCTTGCCTTATCATTTATTTTGTGTGGTCTTATTTTGCCTTCCTAGTTAAAGGTCTTATTTTGCCACCCTTCATTATTGCGACAATATGACAGGCCTAAATATTCTTGCGAACATAAAGCCCCATGACATTGCCGTCTTGCGACGAAATCGCAGGACATCTTTACACTTTTATGTAAAGACCCATTGATCTCGTCTTATCTTTGTCTTTTGTATTATTGCCTCTTCAGGATCATCGCACAAATATGACAAGCCTAAATTTCCTTGCGAAAATAAAGCCTCATGACATTTGCGTCTTTTGACACTTATCAGCTCCCTAATGGAGGGTGCCGCCCTTATCATCTCCCTGGTTGCCCCTTCAAGGAGGCGTACATCGGCCATACAAGACTAGCTCCTCCCATCCGGTCTTAACAAAGAAGCGAGTTGTTTTCGCAGCCTCTTATCCCTTATACCTATAGGGCTTATGGTTACGAGACTGCACCCTAAGTGGAGTTTTCTTCGGGCCGAGTGAAACATGTGCCAAGACTTGTCAAGAGTGGTAAAGAAGCTCCAACGCTCCCCGCACTCTTGACTCAACCGTATACCTCGGCGCCTTGGTCATACACTGACTCCTTGGAAGAGACCCTCGGGCGTCCAACCAGGGTATAACCTTATATATATAATTGGAAATCCAAGGTATCTCTCCCGGATAGGCTTTCATGGGCCCCAAATCTCCATGACTCAGGTTCCAGGAGCGGTGTAACCTTTTCCCTGAGCCATGTCAAGAGATACCCCCTTATATGACGCACTTTAGGTCTTACATTTGCCTCTTACGAAATATCATTCGCGAACTAGGGTGTACGCCATAAAGGTTTGTCCCATTCACTCACTCATTCATTTTTGTCAATTCGTTCAATCATTCATTTTTGATTATCTCTTCTCATTATCTTTGCGAAATTATCGCATTTCCATTATCTCTGCGAAATTATCGCATGTCTTCATTCTTTCATTCATCCTTTCATTCATTCCTTCATTTCTGTTACTTCCTTCACTCATTCTTTCATTTCTGTCATTTCTTTCATTCATTCTCATAATATCATATCATTTGAAGTAAAGTAAATATTCAAGAGAAATATATAAATTAATCTGCAAGATTTTTCTCAAATCTTTGAAATCTTTAAGATCTTTGTAATTTTGAAATCTTGAGATCTTTGTAATTTTGAAATAATTTTTTTTTTTTTTTTTTTTTAAATCAAATCAAAAATCTTTTATTTTCTGTAAAAGTAAAATGTTCAAAAAAAAAAGTGGTACTTAGCTTTTATGTGATTCGTTGTTGTTGTTGTCTCTTGCGAAGTATATGATTTGCTTGCGAAGCTAGCATCCTTGAAATGTATAAACGTCGCACAAAATATAGTTATCTCGCAGCAAAAAGAAGTGTGAGAAATGAGATTTGAACCCTTGACCTGCCTCTTGCATATTCTCGCACCATACCAACTGTTCTAACCCTCTCTTGCGAAATTAATTTGCGAGATAATCATCACCTTTATTCCTTGCGAAATAGGAAAAGTCTGTGCGAAATTTCGCACAACAAAAATAAATGTGCGAGAAGCAAGAATTGATCCTGCGACCTAATGCTTGCATTCATGCCTCCTGACCAATTGTGCTAGCCCTTGTTTTGTGAGAGAATAGGACCGCATCGCCTACTTATCACTTTAAGCTGTTGCGAGATTCTGCTGTGTGTATGCGAAATTGAATGCATGACCTCCAGCTCATACTTTGTCCCCTTGACCATCAGTGAAATTTTTTTATTTGTGTTGGCATGTAGTTATCTTCGCAGAAGTTATCTTAAATCTTCGCAGAAGTTATCTTAAAACTATTCTTTTAGTGGAACTTCTCTTGACATCTCTATCTTCTTTTCTTTCTTCTTCCTACCGTTCTTTACCAGTGCTTTCTTTCAATTTTCATTCTTTATTTTTGTTGTTCCAACTGCTTCTCCTGAGTTGCTACTGAACTAAACTTCGTAGACCCTTCTTCTTCCTTAGTCCTCTATATGTCTTCTTTTTAGTTATTCTTGTGTGTTCTCTTCGTACTAATTATTAAATGAAGGCTCCCTGTTTATATTTTCTTCTTCTATGCGTCAAATTTGGATAACCTATCCACTGAAAGAAATCTATCTTCGCTGCAAGGGTTAGTTGACGAGGTCTTCTACCGGATTTAACCAAACTTCGCCATATATGTATAAAATGTTAGCTGTTGATGGTATTGCACCCCTCTTTTACGAACTTCTTCCAAATATTTTGCTGAACTTCTTCTGCTTCCTTATTTCAAACAACAGAATGATAAAGTCCTTTGCTGGTATCATCTGCTTCTTCTTCTTTTTTATTAATGGCTGATATCTTCTTTCAAGCTAACTCGATTTCTGTATATTTTCTCTTCGCCGAGAGTTACGAGCTGGTTTGCTTCGTTGGCCTAAACCTGAGAATGTTATTCTGCGCTTTGTACTAAATTGTATGCCTTAGTGAATTCCTTTCTTTGAATGGCTGAATTTATTTCTTTGTGCGTCTTTAAAATCTTTGAAGTTTGTTTGCTTGCGAAGTCTTGAAGATACTTGAATCCGCGACATAAAGCTCATTGTCTTTGCTGATGACCCATTGTGCTACTCCTCTTGTACTATTCATAAATTAGTTGGTGTATCTTTCTGGATTCTGCGAAGATATCTCTGCTACTTTATTCTTCATATAATTGTCGAAGTAAACGTTGCTGGTGAATGATGATATTCATGATTACAGCCGCATCCGCGTCCTTTTTCTTGTCATCATGTTTGCGTGCTGATGTTCTTTTCATCTTCGCATACTGGTCAAACTCATGTCTTCGTTGGGTCTGTAACTCTTGGTGATAATTTTGTTTATTGACGAAATGAAATGGTCTCATTCTTTTTACTCCGTGCATGGTGTTGCTTATCTTGTCCTCGCCTAAGTAATTTAAATGGCTGGTGATGAAGTGAACTCTTAATTTCCTTACTTCGCTGGTGATCTTAAAGTTGATCTTTGCGAGAACCTCTTTCTAAATATTCTCCTTATATATCCCTTCTTTTCCAACTAACCTTTGTCCTTTGACAAACACCGATTCGATGAGACTCTTGGTGTGAAGGTACAATTTTGCTGTACGTGAATAATGAAGAGTCTACATTTCATGAGCTAAATTTTCCGAACAAGAATCTTCGTATATAGTGTAAAGCTTGACCACTGCATGATGTGGATTGAGTTGATTGAAGACACAATTTATTCACTGAAATTTCTCTTGCCATTTTTGTTTCATGAGCCTTTGGTGTAGTTTCCATGTTTGATCTGGAAGCCTTTAGATCCAGTAAAATCCATCTCCCACAATAACCAATTTCTTTGAATCTTCTTAAATCTAACAATTAGCAGTCCCTTTTCCTTGTCTACATCGTTCTTTTCTTTGTCTGGTGCTTTTCCTTCTCTTTTTTCCCTTAAAGTTTATAGATCCAATTGAATTCATCACCAACAGTAACCGATTTTTCTAAATTTTCTTGAACCAACAAGATTAGGTCCCTGTTTCTAGCGCATATGTAATTGCAGGAAATCCTACAACACACCCCTTATCATATCTTGATGCTAATTTCTAGATCTAAACATATTAATCATCTAAATCTCAAAATATAAGTGCTAGAAATATAAATCGACACAAGGATTTTTTACATGGTTCGATCAATGTGATCTACATCCATGGTTCTTTATTATGATTGTTAAGGTTACATAAGAATTACATTTACAATCTCCATTAATGGATATTTTGTAGAGCTCTAGATCTAATTTTAGGGGAAGAAGATGATAAAGAAAATAAAGTTTTTCTCTCTTTCAAGATATTTCTCTCTGAAAATAATATCTCTCTCTCTCTCTCTCTTACCAAAATTATCCTCCCCTTTCTCTCTCCTGATCTCCTCTTTATATAGTGTTTACATAGTGGATGACAGCTCATGTACAACTAATATTTCCCCTAATTTCGGATTTACCTTGCGACATTTCGCGGGAGTATAAATGTTAAGTCTCGCAGACACTCTAGTTTTCGCAAGATCTTTGCGCTTTCTTCATGTTTCTATCACCACCATCTATCGCGTCATCAGTCTGCGACACTCGCAAAGTGTCATTGGTGAGGACTTCGTAAGTATGTCCTTACTGCGATATTCTGCTCCTACAAGGAAAAGAAATAACACAGACACCAGAATTTTGTTAATGAGGAAACCGCAAATGCAGAAAAACCCCGTGACTGTAGGATCAGAATATCGCGACATCAATACCTTGCGAGATCAATAAACGACAGCATGGCGAAGGTGTCGCAGATGAGTAATATAAATGACGCAATGAATGACGACAGCCAAAACACGAGAAAGATATGAAGACCTAGCGAGATCTAGGAGAGTTGCGAGATTATATATTTGTACACTTGCGATATTTCGCAAGTCATTCCCGAAAATAAAGGACAGCTTAGCTGTCATCCATTATGTAATACCCTATATAAATAGCCGAGCAGGTCTATTGGAAGGGAGATCTTTTTTCGAGTGTTGGGCAAGTCATTAAGAGAGAGAAAGTTTAGAGTGATTGTAATTCTTTAACTGATTTCCATTTCATCTTGTAAACATTTTAAGAGTTTAATCAATAAAAATTACAATTGTTCATCCTAAAATGGTCTGATTGTATAGATTCTTGTGAGGGGTGTAGTGTAGGATTTCCTGCAACTACATATTGGCGCTAGAAACAGGGAGAGAGTGAAGATTGACACCGTGATTTAAAAAAATTTGGATTAATAGGGAAGGAATTTCATATAATTTTCAACAACTTACTGAAATTGAGAAATGGCTAGAAGAAGATATACATCAGAACAACCAACAACTGTTAGAAGGAGTAGGAGACTTGCTGGAGAAAGGAGAAATGAAATGGGGGAATCCTCAAGAATGAACACAAGAAATAATGAAGAAAATCAAATTCAATCACCAATTCAACCAGTACCGAATAGAACTGTGGATTATAATAGAGTAAGCGTGCATACTTAGAGATCAGACTCTGTGGACGAAAGGGGAGAAGAACAACAATTGGTAAACAATGGACAAGAGGAGAGAGACCGAGAAGGGATTGGAGAAATAATTCATGGAAATGAAGAGATCGCAGCATTAGAGGCATTAAGACAAACAATACATGAAGAAAGACGATTAGAGGCAGAGGAACGTGCAAATTTAACAAGACAAAATCATGAGTTGAGGATGGAAAACATGAGATTACAAAACAGAAGGTCGAGAAGCACTGATAGGTGTAGAATACACCGTATTTTATATCTAGTATTTAAGCTTTCTTTGCGAGTTTTCGTGTGAATTATGTATCTTATATTGGTTTTGAGTTTATTAGGAGCAATGGAGTCATTTGGAGCAAAAAGAAGTGGAAACAGCTACAAAAGTGAAGTCACAAGTGGAGAAAGGCCAAAGACCAATTGGAACTCGTTCAAATACAAGATTTCTACTTTTCATTGTGTAGAGGACGAGAAGATGAAGACAGTGGCGAAAGAACGGAGTCATTCGGAGTTCGTATGAAGAAGTTATGAGCAAAACAAGAACTTGGAAGACTAAGGGCTAAATGGTCATTTCATAGAGAAGTGCTATTGTCACCCCCGCTGTACGTTAAGGGGTAGTCAAGGTTAAGGGGCTGCTATCAAGGATGGCCCTTATCTGGGACTAGGGGTTGGCTGAATCCAATCATTACAACCCTCCTAGAATCGAGAGAACTCCTCTCATTCATTTTATTCATGAAGGTTAAAGAACAAAAACCAGAGAGTGAGAAGAAGAATTTCACAGTCGATGTTGATCGAATGAGAGAGATGAAATGGGTGGTGGTGAAACAAGTCTGTTCTTTGTGAGATCGAGAGAAGAAGTTGGTAATGAAGATACACAGGAAATAATAGAGACATAGATGCTTTCAATCTATAAACTAGGGTTTGTGTCTTTTCTCAATTACTGGTACTGTGAATTGAAGAATGAGATCGATGGTGTTGTAGCTGTTGATTGAAGCTTCGATGGAGGAGAGCAAGGAATGGAAATTCAGAGTAAAGACAACGGAAGTGAGAAGGGTTCTGAGAATTTGAGATGCAGATGGGTTCGGTTAAGAGGGGATCTGGTGCTTGCCCTGAAGTTAGAGAAGATGCTGTTGATTGAATGGTTAATGGCAGTAGTTGATGAATATCTGAGAGTTAAGGTGAAATGGGTTCGATTCGAGTGTGATTTTGGCAACAAATGAGTGGAGTTTTGCAGGGTTGAAGTTCAATGGAGAAATTGAAAAGAAATTGGAAAATAGGGTTTGTGTTGATGTGGTTGAATCAAGAGTCAAGTAGCAATGGGTGTAGACACTGAGAAGAACAAGAACAGGATGCTGTTGTGTGATGCTGGAGATGGCAGAACTGCAGGTGATTTCAGGTGGAATAAGGTCTTGATGGCTGTGATGAGTGAGACTCAGATGCAAGGTTGGAAGGATTATGGCAGAGATGGAAACGGAATTGGGTCAGAGATGAAGATTGTGATGGGATTATTCGAGGTCATTCAATATCCTGGTTGTGTTTCAAGGGTTAGGTCATGGATTCAAGATTGGGAATGGTTACTGTTCTGTGAACTGGGAGAAGAATTGGATTCAGATGAAGATGACTCGAATTGAAGTTAAATTGCAGGTATGGAATTTAGGCGAGCTGATTGGTGATGTTGGTGAAGTTGAGTTGCAGTGCAAGTAAGCCAGTGATGCTGAAATGGAGATGAAGCTGTGTAGATGGGATGCTGCAAATGGATGATTCCTGGGTTGAGATGGCTGATGAGGTTCAGGTGGGATGATTATTACTAAGAAGTTGATGTTGCAAGGGTCAATGGAAGCAGGTGGCTAAACTGAGATGGAATGGCAGTGAGAAGGAGAAGCAAATATGAGTTTCAGGTTCAAGGAAAAGTTGGTTTGAGCTGCTGCTGCAATTGCAGAGCTGTAGGCATTGGTGGTTTGAACTGAGAGCAAATGGAGCTTGAGAGATGATGGCAATTGCAGAGGGCTAGGATGCTGAAGTTGCAGCTGCAATGGATGGTTGCAGGTGGAAGCCTGAGAAGGTTCAGATTGCAGGGATGGAGGAATGGATTATGGCTTGTTGCTGCTGCATAGGAAATGTGGAATTGCAGGTGCAGGCAGTGGAGTTGATGTTGTTGCATCTGGTGGTGTTGTAGCTTTCAATTAAAGCAACAGGAGTTGGGGTTTTGCTGTGTTGAATTATTAAACGAGAACTCATCTGAAGAAAGATCGACAGAGATGGGCAATTCAGAGAAGGCATGATGCTGTTGCCAGAAGCTGCTTACAAGGCCAGAGACGGATGTTCGAGAGTTTACAGTGAATATGGAGCTGGGTGCTAATGCTTTGTGCTGGTGAATGGATGAAGCTCACAGGGTGCTGCATTGAATGTGTGTAGTATGCAGGGGAATGAAGCAATCTTGTTACAGACAGCTGAAGCAATGGATTGAGTTGGCTGATTTTGGTCTATTGTGTTTGTGGTTTGCTCAAATGGAACAGATACTTCTGGAGCTACAGATATGGGTGGAGCTGCAGTTAAGAAACAAGAAGAGAATGTGGCTGGTGATGCACAATGATAGCAAGATGGCTGGCCATGGACTGGTGATGCACAATGATTGTGCAGCACATTGCAAGCCTGTGCAATGGCCTGAGCTAAGACCCAACTCAGCCTTGTCACCCTGACTCAATGACCTGACTCGATCTGATTCTGTTCTGACTCGGTGATTGACCGAGTCCTGACCCGAGTTGACTCGACCGTTCTGACCCGTTGACCGGTGACCGGTTTGACTTTGCCGGTCGCTTGAAATAGTTTCCGGCGACTTTTCCGGCCAACTTCCGGCCACAATCCCAGTTTTCCGGCGAGCATTTTTGGGACATAATTTCTACACGGGTTTCTCTCACTTGTGGTCCGGGTGAATTTCCAACTAATGGACTTTGAAGACAAAACCTAATTTTGGAAGGAGTGGAGCTATAAAAGAGAAGACTTTTCTCAAAACATCTATCTTATCTTGGAATCTATTATCTTTTATCTATCATTCTTTTGCCTCTACTTTATTCTAGGGTTTAGAGACATGAGACTTCTCTTTCTTCTTGTGATGAACTCCATGAATATGAGCTAGAGTTTTATATTGGTTATGGAATAAGTTTGATTTCCAAATATGGGTTTTAATTCAATAAATTAGTTTTCTCTCATATTATCGTTTATGATTCGCCATGAATATTGTTACATGATTTGAATGCTTGTTTAGTCGAGTCGCGAATCGATTGAGTTTGTTTTCATCTCTATTGCTAGATTAGGGTTATTATACGCAAAAGTGATAATTCCGGATTGCAAGTAGCATAAGTATGATTATAGTTTGTAGTGATATATTCTTATGATCATATGTGAATCGTAACCTTTGTTAAATTGGATTAGTGCGCTTTCCACGTTCAATTGCTTTGATTGGCCTGATTTCATAGAACCTAATGCATCTAGGGAATTAAACTTGATTAGTGCTTTTACACGTTAGGTTGTTCCTTTAGATAGAATTCATATTCGCATCTTTTAATGTGTTTGTTGATGACATGAGGAGATTTGCGGGATATTCTTGCGATCAAGGTATTCTAGGGTCTTTGATAAAAGTTGAGATTAAAATATCAATTCTAGTTATTGTGGTAAAACCATGTTTGTGATTGAAGACGAAATCCATGACCAATATCTTCTTATCCTTGATTTGATTTGTTTGCTTTGCTTTATTTGCTTTTATTTAGTTTATTATAATCACAAAACCCCGGTGTTATTTATAGGGAACCGAAACAATTTGACAACCTAGACCTCTCTGTGGGATCGATCCTTTCTTGCCCTTGCTATATTTATATTTTGAGTAGTAAGAAAGTGTAATTTATTTTTGACGCTTACGACCGCGGTCAAGCACTACAAGGTCAAGCTCAAGATCAGTTAGAGAGGAAATAAGGAGAACTTTACCTATAGAAAATGCTGATGAAGAAAATCGAGAGGAAGCGCAAAATCCAAGCGTAGAACATTACGAGAGAAGAGAAATGATGGAAGATCGTTATATCCCACATCCCGAGACTCTTCAAAATGGGCGAAATGATGGAAATCAAGGAAATAGGCAGCGTCAGGGGCGGAATAATCCAGCTGATGAAGAAAATCAGGAAGAAGGAAGAAGAATATTGCATGGGAGAGAAGCACAGAGGAAGCAAAAAGAGATTGAAGATGAAATTGAAAGACACTATCTTTGAACAAGCACGTCTAGCCTGCGAGAGGGAAAGATTAAGAACAGAAATGGAAGAACAGGAATTGGAAGAAGTAATTCGCCAGAATAATCATGATAATCGAGAAAGAAGGCGAGAACAAAATCGCAACAATGGTAATATCAATGAAGAATATGAAAGAGTACAAAGGAGAACCGATAGGCAGCAAAGAAGAGAAAATGATAGATATAACGGTGTGCGAATTCGTGAAAGGGATGAAGGAGAAGATCGCAGAGAAAGAAGAGAAGAGAATGATGAACAAGAAAGTCAAAGCAGACATGAACGCAGGAGAAGAGAGGCGGAACTAAAAAGACCAGTAGATTCAAATTCTAATGTAAATGAACAAATCCTGAGAGAATTAGCAGAAATGAGAGGAATATTGAACAGTAAAAAGGGAGGAGGAAAGAGACAATTGGATGAGGCCATCGAGGAAGCTGCGAAAACTCCATTTACACAAGAAGTACAACTAGGAGGAATACCCCCAAAGTGTAATTTACCTGCGTTAACCAGCATTTTTGATGGAACAACTTGTGCAATACAACACATCAAAGCTTATGTGAGGTGTATGTTACAATGGGAAAATCATGATGCTATATTGTGCAAGTATTTTGCATCAAGTTTGACAGGAGAAGCATTGAAATGGTTTGAAGGTTTACCAAGAAACACAATCATATCATTCAACTATTTACAAGCTATATTTTTAGGGGCGTACATAAGTAATAATTCCTCGCGACCATGTATTGAAGATGTATTTGGGTTAAAACAAAGGGTTGGCGAAAGTTTGAAACATCTGACCGTGAGGTGGAAGACAATGTGTAGCGATATGGCTGGTCGTGTGGATGAGAGATATCTCATTTTATCATTCATTAATGCTATGTTCGCAACCAACTGTTATACATTCAGGTTTTTAGAATCAAGAATACAATCACAATGACTGAGTTGCGAGAACTTCAGGAGGAATACATTGCTCTAGAGGAAAAGCAAAATGAGATGGAATCATACCCTGTCACGAATGCAAGTTCAAGAGCTGCGAATGCAAGTTTGTTACCTAAATTGATAAACACAGTGGCAAGCACCTCGCAAGGTCAACAAGAAATGATAACGGATGATGGTCAGCAAAAGTTAGTAGCCATGGGAAGTCGCGATCAAGAAGAATTTGAAAGAGAAAGAAACTTCTATAACCGTGGCGGAAATAACAAAATTCAAAGACTTGATCAGCCGCAAGAAACTTATGGAGGTCAGAGGCATAATTATCATAGAGGGCAGCGAGGTCATAGGGTAGTATGGGAGGAAATCAAGATGCCCCCACTGAACGCTAGTGTGGAGAAAATATGGGAAGCTATAATCCTGATGGAAAACATACCTGCACCATGGAACATGGGGAATGAACCGCCTCCAGGTGACATAAGTCATAAATTCTGTTCTTATCACCATTTTCATGGACACCTAACGAATGATTGCAGAAATATAAAAAGAATCATCCTTAGAATGATAGACCAAGGGAAGCTAAATCATTTCTTAAAATGTGAAGAGAAGGCTCAACCATTACCACCACCACCAGAAATTCACAGAGTAAACACAACAAAAGGGAAAGAAACATTTGTAGTAGAAGTTGGAGCAAAAGCCAAAAACTTGTTCCGCAACTCTATCGTACATTCGTACAGGACAATTGAAGATTTTCATGATAGTGTTCTCAGTAGGGTTTTCGCAAGAGATGCTGATAATAGAGAAGTAATGAACATCGCGAAGACATCGCCACTAAAGGAATGGCAAATGCAGATTATTTCTTTTACCGCAGAAAAGGTACCTGAGGGAGGAGAGATGCATGACAGCCCATTAGTGGTAAGATTGGAGATTAACCCAAAACCTGTTGATGATGAAGATGATGAGGCGGAAAATTCATGGGCAATCAATAGAATCTTAATTGATACTGGAAGCTCTGTAAACATCCTTTTTTACCATACTTACAAGACTATGGGAGGGAAAGACGAAGATCTGATACCTTCAACTTATAAGATTTATGGTTTTAATGGTACTGCCAATAAACCTAAAGGAGAAGCTCATATGCGAATACCACCGAAAGGATTATCAACCGAAATTTTGTTTTGCATAGTCGATGTGGAGTCCCCCTATAATGCATTAATTGGGCGACCTTGGTTACATGAGATCTTGGGTGTAGCATCGACTTACCACCAGTGCATCAAATTTCCTCATCCCAGTGGTGTTGGAGTTATAAAAGGAGATTGAGCAGAGGGACAAAAGTGCTATGAAGTTGATGTGGAATCATGCGAGGAAAGAGCTGCTCAAAAGAAGAACTGGAAGCAGAACATTAAAGAAGAACAAAGAATGGAAAGACTGATGGTGGACACAATAGAAGTGAGAGATGAAGATACATTGCGAAACCAATGCCTGAAGACAGTTGGAAATTGCGATGGTTTCGCAATAGGGAAAGCAATATCAGGAAATTTAAATGAAGAAGCAGAGAGTAACAGAAATAAGAGGTGTAGGAAATTAATAATTGATTTTAGATTTGTGAAAGGTGTAAAAAAAAAAAAAAAAAAAAAAATGTTTTGAGTGACAAAGACATGTCAAAAGTACAAAGAATATGACGATCGAAGAAGGAGTACGCGAAAGGCTCGCGAGACAGAATATATGAAAATCTGGTTAAAGAATTACAGCGAGATCACAACAAACAAAGCAAGACTATGCGATAATTTCGCAAAGATAATGAGAAGAAATAATCAAAAATCAATGATATATACGAATGGGACGAACCTTTATGGCGTACACCCTAGTTCGCGAATGATATTTCGCAAGAGGCAAGTGTAAGACCTAAAGTGCGTCATATAAGGGGGTATCTCTTGACATGGCTCAGGGAAAAAGTTACACCACTCCTGGAACCTGAGTCATGAAAATTTGGGGTCAATAAATCCCATCCGGGGGAGATACCTTGGATTTCCAACTATATATATAAGGTTATACCCTGGTTGGACGACCGAGGGTCTCTTCCAAGGAGTCAGTGTATGACCAAGGCGTCGAGGTACACGGTTGAGCCAAGAGTGGCTGGGGCATTTGAAGTGTCTCGTCCATTCTTGGCAAGTCTTGGCACATGCTGCACTCGGCCCAAAGAAAACTCCACTTAGGGTGCAGTCTCGTAACCATAAGCCCTATAGGTATAAGGGATACGAGGCTGCGAAAACAACTGGTTGTTGTTAAGACCGGATGGGAGGAGTTAGTCTTGTATGGCCGATGTACGCCTCCTTGAAGGGGAAACCAGGGAGATGATAAGGGCGGCACCCTCCATTAGGGAGCTGATAAGTGTCTTAAGACGCAAATGTCACGGGGCTTTATTTTCGCAAGAAAATTTAGGCTTGTCATATTTGTGCGATGATCCTGAAGAGGCAATAATACTAACGCGAGGATAAGACGAGATCAATGGGTCTTTATATGAAAATGTAAAGACGTCCTGCGATTTCGTCGCAAGACGGCAATGTCATGGGGCTTTATTTTCGCAAGAAAGTTTAGGCCTATCATATTGTCGCAATAAAATTATCCTGCAGAGGCAACAATACTAAAGAAATGATAAGGCAAGATCAATGGGTCATTACATGAAAATGTAAAGACGTCCTGCGATTTTGTCGCAATGACGAGGGGTGGCGCAATAAGACCTTTAACTAGGAAGGCAAAATAAGACCGCACAAGAAAATGAGTAAGCAAATAAGCTTGCGAAAATGATTATATGCAAACAAATAAGTTTGCGAGTATACACATGGAAACAACCAGGAAAAATTTGCTTGCGAAGACTTAGCAGCAACAATTATGAAACTGAGGCATATTATTACTTAAAGGTTCTCGACTAAAATCTCTCATTTGAAAACAAATAACAGAGGCAAATATGGGAATGAATAGGATATAAACTTGTTATTTATTTTCATATGATAGATTTACCCACTCATAATATTGATTGACTGTATTGCAAGAAAGAATTGTTCTTTTAACATGTGCGGAAAAAGACAACAGAGTAGAACTTGTATTTGAAGATCCAAGAGATTTACAGTAAGAAGTTACAAAAATGGAAGACTACAAGGATAAATGTACAGATATTACAAGAAGAGAAAGAAGAAAATGGAGCTACTTCTTAGTTCATTCTTCTTTTTCATCAGACTCTTCATCGGACTCCTCTTCTTCGCTAGCATCACTATCAGAGACATCCAAGGAAGGCATATTTTCAGGAATCTCATCAAGAAGACAAGGATATGAAGAAAGAGGAATACTGTGGTCATCGCAGACTGTCCTAATAGTTTGATTGCGAAAGCGGACATCATCATTCTTGAAATTCGCTACAGTAGTTTGCAGTTGCTTCTTCAACTTGGAATACTTGTCATTGCGAAGAGAGAAGTCCTTTGCAAGTTGTTCTTTCTCAGATTCAAGTTCTTTAATTCTTGTCTGAAACCTCTTCTCAGCCACGTGAACATATGACAATGAATTAGTAACTTAATAGAAATTTCACAAAAAAGAAGCGGTAAAGTAAAGAAGAACAGTTAACAACCTTCTCTGTCAGAAATCATATCTTTAACCAAGGCAGTATGCTCAGCATGAAGGCTAATATTAACACCTAAGTTATTTCTGGCATTATCTAGAACTTTCGCATCCCAAGCGAATTCATCGTCACTATTTATGAGAAGAAGAGAACGAGTTTGATTCTCTCTCTCCTTAAGTATAGCATTTTGACGAAGAGATTCATCCCGTTCAATTTGGACTTCAAGAAGAGTTTTTTGAAATTTCTCTAACGCTTGGGCACCTTGATTAGCAATGCGATCTTTGTCATCTATAAGGTTACTAATTTTCTTCCTTAAAATATTAGTTTTCTCGTGGGAACTAAGGTATAAACGTTTAAATCGGTTGGCTAAACCTAAACTAGATCTATGATCAATTTCTAAGAGGTGAAATTGGGTTTGAAGTTCGTTTAGTGGAAGAGATCTAATTTTGTTATTTGAAGAACTGTTTAAAGATTCGTTGAGATGAGCAAGAAGAGCATCATTATCCATAGGCTCGGGAAATGAGTGAAGAAGAATGGCTTCATCAGAGAGATTATAAATGTCTACGAAAATGATATGTCAGATAAAGAAAAATAAATGACAGAGTAAAAGCAAGGAAAAAAGAAGAATCTTATACCATAGAGTTCTTTGATTAGCACTTTGAAGGATAGATATTTTATTCTTTCGTGTGGAAGATTCAAAGCTTCTAGTTGTTGAGTCTTTTCGCGAAGAACCGCAGCGTCACTTTCTAACTCTTCATTCTTCTTGCGAAGCTGGATATATTTCTTTTCAAGGGTGTTGCGCCTTTTCTCAAGATCTGAGGCAACAACAAAGGAAGCTCTCCCAGACTACAAAGAAAGATAAAGAAATTATCAAGATATGATTTAAAATTAAAATTATGAAGAAATAAAGAAATACCAAGGCACCAAGTGCATTTAAGAAGCTAGGAGTCACTGATCTGGAAACCCCCTGAAGAGAATCATTACCCTCTAGCAAGGAAGCATCACAGATGTTCGCGAGAGCTTCGCATGTATTAGAAAGGCAATCATCTCCAATTCCTTGCATGGAATCTGAGAAGATATTAGACAGTAGCGCCATAGGGGATTCAGTAGGATGATCCTCCTCCGCAAAAGAAATATCAACGTCGTCATCATCCTCATCAGAACTCTCGCTGGATAGAGGATTTGAGCGAGAAGAAGAGTGAATCTTCCGTTTTTTTAGAAAGTGGAGCAGTGGATTTCCCCTTGCGAAGAGGATCTTTACCCTTTCCTTTGGCCTTCGTAGCTTCAGAAGTTTCTCCTTCTCCGGCAACTTCAATACCAATCTTCACACACGAATGAAGATAAGAAACAGGGGCACAAATATTGTTAAAAATAACAAAAGAAAGTATTTCTTACTTCATCCGTGATTGAACGGAGTACCGCCAGAGTACTCGCCTTTGGATTCCTTTCGTAACTTCTTCTTAATTTGATGATCTAAAAATTTCGGAAGATTAGATATAAGAGGAAATGAAGATTGCAAAGTGAGTGAAAGTTAGGAAATATACCTCTTTTGCTCTTCCGGGCCAATCAAATACCCAAGGATGATAATTTGCGAGATTCGCAGGGAGTACATAGGGGCCTGAAATGTAAGGTCCGCTCAAAAATAGCGGAAAGACGCACCACTTGTCATCTTTGGAATGGCAAGGAACATTGTTCTTGCCAGAGTGCCAATCGATATCTTGCATGAGTATCTTGTCGCTGGGGATGTTCTCTTTTCTTTTCAACCGTGCACCCAGCGAGACCTATCGTTCTTCATATTTATAACTTCATAATTTTCAAAAAAGTTTTCTACTGAATACTTTTCAGCAACTATCTCTAAGTTTGCGAATTTAGGATCTCTGACTGTATCAGGATATAGAGATCCCTTAACAGCACCACGATTGGCGAATTCAAGCATTAAACGGATGCAATCCCCACCTAATTGATAGATAGCTAGCGAGAACTTCTCATTAGCAAGAATTTTATAGAACAAGGGCAATTCGGGATTATATAGAGGAATGGGAAGACCTGCGAGGAGCTGACCTAGCGAAATTATGATTTTCTGATCATCACAATGATGATTAGTAAACAATTTTGCAGAGAGAATAGATGAAGATTCTTGATTGGGAATAGTGGATAAAGTGAAGCCCTTTTCTTGTAAATTCTTTTGAGTTTCACTCAAAAGGACTTCGTATTCTGACCAGATGGAGCCATTCTCAGAATATGGGAATGAATAGAAAGTTGAAGATCAAGAGAAAGAAGAAAAAGAAGATTTACAGTAGCAGAAACGTAAATTGTGGAGGAGGGGAATTGAAGAAAAATTGCAGAGAAAAAGTAAAAAAAAAAAAAAAAAAAAGAGGAGGGTGAGAAAACTATATATAAAGAAGAGTTATCGAGAAGAGAAATGCATTAATGCGAAAGGAGACGTGAATGGTCAAGAATAAACGGTTGAAAGAAACGTGTCAAGAAAAGAGTGGAAGAAGAAACAAGTGTAATAACAAAGATGAGTATAAGTACGGGATCATATCAAAAACAGATAAAGATGAACAATTGCGGCATTTCAGAAATACTAATTCTCATGACATTCTCTTCTTCGCAGAGAAGACATGAGAAGAGGCAAGATGTAGGATCAGAATATCGCGACATCAATACCTTGCGAGATCAATAAACGACAGCATGGTGAAGGTGTCGCAGATGAGTAATATAAATGAAGCAATGAATGACGACATCCAAAACACGAGAAAGATATGAAGAAATAGCGAGATCTAGGAGAGTTGCGAGATTATATATTTGTACACTTGTGATATTTCGCAAGTCATTCCCGAAAATAAAGGACAGCTTAGCTGTCATCCATTATGTAATACCCTATATAAAGAGCCGATCAGGTCTATTGGAAGGGAGATCTTTTTTCGAGTGTTGGGCAAGTCATTAAGAGAGAGAAAGTTTAGAGTGATTGTAATTTTTTAACTGATTTCCATTTCATCTTGTAAACATTTTAAGAGTTTAATCAATAAAAATTACAATTGTTCATCCTAAAATGATCTGATTGTATAGATTCTTGTGAGGGGTGTAGTGTAGGATTTCCTGCAACTACAGTGACCTAGTCCAGATTGAACACCATATTGTATTAAGCCGCTACAGACTCTAGCCTACTACCAATTAACTTCGGACTGGACTGTAGTTGAACCCTAATCAATCTCACATTGATTCAAGGTACAGTTGGGTTTCTTACGTCTCTGATCCCAGCAGGATACTACGCACTTGATTCTCTTAGTTGATCTCACCCACAACCAAGAGTTGCTACGACCCAAAGTCGAAGACTTGGTAAACAAATCTGTCTCACACAGAAAAGTCTGTAGATTGAATAAATCTGTCTCCCACAGAAATACCCAAGTGTTTTTGTTCCGTCTTTTGATAAATCAAGGTGAACATGAACCAATTAATAACCCGGTCATATATTCCAAAGAACAACCTAGTATTATCAATCACCTCATAATAATCTTAATCGACTAGCGAAACAAGATATTGTGGAATCACAAACGATGAGACGAAGATGTTTGTGATTACTTTTATCTTGCCTATCGGAGAAATTAATATCGAGTCAATTATTTCAATTGTACTCAATACGATAGAATCGGGCAAGATTAGAACACGCAACTACAAAGAGAATGGTTGGGTCTGGCTTTAAAATCCCAATGAAGTCTTTGAAGTCGTTAACCTACAGGGTCTCGATACAAACCCAAGGTTAAAGGAGAATCGACTCAAGTTATGCAACTAGTAACACACAGGAGGTGTGGGGATTAGTTTTCCCAGCTGCTAGAGTTCTCCTTTATATAGTTTTCAAATCAGGGTTTGCAATCCTAGTTACCTTGGTAACAAAGCATTCAATATTCACCGTTAGATAAAAAACCTGATTCAACCAAGCTAATATATTTCAACCATTAGATCGAACTTAGATTGTCACACACAAATGAAATGTACCCTCATTTGGGTTTATGTAACCATACCCAAACGTGTACACCATGTTGGTTCACAAATAGTAACCGAAGTTAGCCATATGATTAGTCTCATATCAACCTTATTCATCTTAACCATAACTAGTTCAAATGACTCAAATGAAACTAGTTAAAGAGTTGTTCAATTGCTATATTCTTATAGAATTATACAAGAACACAATTGAAGCAAAATTGGTTTGATTCACTCGAATCAATCATGAACATTATAGCCACGGTTTGCAAAGATTGAATTCCTTATTATATAAATGTTTATGTTCATGTTCATAACCGAATTTAGAACTTTAACCTTCAAGTATGCAAACGTACGCATACTTTGTTACGCTAGTACGCAAACGGGCACGCGAACTTTAAATCCCAGAAATTCTCGGACATGAATCTCGAAGACCACACAAAATTGATAAGGCAAGGTCAATGAGCCATTGCATGAAAATGTAAAGGCTCATGCGATCTGTCGCCACAGAAGAGATAAAATAAAGACTACCAAAATGATAAAACGAAAAGTAGGTTTCTTCCCTCATGAGAGATGCCTGCGACCTTGTGTTAAATACAAAATTCGACATCATTGAAAGAATACAATGAAAAGATGATGATGACTAAGTAAAAATCATTTCATCAAAATGTAAGCGAATAAGCTTACTGAGATTATAGTTATAAATAAAGAAGAAAATAAGAGGATTCTCCAACAAGGGATTTGATCTTTCAAAACAAAAGGCGATTGTAGCAAGCAAGAGTTATCAAACAGGTTAATTCTCTACATCAATTTTATCGTCTTCACCAATTACTTTGCCTTCGAGAGACATCTTTACATTGGTGGATTCTCATGAAGCTTTTGATCGGATCTTTGTTGATAACTTCAATATTACGCTTTCATAGTCATAATCACTATCCGGAGCATCGGGAACTTCATCATCACTTATTTCCAAAGGAGAAGCGTGAATAGGATCAAGAGACTTGACAAAAAATGTTATTCACAAGAACTTAGCCTTTAGAGAGGGGAACGTAGTAATGCCTTTTGACGATTCTTACTATCAATGTCCTTACAATGAGACATATAATGCTCCGTCACGAGAACGAGCAAGATGCGAAGTGAGTAGTCCATTTTCCTTGCTAATTTTGGAATAATCGCCGAGGGTGGAAATAGTGGAGCGAATAGAACCGCATAACAAATACACAAGATCAGAGAAAATTCTTATCGAACATTATCGACATTTTCGTGGTAGTAAAGCATTCATGGGATAAACATATGAATTAAGATAGTCAAATAAATTGACTACCTTCCTTTGAGAAGAAAGATGTTGAATTAACGCTGCGAAATTATTCCCAGGCGGTCCATGACATCATCAAATGAATCTCCCACTAAACCTTTCAATCGAGAACGCAAATTCTTTTCATTGGAAACAAGTATGGAATTTTCGTTCGCTCAGTAGAGTTGGATTTTTCTAAATTGACATTGTTCTTGGAATTGCTTCCTTTTACACTCAAAGTTATTCTACCCTGAATAAGTTTATCTCTCTCGTGATAATTACTTCCGATTGGTTTTTCAAAGAATGATTGGCTTGCTCTTGTTCTTCACATAATTTTCGACAAGCATCATCTGTTGCGTAATAGTTCGCCACCTTATTCAACAAAGAACGTTTCTCTTGCGAAAGAGTTCGATTCTCATCGATAAAGTTTGCAACTCAAATCGATTTAGTCAAAGCATAAGAGAGCGTAGATAAATCATTACTTAACAAGTCTTGTTTCGATAAATTTAAATTTTCTTTTGACAAGTTATTTATTTGATCATTTGCATAAGTGTGAAGATTATCTAAGAGATTATGTTGTTCCATCCAACCATCTCTCTCAACTCGAACTTCTTCAACAATGGACTCCATCCTCGATATATCTCCATTATTCGTTTGGTTTAATGCTTGGAGAATCAGAGTTTGAGTTGCAAAAAAAAAAAAAAAAAAAAAAAAAAAAAAAGAGAGAGAGAGAGCGGCGAGGCATACCTTTTAATTCTTCATTCTTTTTCTTGCCAGAAGGTCATCACAATCCAGCGAGATGTTCAGAAATTTTTGATTGCACTCGCAGTGCTGACACGGGAGATCATTCTTGCCCTTACTAATTTCTTGAACCAAAGACGCCTCGAGACCTTATCAGACCAAGGTGCTTGCCAAAATCTAGACATTGGATTTGATAGGATTCAAGTTTTCTTGGCATCATTCACAAGATCCGAAAGAACCTTAAAGGCCACATCTATACCCTCCAAATCATTAGAGGAATTTGCTCTACTAAAAATGAGTCATCCTTTGTCAAAGGAATCTCATGAGAAGAGGAAGTCTCGGGGGAGAGAGAAGTGGTTGGAGAAATAGTAGGAACATTGATAAAGGGTGATATAGTATCATTTGTAGGGAACAGTTTGAGGAACTTGGTCTATGAGGAGTTGAGGCGTAAAAGTGTCGCAAGAATGTTATTAGAAGGAAGAGGCACGAAACTATCCTGCCAAGATTTCGTGAAGGAGAAGAAGGTTTGAAAGAAGGAAATGGAACGGCTGGGGAGTAATGACTTGGGTTGGCGAAGCCTTTTAGGAGTTCTATCGTATTTCCATCATTCTGCGAGTAACAAGTCAAGTAAAACAGAGGCAACAATATATTGCTCATAAAAAAGAAATGTTTCTTAAATACCTTGTCACTCGCAGGCTTTCTTTGGTAACTATAGATTTTGTTCGCGAAGTAGGCTTTGGGCTGCGAAGGAGATTCTTATTGCGAAGAAGGTTAGATGAGCCCAAAGAGAAAGAAAAGGGTCCTTCACAGTAAATCTGGTTTTGGGTTGGTTCTTGCTAAACAACAATGGCAGAAAAAGAACTATAAAGTTAAGCATACCAGTGTGATTTCGACAAGAAAAACTAACTTCAAAGCAATTAACCACAAGATCAAATTAGATATGGCAAGATTAACAAACCTGGATGCCATGAGAATGACAACGATAAATAAAGTTGAAGAAAAGAAGATGAAGAATGCAAATAAACGATGAAAGAGAGAAAGAGGCGATGAGGAAGATGAAAGGGAAAAAGAGATTTCTTCACAAGGAACACTTCTATAAATAGATGAGAAAAAGGTATTACGACCGGGTAACATTAAATGCGCATTAAAGAGGCAAATATAGACACGTGTTATTGTCATTACCCAAATCCAAGGAAACTTGACGAAAAGAAATTTGAGAATTCAAATATATGGCATATTTCCTAATAGGCGAGAAGAGATCATGGAACCATTAATTGTAACACATGAGGCAAGAAATGACACTTTGTACATAGGAGCTTCGGAATTTCGCAAAAGAATAGAGAGGCAAGTGTACTTTTCAAGTCCAGTATTCTTTCGCTCGTTCCTTCATACCGAAGACCAAAGATTATTACAACAGATTTTCCTTCAATCGCTCTTCTTCAAGCAATATTCAAGGGAAAAAGAGGCAAGATGTAGGACCATAATATCGCAACCATGTGATTTTGAAGTTAATAAACAACGATGTCGCGAAGCGCAGAGAGAGCTAAAATAAACGCAAAGAATAAATAACGGCAGGCGAGACATAAAGAAGACGTGAGATGGCGAGGGTTAAGAAGTGTCGCGAGATTGAATAGTTGTACATGGCGACACTTCGCAGAGACATTCCCGAAAATAAAGGATAGCTTATTTGTCATCCACTATGTATTACCCTATATAAAGGGTCGAGTGAGTCTGTTGTAAAAGGGAGATCTTTTAGAATTGTTAGGCAGTTAAAGAGTATTCAATTGCTATATTCTTATAGGAATTATACAAGAACACAATTGAAGCAAAATTGGTTTTGATTCACTCGAATCAATCATGAACATTATAGCTACGGTTTGCAAAGATTGAATTCCTTATTATATAAATGTTTATGTTCATGTTCATAAATCAATTTAGAACTTTAACCTTCAAGTATGCAAACGATGTACGCATACTTGAAATACCCGAACCGAGATTGGGTTACGCTAGTACGCATGAACTTTAAATCCAAGAGAAATTCTAGGACATGAATAGCCAGTACACAAACGGGTACGCATACTTAGGTTCCCGGATTTCTCAAACCAACCGGTACGGAAACGGGTGCGCATACTATGGTTCCCGGACATGGATTACATATGTACAAGAGTGCACAACATGACATATCCAATAATGGTTAAGTGTTCTAAACTCTTATTTCAATCATTGAAACTTTCTTAGAGGATGACAATAGTCGTTTTCACACATTATTAGCATCAAAGCAATTTTCAAGTTATTGAAATAATCATAACGAAACATTCCAAGGCAACACCAAATGATTGTATCACACAAACCATGTAAGATGTTACTCGACAATTTTCACATGATATAAGATGAACTTGGTCGAAGCGAAAGCTTGCCAACACATATTTCGAGAAATATGTAAGCGAGATAAACTCAGCTCGAAATCTCAAATGTATATATAGAAAACTATATCGTAATAAGACTTATGTCTCAATATAGGAGATAAAGTAGAAATAGACTTTCCAAGTGATAGATGAGTTTAAGTCTCCACATACCTTTTGTCGATGAAGTTCCACAAGCTCCCCTTAGTAGTTCTTCGTCTTCAAATGATGAACGTCGTAAAGTCTAAGCTCAACTACACAATCTATGTCCTAGTCCGAGACATCCATAAATAGGCTAGAAATCAAGACTTATAGTTTTGATGACTAACATTGAAAAACATGCTTGAGATAGCAACGCATGCGAGTTCGACCGAGCAGTGCTCTAACAATCTCCCCCTTTGTCAATTTTAGTGAAAAAACTATCAATACATATGGATTACAAAATAAATAAAAATTTATAGCTTCTCATCCAAATGCTTGATCTCCTTGGCATACTCAACACGACTCGAAAACTCCGTCACTTCCAAGTACTCCATGATTCTAAACGTGTTCAACTCAGCATCATAGTTGTTGAAGATCCGTAGCGATAACAATGAGAAAACAAATGCTCTCAATCATTGTTATACAGTATCATAGTATTGTTACACAACATTAAAGTTCAATTGTATCACAACTTTGACAACAATACTATGGTGATATGTATCACTCCCCCTTAGTCAATACATAATCTCAACATGAAAACCACTCCCCCTTACATAATGATCCGTAAACCATATGTATTTGTAGTATAAAACTACACATTAATTCTCCCCCTTTTTGTCAATATAAATTGGAAAAGGTACGAAAACTAGTGGGATCCTCATAAAATTTTCATAGAGATACTTCATGACCAAAAGAGAATAACATACCAACTTATTTAGATGCAATCATAAAGCCGAAGCTAAATGCATTCATCAAGGAGTTTATAAAGATACAAAATAACCCCTATAATACTCCACAGCCGCACTCCCCACAAAGATTTGGCAATTAAGCACAAGTTCAATTAAGAACTCTTCCCCATAATATGTCATTCCCGAAAGAACAACAAAGGCGACCTTGCTTTTACAAGAAAAGAGGATTTCTTTGGATATAACCAAATCACATGAAAACATGGATTTGAATCCAAAAAATCTCAATTGAATCAACCACAAAAATGATCAATTCAATTGGTCATGCTCGACATAAGAGAACTTACGGACACAGTATGTGCACAAAAATGTGGATCGGAGATCGACCAATAATGCGAAATACACAAGGATTCATTCTATTTTCCATCACCATTTGCACAATGACATATAATAGACATAATCCTTGTAAACAAAAGTTCATCCTTTCTTCCATCAAAAAAATGACAGAAAAGGCATTAACTTTTGTTAGTCAAAAGTTCATTCTATCTTTTATCAATACTTTCATACCGACATAATAGAGATAACTTTTGAACAAGTATGGGACATTTACAGGTTCACGGACATAAACAACATATCCCATAACAATTTGCAATATATCAAATCATAAAGATTAAAATTGCAAAAATCATCTTCAAAAAACTTGTAGTTGCAGGAAATCCTACACTACACCCCTCACTAGAATATACACAATTAAGACATTTTAAGATGAATGATTATGATTCCTATTGATTGAATACTTGAATCTTTACAATATGAAATGGAAATGAGTTTTAGAATTACAATCACTCTAAAACTTTCTCTCTCCTAATGACTTGCTTAACAATTCAAAAAAAGAACTCTCTCCCACAACAGACTGACTCAACCCTTTATATAGGGTAGTACACACTGGATGACAGCTAAACCGTCCTTTATTTTCGGGAATGACTTGCGAAATATCGCAAGTGTACAAGTATACAATCTCGCGACACTCTTAAGTTTCGCCATATTTTCATATCTTCCTCGTGTTCTGGCTGTCGTCATTCATTGCGTCATTTATTTTACTTCCCGTGACTCCCTCGCAATGTCGTTTTTTATTAATCTCGCGAAGTATTGATGTCGCGATATTCTGATCCTACATCTTGCCTCTTCTCATGTCTTCTCTGCGAAGAAGAGAATGTCATGAGAACCAATATTTTGAAATGCCGTAATTGTTCATCTTTATCTGTTTCACTCCCGTACTTTTACACGAAATTTATTACAGATGTTTCTTCTTCCACTCTTTTCTTGACACGTCTCTTTCAACCGTTTATTCTTGACCATTCACGTCCCATCTAGCATTAAATGCATTTGTTTTCTCGAGAATTCTTCTCTCTATATATAGTTTTCTCACCATTCTCTTCTTCTCTTTTATTTTCCCTCTGCAACTTTTCTTCAACTTTCTTCCTCCGCAATCTGCGTTTCTGCTACTGTAAATCTTCCCTCCTTTCTCTCTCTTGATCTTCAATTCTCTAATCATTCCCATACTCTAAAAATGGCTTCACTTGGTCGTATATATAAACCCCTTTTTAATGAAGCTCAAAAGAATTTACAAGAGAATGGCTTCATCCTATCAACCATTCCTGATCAAGAATCTTCATTTATACTTTCTGCAAAGTTGTTTTCTGATTATCAGTGTGATGATCAGAAAATTATAATCTCGCTAGGTCAAATCCTCGCAGGCCTCCCCATTCCTCTCTACAATCCCGAGATGCCTTTATTCTATGAAATTCTTGCTCATGAGAAATTCTCGCGAGCTATTTATCAACTAAGCGGTGATTGTATCCGTCTAATGCTTGAATTCGCCAACTGTGGCGCTGGTAAGGGATCTTTATATCCTGATGATGTCAAAGATCCTAGATTCGCAAGTTTAGAAATAATCGCTGAGAAATATACTGTAGAAAACTTTTTTGAAAATTATGAAGTAATAAATATGAGAAATGATAAATCTCATTTGAGGTGCTCGATTGAAGAGAAAAGATAATATTTCCAGTGATAAGCTGCTTATGCAAGATATTGACTGGCACTCGGGCAAAAATAATGTTCCTCGGTACTCCAAAGATGAGAAGTGGTGGGTTGTTCCTCTATTTTTGAGCGGACCTTATATTGTAGGTTCTCATACACTCCCTGTGAATCTCGCAAACTATCATCCTTGGGAATTTAAGTGGCCCGATAAGGCAAAAGAGGTATACTTCCTATTTCAGGTTTGCTTTACGATATTTCCTTCCTCTTATATTTACTAGGCTTGTAAAATTTTCAGATTGCCAAATTGAAAAAGAGTTATAAAAGACGTCCAAAGGCGAGTACTCTGGCGATACTCCGATCAATCACGGATGAAGTAAGAAATACTTTCTTTTGTTATTTTTAACAATATTGTTGCCTCTGTTTCTTATCTTCATTCGTGTGTGAAGGTTGTTGAAGAAATTAACATTCCCGAAGCTGCGAAGGTTAAGGGCAAGAATAAAATCACTCTTCGGAAGGATAAATCTTCCGCTCCATCTTCTAAAAAACGGAAAATCCATCCCTCTTCTCGTTCTAGTTCCCAAACCAAATGAGAGTTCGACGAAGATGAAAATGAGGTTGATACTTCTTCTGTAAAGGGGAATCATTCGATCGAGTCTGCTATGGCGCAATTGTCTAGTGTCTTCTCCGATTCTATGCAAGGATTGTGAGATGATCATTTATCTGCTACTTGCGAAGCTCTCGCTAATATTTGCGATGCTCCCCTGCTAGTGGATAATGATTCTTTTCGCGGGGTTTCCCGAACAATGACTCCCAGCTTCTTAAATGCACTCAGTGCTTTGGTATGTTCATATCTCTTTATTTCTCTGTAATTTCAATTATAAACCTTATCTTAACAATTTCTTTACCTTTCTTTATAGTATGGGAGAGCTTCCTTTGTTGTTGCCTCAGACCTCGAGAAAAGACGCAACAATCTTGAAAAGAAAAATCTTCAACTTAAAGAGAAGATCAAAGAACTAGAAATTGAAGTTGCATCATCTCGCAAGAAGGATGAAAAAATTCAACAGTTGGAAGTTGAGTCTTCTTCCCAAAAGGACAAAATATCTACTCTTCAAAGTGCTAATCAGCAACTTTATGGTATAACACCCTCTTCTTTTCTTCATTTCTACTTTGCCATTTATTTTTCTTTGCCTGACTCATCATTTTCGCAGACATTTATAATCTTTCTGACGAAGCCATCCTTCTCCATTCATTCCCTGAACCTATGGATGATGATGCTCTTCTCGCTCACCTTAATGAATCTTTAAGTAGTTCTTCAAACAAGATTAATTCCCTCTCATTAAATGAACTTCGAACCAAATTTCGTCTTTTAGAAATTGAACATAGATCTAGTTTAGGTTTAGCCAACCGATTTAAACGTTTTTATCTTAGCTCTCAGGAGAATAATAATATTCTAAGGAAGAAAATTAGCAGCCTTATAGATGATAAGGATCGCATTGCTAATCAAGGGGCTCAAGCATTAGCGAAATTCCAAAAAACTATTCTTGAAGTCCAAATTGAACGAGATGAATCCCTTCGCCAGAATGCCATACTTAATGAGCGAGAAAATCAAATTCGTTCACTTCTTGTCATAAATAATGATGATGAATTCGCTTGGGCTGCGAAGGTTCTTGATAACGCCAGAAATAACTTAGGTGTTAGCGTCAGTCTTCATGCTGAGCATACTTGCCTTGGTTAAAGATATGATTTCGACAGAGAAGGTTGTTTACTGTTCTTCATTATTTTTCCGCTTCTTTTCTATAAAACTGTTATTAAGCTGCTAACTCATTGTCATTTGTTCGCAGAATCTGAGAAGAGGTTTCAAACTAGAATCAAGGAACTTGAATCTGAGAAAGCACAACTTGCAAAAGACTTCTCTCTTCGCAATGACAAATATTCTAAGATGAAGAAGCAACTACAAACTACTGTGGCGAATTTCAATAATGATGCTGTTCGTTTTCGCAACCAAACTATTGAAAAGATTTGCAATGATCACAACATTCCTCTTTCTTCATATCCTTGTCTTCTCGATGAAATTCCTGAAAAATCTGCCTTGCTCAGATGTCTCTGATAGTGATGTAAGCGAAGAAGAAGAATCTGATGAAGAAGAATAAGTTGCTAGATTGTTCCATTTTCCTTTCTCTTCTTGTGATACTTGTACATTTATCCTTCTAACCTTCCATTTTGTAATCTCTTACTGTAAATCTATCATATGAAAATAAATAACAAGTTTTTATTCTAATCATTCCCATACTTGCCTATGTTATTTATTTTCACATGAGATAAATCAAGTCGATAATCTTTAAGTAATGATACTTCTTAATTTCATGGCAAATCATGTTTTGATTCTTCACAAATAATTGAAGAAATATAATCGTATTCGCAAGCCTGTTTGCTTACTCGATTTCTTGTGTTATTTTATCATCATTTATGTTGAAATTTATCATTGCGACAAAATCGCAGGACGTCGTTACATTTTCATGTAATGACCCATTGATCTTGTCTTATCATTGTTTTTGTGTGGTCTTATTTTGCCTTCCTAGTTAAAGGTCTTATTTTTCCACCCCTCATTTTGCATCAATATGATAGATCTAAATATTCTTGCGAACATAAAGTCCCATGACATTGACGTCTTGCGACAAAATCGCAGGACGTCCTTACACTTTCATGTAATGACCCATTGATCTTGTCTTATCATTTCTTTAGTATTTTTGCCTCTGCGCAGATATTTCATTTGCGACAATATGACAGGCCTAAATGTTCTTGCGAATATAAAGCCCCATGACATTGCCGTCTTGTGACACTTATCAGCTCCCTAATGGAGGGTGCCGCCCTTATCATCTCCCTGGTTGCCCCTTCAAGGAGGCGTACATTGGCCATACAAGACTAGCTCCTCCCATCCGGTCTTAACAACAACTGGTTGTTTTCATCTCTTATCCCTTATACCTATAGGGTTTATGGTTACGAGACCGCACCCTAAGTGGAGTTTTCTTTGGGCCGAGTGAAAGCATGTGCCAAGACTTGCCAAGAATGGCCGAGACACTTCAAATGTCCCAGGCACTCTTGGCTCAACCGTGTACCTCGGTGCCTTGAGCATACACTGACTCCTTGGAAGAGACCCTCGGGCATCCAACCAGGGTATAACCTTATATATATAGTTTGAAATCCAAGGTATCTCTCCCGGATAGGCTTTCATGGGCCCCAAATATCCATGACTCAGGTTCCAGGAGCGGTGTAACCTTTTCCCTGAGCCATGTCAAGAGATACCCCCTTATATGACGCACTTTAGGTCTTACATTTGCCTCTTGCGAAATATCATTCGCGAACTAGGGTGTACGCCATAAAGGTTCGTCCCATTTACTCACTCTTTCATTTTTTGTTAATTCATTCAATCATTCATTTTTGGTTTTCTCTTGTTATTTTGTTTTGAAGCTATCGCACAATCTTGCATTGTTTATTCATTTTTGGTTTTCAATTCTTCAATCAAATTTTCATACATTCTTGATGGCGAGATTCTCGCGTATTTCTTCTTCAATTATTGTTTCTTCCTCTTACTCTTAATATGCCTTTGTCATTGCTTTTGATAATAATGATTATTCATTTCTTACACTTTTTGCTCCTGCTGCTCTCTGCCTCTACACCATTCAAACCTCTTAATGATTCGTTTCCATCATAATTTTCAACTGTTTTCATGCACTTGCTTCGCAATGTATCTTTACCTCTTGTATCTATGGTATCCACCTGTTGATGGGTGAAAACTACTCCTGCAGAATTTGGTAATTTGGGGTGTGGATGAGGAATGAATCTAAATCTTCAACAAATGCACTGCGCGGTGAGTGCTTGTAGATTCGAGAGATCAATCTGTGCAAGTCCGGCCTAAACCAAGAAATGGCCGTTCCAGACTTATTTCGGTCACAAAGTGAAGGAGATGGGGTTGATCTTAGGGAGGGAAGCGAAGAAGGTGTTGAGATTGTGAAGGTGTTGGCTTGCTTATGACTTGTAACAGAAAGATGAGCAGGCTTGCGGTTGATGCAAGCAGGCTCTGGGTGTTTGAATACGATTTGTATTAACACTTGGTTTTTCTGTCTCGTCTGAACTTGTGTTGTTGTTTGAAATAGGGCGGAGAACCTATTTATACAAGTCATTGAGCCTCATTCACGTCTCTCGTGGGAAGTGGAGGAAGTGGAGTGATGGAGTAGTGGAGTTGTGCGTCGACCAGTCTTGCCCACTTCTCCTGTTCATCTCTAACCGTCCATGACTTCCTAACACGTTCTTGTGATGGCGCGTTGCACGCTGCACGCTGTAAACCGCCAGACCAATACCCCAGTAAGTATCCCCCAGTTTGTGACATGATTGATGTCTGGAATGTGTGGATCGTGGATCCGCGAAAGATAGCATGTAATGCTGAATTGAATAACCGCGTTATTCAGAAGTCGATACTTGTGAAGTATCGTGTGTATTTTATGCAGTCTTGCATTGTGGTGTGGTAAGGTGATGGGTAATGACGCCTTATTGACCAATTGACTCCTGACCAGGGTTGTATAACCAAGCTGGTGAAGTTGGACGGATGAGATGAGCTTTGAGACACTCATCTGCGACCGTTAATGAATATTAGGGTTTTTGAAGAGGTGCGCAAGCATCACTCTCAGCTTGGTCGAAACCAAGCATGGGAAAGATTTTGAGAGGACCGACCATACATGCGTATTGACGGCATGATGGTGTAGGTGCTTGTATTCCGTTCCCTCATGAAAGCGATCCGGGGCCACTCAATTTGACCGGCAAAGAGGAGTGGTCGAGATTGATTTTGCGATAGAAGTTTGATACCGCAAGAAGACGCGCGCCACACTCTTTTTCGGTGCGTTTTCCAAGACGACCTAACTTGTTCGGTCTTGGCCGGCTGGTTTGACGTGAAGATGGTAGGCTGATGTTCACGCCTATACCTGACTATCCCATGAAAACGTGATCTAAGCCACTCAATTCGTCCGGTGAAGTTGAGCGGTCGAGATCAATTTGCAATTTGGGAAGTGTAACCACGCATGTTTGGGCGGGCGTTTTGGATTAGCCGGGCATGATATGCCTTGGCCGATTGCATGAGGGGGTAGATGGGCCCACGGTGGTCATGCTGGTATGACCGGACCTGCTCGATCTGATTTGTGACCCTCCATTCGTGCCGGAGAAGATGGACGCGCGTGATGGCTTGAACCCTAATTTTGGCTTTCAAAGCCGTGCGACCATGCTCTTTCAGGCGGACGAATGTGTTGTAACCAATCATGGTTGGTTTTGACCGATTGGTCAAGTGTGTAGGCGGTCACATGGTGATTGTGTCGACATGCTCCGGGCCCTTTGAGTCTACATCTACACCCTCCATCTATACCTGCGAAGATGGATGGTTGAGACCGTTTTGCGGCACATGTAATATGCCGCAAACCCTAATTTAGGGTTTTCCGTCCATAATGCTTGGTATGGACGGTTTCTTGGCAGGCAAAGGCCAATGGTCGACCATGCGGGGTCGGCCGTGTGTATTCCATACCTGCTTGGGGGTGATGGAATTGATATGGGGTCATCCAATCATGCTTGTGGAGTTGGATGACTGCGATCGATCATATCCGGACCGATATGGTCGGTCTGGGATGCTCAATCGGGCTAGTATAACACACCGAGAGGGGCTCAATCGGGCTAGTATAACACACCGAGAGGGCTCGGGCTAGTATAACACACCGAGAATCAGCCTGTACGGGTATTTCGTACATGGTTTCATTATAGTGCTTGGAGGTTCGTGTTACTCTGAGTAACACTCGGTCGTCATGCCACATCGATAATGATTCATTATAGTGCTTGGAGGTTCGTGTTACTCTGTAAGAGTAACACTCGGTCGTCATGCCACACCGATAATGAGTACTCGGAAATACAAGGTGATATGAAATTCACGAAGAATGGGGACTGTTGCTACAAGTTCCATTCTTGGTGAATCAAGTGAGGGAGTATCCAACACTTATAAATGGCTTTATCTTTTACAAGATGTCGGCGCATGATTTTCTCTGGTTTTTACAAATATAACCTTAAACGAAAATCCACCATCAACATTAAGTCCCCGCCTAGCACATAATGGTTACACTATTGTGTGGTAGGCATGAGATGGTGACAAAGATTAAAGATAAAACTTATGAGGCAAAGTTAGATGTTACCGGGAGGGACGGGTCATCCTGTCCTTGGAGTATGTCACGTTCAAAAGGCATATAGGAGAGTGTTTCCCTAGTATGATGTCGGCCTTGCTCGCTCGATCGATCGACCTTGCTATGCCCGCTTCGGTCGAGGGGCTATTGCGCCCGCTTGATCGAATGTGGGCTTGTTGTGTCTCGCTTGATTGAACGTGAGTCTCACCCACATACGCCCGAGACTTGAAACTTGTACCTAGGTCTTGAAACTTGTACCGATCTTGAAATCAACACCAGACTAAAATTTGTACTAGGACTAAAATTTGTACTGGGACTAAAATTTGTACCTAGGACTTGAATGGTGTTTGGACCGGCCATTGTGTGCTCCGATGTGAGTTGTGTCTTGCCGTGTGACTACATCTCTCCTGTATTTTCATACAAGTTCTAACTCCTGTCTTTTATTTCATTGTGGAAGAAAAGAATCCCTGTTGAGATGTCTTCTGGAGATAATGCTGGTGCCAATTCAGGAGGTGTTGAAAGCTTCAAAGATATGCCGAACATTGATGATGATTTTTTCACCGCGCCTTTTCGACTATAGGAAAATATCTGTTCCACAAGATAACTCTTCTCCTATCGACTTTTAGGTTTTTCATGCTCCGCTGGGCCCTTATGAAGGATGGATGAGGCGTATGTTGAGCAATGAGTACATCAAAGATAACTTGACCGGAGCGCAGATTATTGATGCGGCTTGAGTGTTGAAACGTCTCGAGAGGATGTTAAAGTGGTTTCTGATACGACCGCTGAGGTGAGTCCTGGAGAGAGTGTTGAAGAAGGATTCTGAAGCGAACGTGGGTCTCGGAGAGAGCGTTGCGGCGGCTCTTGAATAGACCATTGAAGCAGCCTGGCTGGAGGGAGCGTTGGAGTGGCTTCCTCTTGTTCGATTACCCTTGCGAATCCATGATTCTTGACTGACCATCTTTCTCATGTTGAAGAAGTCCTTGACTGACGGTGAAGGAACTTCATGCTGAGCCTCAGTCCCCAAGCGTGGTTTACATGGTTTGTCCGTAGTGGTTGTTGTCGAGCAAGGTATGGAATACCTTGGACGTTGTTTCATCATTGTGGGATTCGCGCACGTGGTACTGGAGTTGGAGTTGATGGATGCGCATGATGTTGTATCTTGGTGGTTTTCCTCTTCTTTGCTTCAAGGAACTGCTTACAGAAGGCTGAATGTTGTATCGCCTGTTGGTGAGATATATGCCCCTACAAACATTATGAGGCTCTTCCGGCAGGCCTGGTTCTTTCTATCAGGGCATATGTTGTTGTAGATGAGCGTTCAACAGCTCCAGAGGATGACCAAAAGCGCGGATTGTCCAATATAGCGTGATAGACATGTACCGTTGTCCGATAAAGTGACTCACCCGGATCTTGTTCGACCACCTGTCTCGATAGAGTAACTCGCCCCGGATCTCTCTCGATATGACGGTTGGACATCGTTATCTTCTTGAGGCTGCTCCCTTGAGGTATCGGCTCCAGTGGAAGATTACCGTCATAGAGCGGTTATACGTTGAACCGGCACTCTTTAAACCAAATGGCAGCATGGTATAATAAAAATTTCCGAGAGGAGTTCGAAAAGATATCTTACTTGCATCATGCTCGTACATCCTTATCTCTGTTTGTAGCCGCTACATCCATCCATGGAGGAGAACATGCCGTGTCCGCTGGTTGTATCTATTAACATGTCGATGTTAGGAGAGGAGGATCGTTTTGGAGCAGCACTGTTCAAGTCTCTCGAAGTCTATGCAAAGACCGATCTATCCATTTTCCTCATGTATGAACTACAATCGTTTAACCGACTTGGATACAGGTATGACATGTATATGATGGGTGACCAATTTTCATCCGGCATTTCTTCATATCTCCAAGCAAATATGTCCTGGTACTCTTTGAGAAGTTGCACGAGCTTCGTGCGTTTACCCGTTCACAAGGTTGAGCTGATGGAGATAGGCCTAGGAGATTCCTCAACGATTTCAATTTCATCAGTTGTAGAGTTGGTGCCATCTTGCAGCTGTTGTGGAGCATCTAGCACTTGCTCTTGTGGTTCGTTGTTGTTGTAGCATTCCATTAGGTGGAGAGACTGGGTAACAGTATCCTCTGCTGATAATGGCAGTGTCGGTATACCGTTTTCCTTTCTGGTCACGACTCGCCATAAAAGTTCGTTCTCTCCTCGTGTGAACGTGGGTTGTGGCTTCACAGTATGGAGAAGAATGCTTCGTCAAGCAAAGATGCATCGTGGGTACTAGCCCTCAATGATGCAAGTCGGTCTTCTTCCCGAATTGACGCCCACATGGGGAGTGGGATGCAACGAACTTGTCCGATTCTTTCCACGGAGCTTCTCCCGTATGTGCCGGTTTGGTTTCCCTCGAAGTCCGTCATTGTGGTAGGCTTCCACGACCTTGCCCGGGAGAGCCTTGGATGTCCCGAGAATCTTGAGAGTAATGAAGACGATCCTGTGTAGATAAGGGTCGTCTTGAACTCGAATCCTTGATGCGTGCGGTGACATGTAAGTCACGGTCGTGACCTTCCTCTCGGTTGATAGCAGCAAAAACGTCTCCGCGCGCCGATTCTTCGAGAGATGTGAAAGTTTGCATAAACTTTCCACTAGAGAAACCGCTTCCCGATCCACCGGCCTCGGTTCATAGTGAAACTATTGACTTGAGGAAGATCGTTGTGAGGATCAGTCCCCAGTGTAGGAGCCTCCATGACTGGACCGCCGAACTAAACGAGTAAAACTATTGACTCGAGGAAGATCGTTGTGAGGATCGGTCCCAAAGTGTAGGAGCCTCCATGACAGGACCGCTCATATCTGATGTCGCTTCTTTGATCAGGTCCATGTAGGTCCGTGCCATTGAAGTACCTTCTCCGGTGCGTTGAATTCATTCCTTGTTGGCTCCAGGGGCTGTTGCGGGTCATGTGGAAATCGATCAGTTAATGTCTTAAGAAAAGTGAGTACCTCTTTCCGAGTTGCGGCCATATCCGTTTGAGTCTTGACAAGAACTTCCTGCTTTTCCATCAAGTCTGCAATAATGGGAGATGGTCCTCCTCTCGCCCCTCCGGTTCCTCGTCCTGATGAAGGAGTGGAAGTTGTTGCTCCGGTGACTACCGGAGGTGTTACACTTGATGAGATGCCAGGACTTGCAGCTGCTGCTATGGCTCTGGGGATGGGAGGTGTTGTAATATCACTGCTGAGTGATCGAATTGAATGTTCCCATCCTCTGTACTCACGTGTTACTTGATTGATCTCTCCTTCCTCAAGCGTTTCTTCACGGCTTCGACAAGGGTCTTGAGATGTAAATCTTCCAGAAGGGATCCGTAAGCTGCAGGCTCCATTTCTTTATCTGGTAGACGTTGTAGTACTCCGGACAAGTCCTCTCCTCTGTGGAGTTGCCTCGGTTCTTCATTGTTGACTGGACCATGTTGTTCATCTTTCCTGAGTCTCCTGCGGGCTCTTTTTTCCTCTCCACCGGTAAAGGTGTGACTCCTGGCTAAGGATTCAGCGTTTCTTGCACTGCCTGAGTAGATGCACGCCGACCCTTCTTGTAATTGTGATGTTATATCATTCAAAAGGCGGAATGTTTCGCTCTACCTTCTGGTGATACCGACTTGATTTGCCAAGACATCCTCCAACATTCCAGCTATGCTTCCCATGATATCTGAACCACCTGTGGTCTCCGAGTGAGGATACATCGCGGGATGAAAACTGAAGGATTGAGAATTCAATTTTTTTTTTTTTTTTTGCAACCGATAGATCAACCTCCCACTGTGGTCGCCAATTGTTGATGGGTGAAAACTACTCCTGCAGAATTTGGTAATTTGGGGTGTGGATGAGGAATGAATCTAAACCTTCAACAAATGCACTGCGCGGTGAGTGCTTGTAGATTCGAGAGATCAATCTGTGCAAGTCCGGCCTAAACCAAGAAATGGCCGTTCCAGACTTGTTTCGGTCACAAAGTGAAGGAGATGGGGTTGATCTTAGGGAGGGAAGCGAAGAAGGTGTTGAGATTGTGAAGGTGTTGGCTTGCTTATGACTTGTAATGAGAAAGATGAGCGGGCTTGCGGTTGATGCAAGCAGGCTCTGGGTATTTGAATACGATTTGTATTAACACTTGGTTTTTCTCGTCTGTCCGAACTTGTGTTGTTGTTTGAAATAGGGCGGAGAACCTATTTATACAAGTCATTGAGCCTCATTCACGTCTCTCGTGGGAAGTGGAGGAAGTGGAGTGATGGAGTAGTGGAGTTGTGCGTCGACCAGTCTTGCCCACTTCTCCTGTTCATCTCTAACCGTCCATGACTTCCTAACACGTTCTTGTGATGGCGCGTTGCACGCCGCACGCCGTAAACCGCAGACCAATACCCCAGTAAGTATCCCCGGTTTGTGACATGATTGATGTCTGGAATGTGTGGATCGTGGATCCGCGAAAGATAGCATGTAATGCTTTGAATTGAATAAACTGCGTTATTCGGAAGTCGATACTTGTGAAGTATCGTGTGTATTTTATTATGTAGTACCGCATTGTGGTGTGGTAAGGTGATGGGTAATGACGCCTTATTGACCAATTGACTCCTGACCAGGGTTGTATAACCAAGCTGGTGAAGTTGGACGGATGAGATGAGCTTTGAGACACTCATCTGCGACCGTTAATGAATATTAGGGTTTTGAAGAGGTGCGCAAGCATCACTCTCGCCTTGGTCGAAACCAAGCATGGGAAAGATTTTGAGAGGACCGACCATACATGCGTATTGACGGCATGATGGTGTAGGTGCCCGTATTCTGTTCCCTCATGAAAGCGCGATCCGGGCCACTCAATTTGACCAGAAAGAGGAGTGGTCGAGATTGATTTTGCGATAGAAGTTTGATACCGCAAGAAGCCGCGCGCCACACTCTTTCCGGTAGCGTTTTCCAAGACGACCTAACTTGTTCGGTCTTGGCCTACTGGTTTGACGTGAAGATGGTAGGCTGATGTTCACGCCTATACCCGACTATCCCATGAAAACGTGATCTAAGCCACTCAATTCGTCCGGTGAAGTTGAGCGGTCGAGATCAATTTGCAATTTGGGAAGTGTAACCACGCATATTTGGGCGGGCGTTTTGGATTAGCCGGCATGATATGCCTTGGCCGATTGCATGAGGGGGTAGATGGGCCCACGGTGGTCATCTTTGGTATGACCGGACCTGCTCGATCTGATCAGTGACCCTCCATTCGTGCCGGAGAAGATGGACGCGCGTGATGGCTTGAACCCTAATTTTGGCTTTCAAAGCCGTGCGACCATGCTCTTTCAAAGCGGACGAATGTGTTGTAACCAATCATGGTTGGTTTTGACCGATTGGTCAAGTGTGTGGCGGTCACATGGTGATTGTGTCGACATGCTCAGGGCCCTTTGAGTCTACATCTACACCCTCCATCTATACCTGCGAAGATGGATGGTTGAGACCGTTTTGCGGCACATGTAATATGCCGCAAACCCTAATTTAGGTTTTCCGTCCATAATGCTTGGTATGGACGGTTTCTTGGCAGGCAAAGGCCAATGGTCGACCATGGGTCGGGCCGTGTGTATTCCATACCCGCTTGGGGGTGATGGAATTGATATGGGGTCATCCAATCATGCTTGTGGAGTTGGATGATCGCGATCGATCATATCCGGACTGATATGGTCGTCTGCTCGATGCTCAATCGGGCTAGTATAACACACCGAGAGGGGCTCAATCGGGCTAGTATAACACACCGAGAGGGCTCGGGCTAGTATAACACACCGAGAATCGGCCTGTGACGGGTATTTCGTACATGGTTTCATTATAGTGCTTGGAGGTTCGTGTTACTCTGTAAGAGTAACACTCAGTCGTCATGCCACATTGATAATGATTCATTATAGTGCTTGGAGGTTCGTGTTACTCTGTAAGAGTAACACTCAGTCGTCATGCCACACTGATAATGAGTACTGGAAATACAAGGCTGATATGAAATTCACAGAATGGGACTGTTGCTACAAGTTCCATTCTTGGTGAATCAAGTGAGGGAGTATCCAACACTTATAAATGGCTTTATCTTTTACAAGATGTCAGCGCATGATTTTCTCTGGTTTTTACAAATATAACCTTAAACGAAAATCCACCATCAACACCACCATCAACCTTTCTCTTCTTTGTTCATCTTTTATATTTTGCTTCCAGCCCTTTCTTTTTGCAGCTCTTTCCTCACAACTCTCCACATCAATCTCATAGCATTTTTGTCCTTCCATCCAGTCTCCCTTTATAACTCCAACACCGCTAGGATGAGGAAACTTTTTATACACCGATGATAAGTCGACGATACACCAGAATTTCGTGCAACCATGGCCTTCCGATCAATGCATTATAAGGGGACTCCACATCGACTACACGTAACAAAATTTCAGTTGATAATCCTTGCAAGGGTATTCTCATATGAACTTCTCCTTTAGGCTTATTCGTTGTGCCATTGAAACCGTATATTTTATACGTCGAAGGTATCAACTCTTCATCCTTCCCACCCATAGTCTTGTAAGTATGGTAAAAAAGAATGTTTACTGAGCTCCCCGTATCAATTAAGATTGTATTGATCGCCCAGGAATTTTCTGCTTCATCATCTTCGCCATCTTCAAGTTTTGGATTAATTTCCAATTTTATGACCAATGGGCTATCATGCGTCTCTCTGCCTTCAGGAATCTCTTCTGCAGTGAAAGAAATAATCTGCATTTGCCATTCTTTTATCTGCGATGTCTTCGCGATGTTCATCACTTCTCTATTATCAGCATCCCTCGCAAAAACCCTACTGAGAACATTATCATGAAAATCTTCAATTGCTCGGTATGAATGTACAATGGAGTTGCAAAACAAATTTTTAGCTTTTGTTCCAACTTCTATTACGAATGTTTCTTTCCCCTTTGCTGAGTTTGTCCTGTGCATTTCTGGCGGTGGTGGTAACGGTTGAACCTTCTCTTCACTTTTTAGAAAATGATTCAACTTTCCTAGGTCAATCATTCTGAGGATGATTCTTTTTATATTTCTGCAGTCATTTGTTAGGTGTCCATGAAAGCGGTGGTAAGAACAGAACTCGTGACTTCTATCACTTGGTGGTGGCTCATTCCCCATGTTCCATGGTGCGGGTATGTTTTCCATCAAGAGTATAGCTTCCCATATTTTATCCACACTAGTATTTAATGGTGGCATTTTGATTTCCTCCCATACTACTCTGTGACTTCGCTTCCCTCCATGATAATTCTGCCTTCGACCTCCATAAGTTTCTTGCGGATGATCAAGTCTTTGAATTTTGTTATTGCCGCCACGGTTGTAGTAGTTCCTTTCTCTTCCTGATCACGGCTTCCCATAGCTACTATCTTTGGCTGTCCATCATCTATTATCCTTTCTTGTTGCCCTTGCGAAGTGCTCGCTACTGTGTTTATCAATTTTGGTAATAAGCTTGCATTCGCAGCATTTGAATTTGTATTCGCAACTGGGTATGATTCCATCTCATTTTGCCTTTCCTCTAGAGCAATATATTCCTCCTGAAGTTCTCGCAACTCAGTCATTATAATTGTATTCTTGACTCTAAAAATTTGAATATATAACAAATTGGTTTCGAACATAGCGTTTATGAATGATAGAATAAGATATCTTTCATCCACTCGTCCAGCCATTTCGCTACACATTGTCTTCCACCTCACAGTTAAGTGTCTCAAACTTTCGCCAACTCTTTGTTTCAGCCTAATACATCTTCAATTCCCGGTCGCGAGGAGTTGTTACTTATATATGCTCCTAAGAATATAGCTTGTAAATGGTTGAATGACGTGATTGTGTTTCTTGGTAAACCCTCAAACCATTTGAGTGCTTCTCTTGTTAAACTTGATGCAAAATATTTGCACAATATGGCATCATGATTTTCCCATTGTAGCATACATCTCACATACGCTTTGATGTGTTGTATTGCGCAAGTTGTTCCATCAAAAATGCTGGTTAATGCGGGTAAATTGCACTTTGGGGTATTCCTCCTAACTGCACTCTAGTGTAAAGGGGGTTTTCGCAGCTTCTTCGATGGCCTCATCCAATTGTCTTATTCCTCCTCCCCTTCTATTGTTCAACATTCCTCTCATCTCTGCCAACTCTCTTAAGATTTGTTCATTTATATCAGGATTCGAATTTATTGGTCTTTTTAGCTCTGCCTCTCTCCTTCTGCGTTCATGTCTACTTTGATTTTCTTGTTCAACATTTTCTTATATTCTTTCTCTGCGACTTTCTCCTGCATCTCGTTCACGAATTCGCACACCATTATATCTATCATTTTCTCTTCTTGGTTGTCTATCAGTTCTCCTTTGTATTCTTTCATATTCTTCATTGATATTTCCATTGTTGCGATTTTGCTCGCGCCTTCTTTCTCGATTGTCATGATTGTTCTGCCGAATTGCTTCCTCCAATTCCCGTTCTTCCATTTCTACTCTTAATCTTTCCCTTTCGCAAGCTAGACACGCTTGTTCAATATAATGTTTTTCGATGTCATCTTCAATCTCCTTTTGTTTCCTCCGTGTTTCTCTCCCATGCAGTATTCTTCTTCCTTCTTCCTGATTTTCTTCACCAATTGGATTATTCTGCCCTTGACGCTGCCTATTTTCTTGATTTCCGTCATTTTGGCCATTCTGTAGAATTTCAGGACGTGGAATATAATGATCTTCTACCACTTCTCTTCTCTCGCAACATCCTTCACCGAGATTTGGCTCCCTTTCTAGATTTTCTTCATTAACATTTTCTACAGGTAATGTTCTCCTCATATCTTCTCTAACTGATCCTGATCTTGACCTGGTACTACTTCTCGACTTTCTATTCTGCAACCTCATATTTTCCATTCTTAACTCATGGTTTTGCCTTGTTAAATTTGCACGTTCTTCCGCTTCTAACCGCCTTTCTTCATGTATTGTTTGCCTCAATGCTTCTAATGCTGCGATTTCTTCATTTCCATGAATTGTTTCTCCCACCTCTTCTCGATTTCTCTCCTCTTGTCCGTTATTTATCAATTGTTGCATTTCTTCTCTTTCTTCCATAAAATCTGATCTCCACGTATGCACACTCACCCTATCATAATCTATCATTCTATTCGGTGCTGGTTGAATTGGTGGTTGAATTTGGCCTTCTTCTCTATCTCTTGCGTTTATTATTGATGGTTCACCTACTTCATTTCTCCTTTCTCCAACTAATCTCCTGCTTCTTCTAACAGTTGTTGGCTGTTTCGATACATTCCTTCTTCTAGCCATTTCTCAATTTCAGTAAGTTGTTTGAAAATTAGACAAAATTTCTTTCTAGTTACTCCTGATTCTTTCAATTCACAAGGTTGATCTCTACTCAATCCCTGTTTCTAGCGCCATTATGTAGTTGCAGGAAATCCTACACTACACCCCTCTCACTAGAATACACACAATTAAGACATTTTAAGATGAATGATTATGATTCCTATTGATTGAATACTTGAATCTTTACAATATGAAATGGAAATGAGTTTTAGAATTACAATCACTCTAAAACTTTCTCCCTCCTAATGACTTGCTTAACAATTCAAAAAAAGAACTCTCTCCCACAATAGACTGACTCAACCCTTTATATAGGGTAGTACACAGTGGATGACAGCTAAACTGTCCTTTATTTTCGGGAATGACTTGCGAAATATCGCAAGTGTACAAGTATACAATCTCGCGACACTCTTAAGTTTCGCCATATTTTCATATCTTCCTCGTGTTCTGGCTGTCGTCATTCATTGCATCATTTATTTTACTTCCCTGTGACTCCCTCGCAATGTCGTTTTTTATTAATCTCGCGAAGTATTGATGTCGCGATATTCTGATCCTACAAAACTTAGAATTTAAATGAATAAATCTAAAAACATGAAGATGAAAATGTTGCACATAGCTATGTGTACTCACAATAATGGCTATTACAAACCCTAATTATTCTTCAAAAAAAAAACAAGAAATAAATTCTCATGAGAAGATTTACTAGACAAAATAAATCAAAGTTCTTTGAGAACCTCATACCTTCCAATGAATCCATCATAGAAGGTATCACTGATTTCCTTTATTCTCTTGAATGTAGACACACCATGTTCGTGATTTAGAACACAAACTTTTTGGTCAATAACCCGAGCAAGTTGTCTAGCTTTGACACAGTCCATGATGAGCTTTTTCTGATTCCGTATCAGAATATTTTGGTTTGCAAGGATTCTGGCCTGACCATCTAAGAGTTGGTTTATTTGCAATTGAAGATTTGCAAACTCGACCTTTGAATCGTTCTGAAAACGAATTAAATCCTTGACAGATTCACCAATCCAGAGTTGTGTTCCTTCCTTGTAGGCATCTTCTTTAGAACCCGCTCTTGAATCGTATCACGTCCTTGAGTGTCTTCCTCCATATCAAGATGCACAATCTTTTGAGATTTTGCAGAGTTTTCCATAATTTTTTGTTAGGGATGGAATAATACAATATAGGATATATATATATATATATATATATTAAGTAAACAAACCCCATGAACTCGCAAAAGAGGGGCATGGACGCACACGGACCATTCACAAGAGAAAGATGGATTAAGAGAAATCTAATGAGAGATAACACATTGTTTGTTAATATGGATCAACAATCACATTTAATTAGAGCATGAGTCATGAAAGCAGAATTGCAAAACTCAGATTAACAAGATAAAACAATACAATTAATCTTGAGACTCCCATAATTATCATCCTTGCACAAATTCAAGGATGAGATTACCTAGAGTTAGGTAAAGGAGTGAGGAGTGACCTCACTACAAATCATGGGAGAAGAGTTGTACAGTTTTTTTTGAGCGTTTTTTCTGTGTACTATCTCCTTTCCATCGGTTATGACTTATTCCAGACGAATTTGTCATAAACCCTTTCAATAGTCCATCTGAGGGATTTTTCTGAGAACTAAGTCTAGGGCCTCTAGAAATCGGTTCCAGGGGAGAGAAGTTGGGGAAATTCCATTTTCTTGACCTAGACTTACCAGACTTCTTCTTATGAGCCTAGGGAAGGTGTTCATTAGTGGCACAAGAACTTATAACATAATGGGGAACATGCAACCTATGATGATTTCTGAAAGAGAGATCATTTTTATAAGAGTTCTGGTTTTCTATAGAAACACAATTCACTGAAGATGTCGTCAGACGATTTACTCTGTTGACAGTAGAAAGAAGCAAATTATGGATATTAGAAATTTGTTTCTTACTAGCAAAACAATGAAGAGCATAGTGATTCCTTTTCCCACATAAGGAACAACATCGTGGATTTGAGACATGTTTGCCTTGACCCAAACCTTTTTCCTCCACATGCAAATTTTGCAAGTGATTCACAGTAGGTAATTCCTTGGAGGAATTTTTCTTTACACCAGGTAAAACCTTGTGAATATCAGAAGAAGGTGCAGAAGATGACATCAAGATAGAGTTTTCCTTTTTCAAGACGTTACACTGTTCTCGGGCAAATTGAAGAGACGCAAAAAGTTTCTCTTTCTCAACACGGTAATTGCTTGTTTCTGATGAATGAATCTTGACTAAACGTTTTTCTCTAATTGAGTCTTCCCTAAAAGTATCTTCAAGAAAACTAATATTTTCACGCTGTAGAGTAGTTTCTTGAACTAATTTTTCGATATCGTTAGAGAGAGATTCAATGAAAATGTAAAGTTCACGTTCCCTTTTAAGAGATTTCTAAAATTCATCAATAAGTTGATCATTCTTTTCTTCAAGAATCTTGATTTTAGAAACTTGAAGTTCAACAGATTTTTTAATGATCTGGTGAGTTCCATTTCAGATTCTGACACGAGCTCACAAATCTTGTTTTTCCCTCGGGATTCGGAAGAATCTTCTAAGGAGCAATCCTTTAAGGCAAACCCAAGGTTTGTGTTGTGATAAGAATCTTTGGAAGACATATCAATATACATTAGCTTGTGAGACAATTCTTAGGTCCTCAGAACATTAGCTTGTTCTTGCCAGAGTGCCAATCGATATCTTGCATGAGTATCTTGTCGCTGGGGATGTTCTCTTTTCTTTTCAACCGTGCACCCATCGAGACCTATCGTTCTTCATATTTATAACTTCATAATTTTCAAAAAAGTTTTCTACTGAATACTTTTCAAGAACTATCTCTAAGTTTGCGAATTTAGGATCTCTGACTGTATCAGGATATAGAGATCCCTTAACAGCACCACGATTGGCGAATTCAAGCATTAAACGGATGCAATCCCCACCTAATTGATAGATAGCTAGCGAGAACTTCTCATTAGCAAGAATTTCATAGAACAAGGGCAATTCGGGATTGTAGAGAGGAATGGGAAGACCTGCGAGGAGCTGACCTAGCGAAATTATGATTTTCTGATCATCACAATGATGATTAGTAAACAATTTTGCAGAGAGAATAGATGAAGATTCTTGATTGGGAATAGTGGATAAAGTGAAGCCCTTTTCTTGTAAATTCTTTTGAGTTTCACTCAAAAGGACTTCGTATTTACGACCAGATGGAGCCATTCTCAGAATATGGGAATGAATAGAAAGTTGAAGATCAAGAGAAAGAAGAAAAAGAAGATTTACAGTAGCAGAAACGTAAATTGTGGAGGAGGGGAATTGAAGAAAAATTGCAGAGAAAAAGTAAAAAAAAAAAAAAAAAAGAAGAGGAGGGTGAGAAAACTATATATAAAGAAGAGTTATCGAGAAGAGAAATGCATTAATGCGAAAGGAAACGTGAATGATCAAGAATAAACGGTTGAAAGAAACGTGTCAAGAAAAGAGTGGAAGAAGAAACAAGTGTAATAGATGAGTATAAGTACGGGATCATATCAAAAACAGATAAAGATGAACAGTTGCGGCATTTCAGAAATACTAATTCTCATGACATTCTCTTCTTCGCAGAGAAGACATGAGAAGAGGCAAGATGTAGGATCAGAATATCGCGACATCAATACCTTGCGAGATCAATAAACAACAGCATGGCGAAGGTGTCGCAGATGAGTAATATAAATGAAGCAATGAATGACGACAGCCAAAACACGAGAAAGATATGAAGAAATAGCGAGATCTAGGAGAGTTGCGAGATTATATATTTGTACACTTGCGATATTTCGCAAGTCATTCCCGAAAATAAAGGATGACTTAGTTGTCATCCATTATGTAATACCCTATATAAAGAGCCGAAAGCGGTGTCTATTGGAAGGGAGATCTTTTTCGAGTGTTGGGCAAGTCATTAAGAGAGAGAAAGTTTAGAGTGATTGTAATTTTTATTGATTTCCATTTCATCTTGTAAACATTTTAAGAGTTTAATCAATAAAAATTACAATTGTTCATCCTAAAATGATCTGATTGTATAGATTCTTGTGAGGGGTGTAGTGTAGGATTTCCTGCAACTACAGTGACCTAGTCCAGATTGAACACCATATTGTATTAAGCCGCTCTGAGACTCTAGCCTACTACCAATTAACCCGGATGGATCTGTAGTTGAACCCTAATCAATCTCACATTGATTCAAGGTACAGTTGGGTTTCTTACGTCTCTGATCCCAGCAGGATACTACGCACTTGATTCTCTTAGTTGATCTCACCCACAACCAAGAGTTGCTACGACCCAAAGTCGAAGACTTGGTAAACAAATCTGTCTCACACAGAAAAGTCTGTAGATTGAATAAATCTGTCTCCCACAGAAATACCCAAGTGTTTTTGTTCCGTCTTTTGATAAATCAAGGTGAACATGAACCAATTGATAACCCGGTCATATATTCCAAAGAACAACCTAGTATTATCAATCACCTCATAATAATCTTAATCGACTAGCGAAACAAGATATTGTGGAATCACAAACGATGAGACGAAGATGTTTGTGATTACTTTTATCTTGCCTATCGGAGAAATTAATATCGAGTCAATTATTTCAATTGTACTCAATACGATAGAATCGGGCAAGATTAGAACACGCAACTACAAAGAGAATGGTTGGGTCTGGCTTTAAAATCCCAATGAAGTCTTTGAAGTCGTTAACCTACAGGGTCTCGATACAAACCTAAGGTTAAAGGAGAATCGACTCAAGTTATGCAACTAGTAACACACAGGAGGTGTGGGGATTAGTTTTCCCAGCTGCTAGAGTTCTCCTTTATATAGTTTTCAAATCAGGGTTTGCAATCCTAGTTACCTTGGTAACAAAGCATTCAATATTCACCGTTAGATAAAAAACCTGATTCAACCAAGCTAATATATTTCAACCATTAGATCGAACTTAGATTGTCACACACAAATGAAATGTACCCTCATTTGGGTTTATGTAACCATACCCAAATGTGTACACCATGTTGGTTCACAAATAGTAACCGAAGTTAGCCATATGATTACTCTCATATCAACCTTATTCATCTTAACCATAACTAGTTCAAATGACTCAAATGAAACTAGTTAAAGAGTTGTTCAATTGCTATATTCTTATAGAATTATACAAGAACACAATTGAAGCAAAATTGGTTTGATTCACTCGAATCAATCATGAACATTATAGCCACGGTTTGCAAAGATTGAATTCCTTATTATATAAATGTTTATGTTCATGTTCATAACCGATTTTAGAACTTTAACCTTCAAGTATGCAAACGTGTACGCATACTTGAAATACCCGGATTGAGATTGGGTTACGCTAGTACGCAAACGGGTACGCGAACTTTAAATCCCAGCAGAAATTCTCGGACATGAATCTGTATGCCAGTACACAAACGGGTACGCATACTTAGGTTCCCGGATTTCTCAAACCAACCGGTACGGAAACGGGTGCGCATACTATGGTTCCCGGACATGGATTACATATGTACAAGAGTGCACAACATGACATATCCAATAATGGTTAAGTGTTCTAAACTCTTATTTCAATCATTGAAACTTTCTTAGAGGATGACAATAGTCGTTTTCACACATTATTAGCATCAAAGCAATTTTCAAGTTATTGAAATAATCATAACGAAACATTCCAAGGCAACACCAAATGATTGTATCACACAAACCATGTAAGATGTTACTCGACAATTTTCACATGATATAAGATGAACTTGGTCGAAGCGAAAGCTTGCCAACACATATTTCGAGAAATATGTAAGCGAGATAAACTCAGCTCGAAATCTCAAATGTATATATAGAAAACTATATCGTAATAAGACTTATGTCTCAATATAGGAGATAAAGTAGAAATAGACTTTCCAAGTGATAGATGAGTTTAAGTCTCCACATACCTTTTGTCGATGAAGTTCCACAAGCTCCCCTTAGTAGTTCTTCGTCTTCAAATGATGAACGTCGTAAAGTCTAAGCTCAACTACACAATCTATGTCCTAGTCCGAGACATCCATAAATAGGCTAGAAATCAAGACTTATAGTTTTGATGACTAACATTGAAAAACATGCTTGAGATAGCAACGCATGCGAGTTCGACCGAGCAGTGCTCTAACAATCTCCCCTTTGTCAATTTTAGTGAAAAAACTATCAATACATATGGATTACAAAATAAATAAAAATTTATAGCTTCTCATCCAAATGCTTGATCTCCTTGGCATACTCAACACGACTCGAAAACTCCGTCACTTCCAAGTACTCCATGATTCTAAACGTGTTCAACTCAGCATCATAGTTGTTGAAGATCCGTAGCGATAACAATGAGAAAACAAATGCTCTCAATCATTGTTATACAAGTATCATAGTATTGTTACACAACATTAAAGTTCAATTGTATCACAACTTTGACAACAATACTATGGTGATATGTATCACTCCCCTTAGTCAATACATAATCTCAACATGAAAACCACTCCCCCTTACATAATGATCCGTAAACCATATGTATTTGTAGTATAAAACTACACATTAATTCTCCCCCTTTTTGTCAATATAAATTGGAAAAGGTACGAAAACTAGTGGGATCCTCATGAAATTTTCATAGAGATACTTCATGACCAAAAGAGAATAACATACCAACTTATTTAGATGCAATCATAAAGCCGAAGCTAAATGCATTCATCAAGGAGTTTATAAAGATACAAAATAACCCCTATAATACTCACATCCGCACTCCCCACAAAGATTTGGCAATTAAGCACAAGTTCAATTAAGAACTCTTCCCCATAATATGTCATTCCCGAAAGAACAACAAAGGCGACCTTGCTTTTACAAGAAAAGAGGATTTCTTTGGATATAACCAAATCACATGAAAACATGGATTTGAATCCAAAAAATCTCAATTGAATCAACCACAAAAATGATCAATTCAATTGGTCATGCTCGACATAAGAGAACTTACGGACACAGTATGTGCACAAAAATGTGGATCGGAGATCGACCAATAATGCGAAATACACAAGGATTCATTCTATTTTCCATCACCATTTGCACAATGACATATAATAGACATAATCCTTGTAAACAAAAGTTCATCCTTTCTTCCATCAAAAAAATGACAGAAAAGGCATTAACTTTTGTTAGTCAAAAGTTCATTCTATCTTTTATCAATACTTTCATACCGACATAATAGAGATAACTTTTGAACAAGTATGGGACATTTACAGGTTCACGGACGTAAACAACATATCCCATAACAATTTGCAATATATCAAATCATAAAGATTAAAATTGCAAAAATCATCTTCAAAAAAACTTGTAGTTGCAGGAAATCCTACACTACACCCCTCACTAGAATATACACAATTAAGACATTTTAAGATGAATGATTATGATTCCTATTGATTGAATACTTGAATCTTTACAATATGAAATGGAAATGAGTTTTAGAATTACAATCACTCTAAAACTTTCTCTCTCCTAATGACTTGCTTAACAATTCAAAAAAAGAACTCTCTCCCACAACAGACTGACTCAACCCTTTATATACGGTAGTACACACTGGATGACAGCTAAACCGTCCTTTATTTTCGGGAATGACTTGCGAAATATCACAAGTGTACAAGTATACAATCTCGCGACACTCTTAAGTTTCGCCATATTTTCATATCTTCCTCGTGTTCTGGCTGTCGTCATTCATTGCGTTATTTATTTTACTTCCCTGTGACTCCCTCGCAATGTCGTTTTTTATTAATCTCGCGAAGTATTGATGTCGCGATATTCTGATCCTACATCTTGCCTCTTCTCATGTCTTCTCTGCGAAGAAGAGAATGTCATGAGAACCAATATTTTGAAATGCCGTAATTGTTCATCTTTATCTGTTTCACTCCCGTACTTTTACACGAAATTTATTACAGATGTTTCTTCTTCCACTCTTTTCTTGACACGTCTCTTTCAACCGTTTATTCTTGACCATTCACGTCCCATCTAGCATTAAATGCATTTGTTTTCTCGAGAATTCTTCTCTCTATATATAGTTTTCTCACCATTCTCTTCTTCTCTTTTATTTTCCCTCTGCAACTTTTCTTCAACTTTCTTCCTCCGCAATCTGCGTTTTTCGCTATCTTGTAAATCTCCCTCCTTTCTCTCTCTTGATCTTCAATTCTCTAATCATTCCCATACTCTAAAAATGGCTTCACTTGGTCGTATATATAAACCCCTTTTTAATGAAGCTCAAAAGAATTTACAAGAGAATGGCTTCATCCTATCAACCATTCCTGATCAAGAATCTTCATTTATACTTTCTGCAAAGTTGTTTTCTGATCATCAGTGTGATGATCAGAAAATTATAATCTCGCTAGGTCAAATCCTCGCAGGCCTCCCCATTCCTCTCTACAATCCCGAGATGCCTTTATTCTATGAAATTCTTGCTCATGAGAAATTCTCGCGAGCTATTTATCAACTAAGCGGTGATTGTATCCGTCTAATGCTTGAATTCACCAACCGTGGCGCTGGTAAGGGATCTTTATATCCTGATGATGTCAAAGATCCTAGATTCGCAAGTTTAGAAATAATCGCTGAGAAATATACTGTAGAAAACTTTTTTGAAAATTATGAAGTAATAAATATGAGAAATGATAAATCTCGCTGGGGTGCTCGATTGAAGAGAAAAGATAATATTTCTAGTGATAAGTGCTTATGCAAGATATTGGTGGCACTCGGGCAAAAATAATGTTCCTCGGTACTCCAAAGATGAGAAGTGGTGGGTTGTTCCTCTATTTTTGAGCGGACCTTATATTGTAGGTTCTCATACACTCCCTGTGAATCTCGCAAACTATCATCCTTGGGAATTTAAGTGGCCCAAGAAGGCAAAAGAGATATACTTCCTATTTCAGGTTTGCTTTACGATATTTCCTTCCTCTTATATTTACTAGGCTTGTAAAATTTTCAGATTGCCAAATTGAAAAAGAGTTATAAAAGACGTCCAAAGGCGAGTACTCTGGCGATACTCCGATCAATCACGGATGAAGTACGAAATACTTTCTTTTGTTATTTTTAACAATATTGTTGCCTCTGTTTCTTATCTTCATTCGTGTGCGAAGGTTGTTGAAGAAATTAACATTCCCGAAGCTGCGAAGGTTAAGGGCAAGAATAAAATCACTCTTCGGAAGGATAAATCTTCTGCTCCATCTTCTAAAAAACGGAAAATCCATCCCTCTTCTCGTTCTAGTTCCCAAACCAGCGAGAGTTCTGACGAAGATGAAAATGAGGTTGATACTTCTTCTGTAAAGGGGAATCATTCGATCGAGTCTGCTATGGCGCAATTGTCTAGTGTCTTCTCCGATTCTATGCAAGGATTGTGAGATGATCATTTATCTGCTACTTGCGAAGCTCTCGCTAATATTTGCGATGCTCCCCTGCTAGTGGATAATGATTCTTTTCGCGGGGTTTCCGAACAATGACTCCCAGCTTCTTAAATGCACTCAGTGCTTTGGTATGTTCATATCTCTTTATTTCTCTGTAATTTCAATTATAAACCTTATCTTAACAATTTCTTTACCTTTCTTTATAGTATGGGAGAGCTTCCTTTGTTGTTGCCTCAGACCTCGAGAAAAGACGCAACAATCTTGAAAAGAAAAATCTTCAACTTAAAGAGAAGATCAAAGAACTAGAAATTGAAGTTGCATCATCTCGCAAGAAGGATGAAAAAATTCAACAATTGGAAGTTGAGTCTTCTTCCCAAAAGGACAAAATATCTACTCTTCAAAGTGCTAATCAAAGAACTTTATGGTATAACACCCTCTTCTTTTCTTCATTTCTACTTTGCCATTTATTTTTCTTTGCCCGACTCATCATTTTCGCAGACATTTATAATCTTTTCTCGACGAAGCCATCCTTCTCCATTCATTCCCCGAACCTATGGATGATGATGCTCTTCTCGCTCACCTTAATGAATCTTTAAGTAGTTCTTCAAACAAGATTAATTCCCTCTCATTAAATGAACTTGAACCAAATTTCGTCTTTTAGAAATTGAACATAGATCTAGTTTAGGTTTAGCCAACCGATTTAAACGTTTTTATCTTAGCTCTCGGAGAATAATAATATTCTAAGGAAGAAAATTAGCAGCCTTATAGATGATAAGGATTGCATTGCTAATCAAGGGGCTCAAGCATTAGCGAAATTCCAAAAAACTATTCTTGAAGTCCAAATTGAACGAGATGAATCCCTTCTCCAGAATGCCATACTTAATGAGCGAGAAAATCAAATTCGTTCACTTCTTGTCATAAATAATGATGATGAATTCGCTTGGGCTGCGAAGGTTCTTGATAACGCCGAGAAATAACTTAGGTGTTAGCGTCGGTCTTCATCTTTGAGCATACTTTGCCTTGGTTAAAGATATGATTTACGACTGAGAGAAGGTTGTTTCTTGTTCTTCATTATTTTTCCGCTTCTTTTCTATAAATCATTATTAAGTCGCTAACTCATTGTCATTTGTTCGCGGAGAACCGAGAAGAGGTTTCAAACTAGAATCAAGGAACTTGAATCGAGAAAGCACAACTTGCAAAAGACTTCTCTCTTCGCAATGACAAATATTCTAAGATGAAGAAGCAACTACAAACTCATGTGGCGAATTTCAATAATGATGTTGTTCGTTTTCGCAACCAAACTATTGAAAAGATTTGCAATGATCACAACATTCCTCTTTCTTCATATCCTTGTCTTCTCGATGAAATTCCTGAAAAATCTGCCTTGCTCAGATGTCTCTGATAGTGATGTAAGCGAAGAAGAAGAATCTGATGAAGAAGAATAAGTTGCTAGATTGTTCCATTTTCCTTTCTCTTCTTGTGATACTTGTACATTTATCCTTCTAACCTTCCATTTTGTAATCTCTTACTGTAAATCTATCATATGAAAATAAATAACAAGTTTTTATTCTAATCATTCCCATACTTGCCTATGTTATTTATTTTCACATGAGATAAATCAAGTCGATAATCTTTAAGTAATGATACTTCTTAATTTCATGGAATCTTTGTTTGTTGATTCTTCACAAATAAATGAAGAAATATAATCGTATTCGCAAGCTTGTTTGCTTACTCGATTTCTTGTGTTATTTTATCATCATTTATGTTGAAATTTATCATTGCGACAAAATCGCAGGACGTCGTTACATTTTCATGTAATGACCCATTGATCTTGTCTTATCATTGTTTTTGTGTGGTCTTATTTTGCCTTCCTAGTTAAAGGTCTTATTTTTCCACCCCTCATTTTGCATCAATATGATAGATCTAAATATTCTTGCGAACATAAAGTCCCATGACATTGACGTCTTGCGACAAAATCGCAGGACGTCCTTACACTTTCATGTAATGACCCATTGATCTTGTCTTATCATTTCTTTAGTATTTTTGCCTCTGCGCAGATATTTCATTTGCGACAATATGACAGGCCTAAATGTTCTTGCGAATATAAAGCCCCATGACATTGCCGTCTTGTGACACTTATCGCTCCCTAATGGAGGGTGCCGCCCTTATCATCTCCCTGGTTGCCCCTTCAAGGAGGCGTACATCGCCATACAAGACTAGCTCCTCCCATCCGGTCTTAACAACAACCAGTTGTTTTGCATCTCTTATCCCTTATACCTATAGGGTTTATGGTTACGAGACTCGCACCCTAAGTGGAGTTTTCTTGGGCCGAGTGCAAAGCATGTGCCAAGACTTGCCAAGAATGGCCGAGACACTTCAAATGTCCAGGCACTCTTGGCTCAACCGTGTACTACCTCGGCGCCTTGAGCATACACTCGACTCCTTGGAAGAGACCCTCGGGCATCCAACCAGGGTATAACCTTATATATATAGTTTGAAATCCAAGGTATCTCTCCAGGATAGGCTTTCATGGGCCCCAAATATCCATGACTCGGGTTCCAGGAGCGGTGTAACCTTTTCCTTGAGCCATGTCAAGAGATACCCCCTTATATGACGCACTTTAGGTCTTACATTTGCCTCTTGCGAAATATCATTCGCGAACTAGGGTGTACGCCATAAAGGTTCGTCCCATTTACTCACTCTTTCATTTTTGTTAATTCATTCAATCATTCATTTTTGGTTTTCTCTTGTTATTTTGTTTGCGAAGCTATCGCACAATCTTGCATTGTTTATTCATTTTTGGTTTTCAATTCTTCAATCAAATTTTCATACATTCTTGATGGCGAGATTCTCGCGTATTTCTTCTTCAATTATTGTTTCTTCCTCTTACTCTTAATATGCCTTTGTCATTGCTTTTGATAATAATGATTATTCATTTCTTACACTTTTTGCTCCTGCTGCTCTCTGCCTCTACACCATTCAAACCTCTTAATGATTCGTTTCCATCATAATTTTCAACTGTTTTCATGCACTTGCTTCGCAATGTATCTTTACCTCTTGTATCTATGGTATCCACCATCAACCTTTCTCTTCTTTGTTCATCTTTTATATTTTGCTTCCAGCCCTTTCTTTTTGCAGCTCTTTCCTCACAACTCTCCACATCAATCTCATAGCATTTTTGTCCTTCCATCCAGTCTCCCTTTATAACTCCAACACCGCTAGGATGAGGAAACTTTATACACCGATGATAAGTCGACGCTACACCTGCAATTTCGTGCAACCATGGCCTTCCGATCAATGCATTATAAGGGGACTCCACATCGACTACACAGAACAAAATTTCAGTTGATAATCCTTGCAAGGGTATTCTCATATGAACTTCTCCTTTAGGCTTATTCGTTGTGCCATTGAAACCGTATATTTTATACGTCGAAGGTATCAACTCTTCATCCTTCCCACCCATAGTCTTGTAAGTATGGTAAAAAGAATGTTTCCGAGCTCCCGTATCAATTAAGATTCTATTGATCGCCCAGAATTTTTTCTCGCTTCATCATCTTCGCCATCTTCAAGTTTTGGATTAATTTCCAATTTTATGACCAATGGGCTATCATGCGTCTCTCTGCCTTCAGGAATCTCTTCTGCAGTGAAAGAAATAATCTGCATTTGCCATTCTTTTATCTGCGATGTCTTCGCGATGTTCATCACTTCTCTATTATCAGCATCCCTCGCAAAAACCCTACTGAGAACATTATCATGAAAATCTTCAATTGCTCGGTATGAATGTACAATGGAGTTGCAAAACAAATTTTTAGCTTTCGTTCCAACTTCTATTACGAATGTTTCTTTCCCCTTTCTTTGAGTTTGTCCTGTGCATTTCAAGCGGTGGTGGTAACGGTTGAACCTTCTCTTCACTTTTTAGAAAATGATTCAACTTTCCTAGGTCAATCATTCTGAGGATGATTCTTTTTATATTTCTGCAGTCATTTGTTAGGTGTCCATGAAAGCGGTGGTAAGAACAGAACTCGTGACTTCTATCACTTGGTGGTGGCTCATTCCCCATGTTCCATGGTGCAGGTATGTTTTCCATCAAGAGTATAGCTTCCCATATTTTATCCACACTAGTATTTAATGGTGGCATTTTGATTTCCTCCCATACTACTCTGTGACTTCGCTGCCCTCCATGATAATTCTGCCTTCGACCTCCATAAGTTTCTTGCGGATGATCAAGTCTTTGAATTTTGTTATTGCCGCCACGGTTGTAGTAGTTCATTTCTCTTCCTGATCACGGCTTCCCATAGCTACTATCTTTGGCTGTCCATCATCTATTATCCTTTCTTGTTGCCCTTGCGAAGTGCTCGCTACTGTGTTTATCAATTTGGGTAATAAGCTTGCATTCGCAGCATTTGAATTTGTATTCGCAATCGGGTATGATTCCATCTCATTTTGCCTTTCCTCTAGAGCAATATATTCCTCCTGAAGTTCTCGCAACTCAGTCATTGTAATTGTATTCTTGACTCTAAAAATTTGAATATATAACAAATTGGTTTCGAACATAGCGTTTATGAATGATAGAATAAGATATCTTTCATCCACTCGTCCAGCCATTTCGCTACACATTGTCTTCCACCTCACAGTTAAGTGGCTCAAACTTTCGCCAACTCTTTGTTTCAGCCCAAATACATCTTCAATTCCTGGTCGCGAGGAGTTGTTACTTATATATGCTCCTAAGAATATAGCTTGTAAATGGTTGAATGACGTGATTGTGTTTCTTGGTAAACCCTCAAACCATTTCAGTGCTTCTCCTGTTAAACTTGATGCAAAATATTTGCACAATATGGCGTCATGATTTTCCCATTGTAGCATACATCTCACATACGCTTTGATGTGTTGTATTGCGCAAGTTGTTCCATCAAAAATGCTGGTTAATGCGGGTAAATTGCACTTTGGGGTATTCCTCCTAACTGCACTCTAGTGTAAAGGGGGTTTTCGCAGCTTCTTCGATGGCCTCATCCAATTGTCTTATTCCTCCTCCCCTTCTATTGTTCAACATTCCTCTCATCTCTGCCAACTCTCTTAAGATTTGTTCATTTATATCGAGATTCGAATTTATTGGTCTTTTTAGCTCGCTCTCTCCTTTGCGTTCATGTCTACTTTGATTTTCTTGTTCAACATTTTCTTATATTCTTTTCTGCGACTTTCTCCTGCATCTCGTTCACGAATTCGCACACCATTATATCTATCATTTTCTCTTCTTGGTTGTCTATCAGTTCTCCTTTGTATTCTTTCATATTCTTCATTGATATTTCCATTGTTGCGATTTTGCTCGCGCCTTCTTTCTCGATTGTCATGATTGTTCTGCCGAATTGCTTCCTCCAATTCCCGTTCTTCCATTTCTACTCTTAATCTTTCCCTTTCGCAAGCTAGACGCGCTTGTTCAATATAATGTTTTTCGATGTCATCTTCAATCTCCTTTTGTTTCCTCCGTGTTTCTCTCCCATGCGGTATTCTTCTTCCTTCTTCCCGATTTTCTTCACCAATTGGATTATTCTCGCCCTTGACTTTGCCTATTTTCTTGATTTCCGTCATTTTGGCCATTCTGTAGAATTTCAGGACGTGGAATATAATGATCTTCTACCACTTCTCTTCTCTCGCAACATCCTTCACTGAGATTTGGCTCCCTTTCTAGATTTTCTTCATTAACATTTTCTACAGGTAATGTTCTCCTCATATCTTCTCTAACTGATCCTGATCTTGACCTGGTACTACTTCTCGACTTTCTATTCTGCAACCTCATATTTTCCATTCTTAACTCATGGTTTTGCCTTGTTAAATTTGCACGTTCTTCCGCTTCTAACCGCCTTTCTTCATGTATTGTTTGCCTCAATGCTTCTAATGCTGCGATTTCTTCATTTCCATGAATTGTTTCTCCCACCTCTTCTCGATTTCTCTCCTCTTGTCCGTTATTTATCAATTGTTGCATTTCTTCTCTTTCTTCCATAGAATCTGATCTCCACGTATGCACACTCACCCTATCATAATCTATCATTCTATTCGGTGCTGGTTGAATTGGTGGTTGAATTTGGCCTTCTTCTCTATCTCTTGCGTTTATTCTTGATGGTTCACCTACTTCATTTCTCCTTTCTCCAGCTAATCTCCTGCTTCTTCTAACAGTTGTTGGCTGTTCTGATACATTCCTTCTTCTAGCCATTTCTCAATTTCAGTAAGTTGTTTGAAAATTAGACAAAATTTCTTTCTAGTTACTCCTGATTCTTTCAATTCACAAGGTTGATCTCTACTCAATCCCTGTTTCTAGCGCCATTATGTAGTTGCAGGAAATCCTACACTACACCCCTCTCACTAGAATACACACAATTAAGACATTTTAAGATGAATGATTATGATTCCTATTGATTGAATACTTGAATCTTTACAATATGAAATGGAAATGAGTTTTAGAATTACAATCACTCTAAAACTTTCTCCCTCCTAATGACTTGCTTAACAATTCAAAAAAGAACTCTCTCCCACAACAGACTGACTCAACCCTTTATATAGGGTAGTACACAGTGGATGACAGCTAAACCGTCCTTTATTTTCGGGAATGACTTGCGAAATATCGCAAGTGTACAAGTATACAATCTCGCGACACTCTTAAGTTTCGCCATATTTTCATATCTTCCTCGTGTTCTGGCTGTCGTCATTCATTGCGTCATTTATTTTACTTCCCTGTGACTCCCTCGCAATGTCGTTTTTTATTAATCTCGCGAAGTATTGATGTCGCGATATTCTGATCCTACAAAACTTAGAATTTAAATGAATAAATCTAAAAACATGAAGATGAAAATGTTGCACATAGCTATGTGTACTCACAATAATGGCTATTACAAACCCTAATTATTCTTCAAAAAAAAAACAAGAAATAAATTCTCATGAGAAGATTTACTAGACAAAATAAATCAAAGTTCTTTGAGAACCTCATACCTTCCAATGAATCCATCATAGAAGGTATCACTGATTTCCTTTATTCTCTTGACTGTAGACACACCATGTTCGTGATTTAGAACACAAACTTTTTGGTCAACAACCCGAGCAAGTTGTCTAGCTTTGACACAGTCCATGATGAGCTTTTTCTGATTCCGTATCAGAATATTTTGGTTTGCAAGGATTCTGGCCTGACCATCTAAGAGTTGGTTTATTTGCAATTGAAGATTTGCAAACTCGACCTTTGAATCGTTCTGAAAACGAATTAAATCCTTGACAGATTCACCAATCCAGGAGTTGTGTTCCTTCCTTGTAGGCATCTTCTTTAGAACCCGCTCTTGAATCGTATCACGTCCTTGAGTGTCTTCCTCCATATCAAGATGCACAATCTTTTGAGATTTTGCAGAGTTTTCCATAATTTTTTGTTAGGGATGGAATAATACAATATAGGATATATATATATATATATATATATATTAAGTAAACAAACCCCATGAACTCGCAAAAGAGGGGCATGGACGCACACGGACCATTCACAAGAGAAAGATGGATTAAGAGAAATCTAATGAGAGATAACACATTGTTTGTTAATATGGATCAACAATCACATTTAATTAGAGCATGAGTCATGAAAGCAGAATTGCAAAACTCAGATTAACAAGAAAAACGACTAAAACAATACAATTAATCTTGAGACTCCCATAATTATCATCCTTGCACAGATTCAAGGATGAGATTACCTAGAGTTAGGTAAAGGAGTGAGGAGTGACCTCACTACAAATCATGGGAGAAGAGTTGTACAGTTTTTTTGAGCGTTTTTTCTGTGTACTATCTCCTTTCCATCGGTTATGACTTATTCCAGACGAATTTGTCATAAACCCTTTCAATAGTCCATCTGAGGGATTTTTCTGAGAACTAAGTCTAGGGCCTCTAGAAATCGGTTCCAGGGGAGAAAAGTTGGGGAAATTCCATTTTCTTGACCTAGACTTACCAGACTTCTTCTTATGAGCCTAGGGAAGGTGTTCATTAGTGGCACAAGAACTTATAACATAATGGGGAACATGCAACCTATGATGATTTCTGAAAGAGAGATCATTTTTATAAGAGTTCTGGTTTTCTATAGAAACACAATTCATCAAGATGTCGTCGGACGATTTACTCATTGATGAGTAGAAAGAAGCAAATTATGGATATTAGAAATTTGTTTCTTACTAGCAAAACAATGAAGAGCATAGTGATTCCTTTTCCCACATAAGGAACAACATCGTGGATTTGAGACATGTTTGCCTTGACCCAAACCTTTTTCCTCCACATGCAAATTTTGCAAGTGATTCACGATGAGGTAATTCCTTGGAGGAATTTTTCTTTACACCAGGTAAAACCTCGTGAATATCAGAAGAAGGTGCAGAAGATGACATCAAGATAGAGTTTTCCTTTTTCAAGGCGTTACACTGTTCTCGGGCAAATTGAAGAGGCGCAAAAAGTTTCTCTTTCTCAACATGGTAATTGTTTGTTTCTGATTGAGTCTCAACACGGTAATGAATCTTGACTAAACGTTTTTCTCTAATTGAGTCTTCCCTAAAAGTATCTTCAAGAAAACTAATATTTTCACGCTGTAGAGTAGTTTCTTGAACTAATTTTTCGATATCGTTAGAGAGAGATTCAATGAAAATGTAAAGTTCACGTTCCCTTTTAAGAGATTTCTAAACTTCATCAATAAGTTGATCATTCTTTTCTTCAAGAATCTTGATTTTAGAAACTTGAAGTTCAACAGATTTTTTAATGATCTGGTGAGTTCCATTTCAGATTCTGACACGAGCTCACAAATCTTGTTTTTCCCTCGGGATTCGGAAGAATCTTCTAAGGAGCAATCCTTTAAGGCAAACCCAAGGTTTGTGTTGTGATAAGAATCTTTGGAAGACATATCAATATACATTAGCTTGTGAGACAATTCTTAGGTCCTCAGAACACAGATTGCTACAAACACAGACTTATAAGGTCTTTAATGTGTTTGCCTGCTCTGATACCAATTGAATATGCGGGGGTCTAACAACCACACCCAACAATTCGTTTGGCAATCTGAGAGGACTTACTCCAATACACTTTCTAGAGAATCAACTAGACAGTCAGACTCAATCTAGACTAAAGTATATCAAAGAGTTTAATATCTCTAACTCTTAATTCAATCCATAATCAGCAAATATAAATCTGCGAGCCCGATTGAATATAAGAGGAATAACTTAAACGGTACCAAAGACCAAAGTTCAAGTGTCAATCAATGTAAATCAACAACCAAATGTTGGATATTCTAATTTATTGAATTTAAACGCACAACCTGTGATATTTCAATTATATAACAAAATATAATGCGAAAAAGAAATAACACAGACACCAGAATTTTGTTAACGAGGAAACTGCAAATGTAGAAAAAGCTCGGGACCTAGTCCGGATTGAAAACCACATTGTATTAAGCCGCTGCAAACTCTAGCCTACTACTAATTAACTTCGGACTGGACTGTAGTTGAACCCTAATGAATCTCACACTGATTCAAGGTACAGTTGCGTTCCTTACGTCTCTGATCCCAGCAGAATACTACGCACTTGATTCCCTTACTTGATCTCACCCACAACCAAGAGTTGCTACGACCCAAAGTCGAAGACTTGATAAACAAATCTGTCTCACACAGAAAAGTCTATAGATTGAATAAATCTGTCTCCCACAGAAATACCCAAGAGTTCTTGTTCCGTTTTTTGATAAATCAAGGTGAACAGGAACCAATTGATAACCCGGTCTTATATTCCCGAAGAACATCCTAGCATTATCAATCACCTCACAATAATCTTAATCAACTAGCGAAACAAGATATTGTGGAATCAAAAATGATGAGACAAAGATGTTTGTGATTACTTTTATCTTGCCTATCGGAGAAATTAATCTCGAGTCAATTATTTCAATTGTACTCAATATGATAGAATCGGGCAAGATCAAAACACGCAACTACAAAGAGAATAGTTGGGTCTGGCGTCACAATCCCAATGAAGTCTTTGAAGTCGTTAACCTACAGGGTCTCGATAGAAACCTAAGGTTAAAGGAGAATCGACTTTAGTTATGCAACTAGTAACACACAAGAGGTGTGGGGATTAGTTTTCCCAGTTGCTAGAGTTCTCCTTTATATAGTTTTCAAATCAGGGTTTGCAATCCAAGTTACCTTGTAAACAAATCATTCAATATTCACCGTTAGATGAAAAACCTGATTCAACCAAGCTAATATCTTTCATCCGTTAGATCGAACTTAGCTTGTCACACACAAATGAAATGTACCCTCATTTGGGTTTATGTAACTGTACCCAAACGTGTACACCATGTTGGTTCACAAATAGTTAACCGAGGTTAGCCATATGATTACTCTCATATCAACCTTATTCATCTTAACCATAACTAGTTCAAATGACTCAAATGAAACTAGTTAAAGAGTTGTTCAATTGCTATATTCTCATAGAATTATACAAGAACACAATTGAAGCAAAATCGTTTTGATTCACTCGAATCAATCATGAAAATTATAGCCACGGTTTGCAAAGATTGCATTCCTTATTATATAAATGTTTATGTTCATGTTCATAACCGATTTTAGAACTTTAACCTTCAAGTATGCAAACGGTACTCGTACATGAAATACCCGGACTGAGATTGGGTTACGCAAGTATGCAAACGGGTACGCGAACTTTAAATCCCAGCAGAAATTCTTGGACATGAACATGTACGCCAGTACGCAAATGGGTACGCATACTTAGGTTCCCGGATTTCTCAAACCAACCGGTACGCAAACGGGTGCGCATACTATGGTTCCCGGACATGGATTACATATGTACAAGAGTGCACAACATGACATATCCAATAATATTTAAGTGTTCTAAACTCTTATTTCAATCATTGAAACTTTCTTAGAGGATGACAATAGCCGTTTTCACACATTATTAGCATCAAAGCAATTTTCAAGTTATTGAAATAATCATAACGAAACATTCCAAGGCAACACGAAATGATTGTATCACACAAACCATGTAAGATGTTACTCGGCAATCTTCACATGATATAAGATGAACTTGGTCGAAGCGAAAGCTTTCCAACACATATTTCGAGAAATATGTAAGCGAGATAAACTCAGCTCGAAATCTCAAATGTGTATATAGAAAACTATATCGTAATACGACTTATGTCTCAATATAGGAGATAAAGTAGAAATAGATTTTCCAAGTGATAGATGAGTTTAAGTCTCCACATACCTTTTGTCGTTGAAGTTCCACAAGCTCCCCTTAGTAGTTCTTCGTCTTCAAATGATGAACGCCGTGAAGTCCAAGCTCAACTACATAATCTATGTCCTAGTCTGAGACATCTATAAATAGGCTAGAAATCAAGACTTATAGTTTTGATCACTAACATTGACAAACATGCTTGAGATAGCAACGCATGCGGGTTCGACCGAGCAGTGCTCTAACAGGTGCATTACACAACCCAAAAGGCATGCGACGATAAGCAAATGTACCATAAAGACATGTAAATGTAGTCCTTTCCTGATCTTCGGGTGCTATGTTAATCTGTTTGTTACCAGAATAGCCGTCTAAGAAACAGTAGTGACAATGTCCAGATAAATTTTCTAACATTTGATCTATGAAAGGGAGAGGGAAGTGATATTTCCTTGTAACTGCGTTCAACTTCCTATAGTCAATGCAAACTCGCCACCTTGTGGTTACTCGATTAGGAACTAACTCATCTTTATCATTTTGAACTTCAATAATACCTGACTTTTTCGGCACAACCTGAATGGGACTAACCCATTTGCTATCTGAAATCGGGTATATGATACCCGCATCAAGAAGCTTAAGGATCTCACCCCTAATAACCTCTTTCATGTTAGGATTAAGTCTCCTCAGCATTTCCCTAGATGTTTTAGCATTATCTTCAAGATTTATGTGATGCATGCAAACTGTGGGACTAATACCCTTAATATCTGAGATTGTCCATCCTAGGGCTTCTTTATGCTCCTTAAGTACTTCTAAAAGCTTACTTTCCTGTTCTATATCTAGATAAGATGATATGATTACATGCAAAGTATTTGAGACATGTTTGCCTTGACCCAAACCTTTTTCCTCCACATGCAAATTTTGCAAGTGATTCACAGTAGGTAATTCCTTGGAGGAATTTTTCTTTACACCAGGTAAAACCTTGTGAATATCAGAAGAAGGTGCATAAGATGACATCAAGATAGAGTTTTCCTTTTTCAAGGCGTTACACTGTTCTCGGGCAAATTGAAGAGACGCAAAAAGTTTCTCTTTCTCAACACGGTAACTGTTTGTTTCTGATGAATGAGTCTTGACTAAAATTTTTTCTCTAATTGAGTCTTCCCTAAAAGTATCTTCAAGAAAACTAATATTTTCACGCTGTAGAGTAGTTTCTTGAACTAATTTTTCGATATCGTTATAGAGAGATTCAATGAAAATGTAGAGTTCACGTTCCCTTTTAAGAGATTTCTACAATTCATCAATAAGCTGATCATTCTTTTCTTCAAGAATCTTGATTTTAGAAACTTGAAGTTCCTTAGATTTTTTTAATGATCTGGTGAGTTCCATTTCAGATTCTGACACGAGCTCACAAATCTTGTTTTTCCCTCAGGATTCGGAAGAATCTTCTAAGGAGCAATCCTTTAAGGCAAACCCAAGGTTTGTGTTGTGATAAGAATCTTTGGAAGACATATCAATATACATTAGCTTGTGAGACAATTATTAGGTCCTCAGAACACAGATTGCTACAAACACAGACTTATAAGGTCTTTAATGTGTTTGCCTGCTCTGATACCAATTGAATATGCGGGGGTCTAACAACCACACCCAACAATTCGTTTGGCAATATGAGAGGACTTACTCCAATACACTTTCAAGATAATCAACTAGACAGTCAGACTCAATCTAGAGTAAAGTATATCAAAGAGTTTAATATCTCTAACTCTTAATTCAATCCACAATCAGCAAATATAAATCTGCGAGCCCGATTGAATATAAGAGGAATAACTTGAACGGTACCAAAGACCAATGTTCAAGTGTCAATCAATGTAAATCAACAACCAAATGTTGGATATTCTAATTTATTGAACTTAAACGCACAACCTGTGATATTTCAACAAAATATAATTCGAAAAAGAAATAACACAGACACCAGAATTTTGTTAACGAGGAAACTGCAAATGCAGAAAAATCTCGGGACCTAGTCCGAATTGAAAACCACATTGTATTAAGCCGCTACAAACTCTAGCCTACTACTAATTAACTTTGGACTGGACTGTAGTTGAACCCTAATGAATCTCACACTGATTCAAGGTACAGTTGCGTTCCTTACGTCTCTGATCCCAGCAGAATACTACACACTTGATTCCCTTACTTGATCTCACCCACAACCAAGAGTTGCTACGACCCAAAGTCGAAGACTTGTGTTTATGGGTGAAAATCGTTTCCGCCGATTTCGGTAAATTCGGTAGGTGAGTGAGAAACTGGTTTAAACCCTAAACAAATATCTTGCACGTGAGCACTTTCTAGATTCGAGAGATAAATGCATACAAGTCCGGCCTAAACCAAGAAATGGCCGTTCCAGACTTGCTTCGGTCACAAAGTGGAGGAGAAGGGTTGATTTGGGGAGGGAAGCAAAGAAAGGTGTTGAGACCAGAATAATTCTTGGAGAGTAGTGTCTCGACTTGTATCAGAAAGTGAAAGCTTCGGAAGCTTGCAAGATATGAAAGCTTTTTGGAGAGCTTGCAAAGTTGCCTTTTCTGAGAGTGTTGTATTTTTCTCCTGACCGAGACTTGTTCTCTGGTGGAAATAGGTAAGACCTATTTATACAAGTCGAGATTGAAACGTACCCTGGCCTCATGAAGGAAGAGAGTAAAGGGTGAAATAATGGGAGGAGGTGGTAACCGCATGGTGTTTATGGGTGAAAACGTTTTCACCATTATTTCCTCATTTATTTGACCGCTTTATTCCTATTCACGCTTTCTTAATGTGAGCGTAGTGTACGCTGCATGCTGTGACCACCAAACCAAAACCCTAGAAAGCATCCCCTAGTTTGTGTTGATGTCTCGAGTGTTGGTTGCACTTTGTGTGCAAGTGGCGCTGCTAGAGGCGCGTGTGGCATGTGCGGAATGCCTTTGTTGCGGGTTGCACTTTGAGTGCAAGTGGCAACGCCAGAGCTGCTAGTGGTGTGTGTGGCATGTGCCAATGGTATGTGCGGAATGCTTTGGTGGTAAGTTGTACGTTGAGTGTAAGTGGCAATGCCAGAGCTGCTAGTGGCGTGTATGGCAAGTGCCAATGGCGTATGCGGAATGCCTTGATGGTAGGTTGCACGGTTTGCAAGTTAGGCTACCAGCGTGCGTGTTTGGCATGTGTCAATGGCACGCATGGCCATTAGGGCTATGTCCTGGTAAGAAAAGCTACCAGCGATGCATGTTGGCATGTGCCAATGGCATGCGTGGCCAACTTGGGTCACGACCTGGTAGGAAAAGCTACCAGCGAGCGTGTTGGCATGTGCCAATGACATGCGTGGCCAATTTGGTGCCCGTCCTGGTAGGAAAAATCTGCCAGCGAGCGTGTTGGCATGTGCCAATGGCATGAGTGGCCAATTTGGTCGCGCCCTGGTAGGAAAAGCTACCAGCGAGCGTGTTGGCATGTGCCAATGGCATGCTCGGCCAATTTGGGTCGCGCCTTGGTAGAAAAAGCTACCAGTGAGCGTGTTGGCATGTGCCAATGGCATGCTCGGCCAATTTGGGTCGCGCCTTGGTAGAAAAAGCTACCAGCGGTGCGTGTTGGCATGTGCCAATGGCATGCGTGGCCAATTTGGGTCGCGCCCTGGTAGAAAAAGCTACCAGCGAGCGTGTTGGCATGTGCCAATGGCATGCGTGGCCAATTTGGGTCGCGCCTTGGTAGAAAAAGCTACCAGCGAGCGTGTTGGCATGTACCAATGGCATGCGTGGCCAATTTGGGTCGCGCCCTAGTAGAAAAAGCTACCAGCGAGCGTGTTGGCATGTGCCAATGGCATGCGTGGCCAATTTGGGTTGCGCCTTGGTAGAAAAAGCTACCAGTGAGCGTGTTGGCATGTGCCAATGGCATGCGTGGCCAATTTGGGTCGTGCCCTGGTAGAAAAAGCTACCAGCGAGCGTGTTGGCATGTGTCAATGGCATGCGTGGCCAATTTGTCCTAGGTTGCATGGTTTTCAAGCCTAGGTGCGGGCGCTACTTTGGCATGGCGCGGCTAGGGCCAAGGTAAGGGTGTTTGGCTTGGCTTGGCGTGACCAGCGTAGCTAGGGCCAAGGCAGAGTATGTTTGGCATGCCGCGGCTAGCTCGGGCTAAGTGTGGCTGGCATGATTTGCCATTGGCACGGATGTGCGGCTAGCATGGTTGGCATGCTTTGGCGCGTTTGGTGTGGCTGGCATGATTTGCCATTGGCACGGAGGTGCGGCTAGCATGGTTGGCATGCTTCGGCGCGTTTGGTATGGCTGGCATGATTTGCCATTGGCATAGAGGTGCGTCTAGCATGGTTGGCATGCTTTGGCGCGTTTGGTGTGGCTGGCATGATTTGCCATTGGCACAGAGGTGCGGCTAGCTTGGGCTAGGTGTGGCTGGCATGATTTACCATTGGCACGGAGGTGCGGCTAGCATGGTTGGCATGCTTCGGCGTGTTTGGTATGGCTGGCATGATTTGCCATTGGCACGGAGGTGCGGCTAGCATGGTTGGCATGCTTCGGCGCGTTTGGTATGGCTGGCATGATTTGCCATTGGCATAGAGGTGCGTCTAGCATGGTTGGCATGCTTTGGCGCGTTTGGTGTGGCTGGCATGATTTGCCATTGGCACAGAGGTGCGCCTAGCATGGTTGGCATGCTTCGGCGCGTTTGGTATGGCTGGCATGATTTGCCATTGGCATAGAGGTGCGTCTAGCTTAGGCTAGGCGTGGCTGGCATGATTTGCCATTGGCACGGAGGTGCGGCTAGCATGGTTGGCATGCTTTGGCGCGTTTGGTGTGACTAGCATAGCTAGGGCCAAGGCAGAGTGCGTTTGGCATGGCGCGACTAGCTTGGGCTAGGTGTGGCTGGCATGATTTGCCATTGGCACGGAGGGGAATTAGGGTTTTGTTCGTTGTAACCATAATTTGAAAAAATACCCCTATTAATTATTGACTACATGCATTAAATGTTCTAATAAATGTGTCATCGGTGACATTAGGTTATTCGGGGTTTTACGATTTTACCCTTTGTCTAAAAACCACCATCAACATTAAGTCCCCTGCTTAGCTCGGAACAGGAGCTTTGTTGCGAGGTAAGCATAAGATGGTGACAAACTATCAGCAGTAAATCGTAAAGAGAATTGAGGAGGCTTGTCTGACCTTTTTATAAATAAGATTTGGAATCCTTGCCACTGGCAGTTTTGTACAAATCGGGAGGCTGGCCCGGTTGGGAAGTCAACATCACTGAGAGACAGGAAGCTGACCGGCATTGAGAAGTTGACCCGAGTTGGGAAACTAAGTGTGCTAGCTGGTGGGACCGGCGCAAGGTAGGGAAGCTGAGCGTGCTAGCTGGCGCGACTTGGGCGGTCCTTGGGAAGTTGGCGCAATTGGTGGGACCGGTGCAACTTGGGCGACATTGGGAAGTTGGGCACAATTGGTGGGACCGGTGCAACTTGGGCGGCATTGGGAAGTTGGGCGCAATTGGTGGGACCGGTGCAACTTGGGCGTCCTTGTGAGCCCGCACGATTTTTGGTAAAGGGAAATCCTTCCCTATTTCAGAATCTTCACGCCCATGTATATAAAATCCCTTTCTATCATCTTGCACCTTATTCCTTTCATCCTTTCCTACTAGCGGCAGAGTCACAAAGAAAAACCGGCTTCCAGGTATGTCTTCCAAGATTTCTCTTGTTTCCCTTTTCATGTAGGTGCAAACCCTAAGAGAAGGCGTTTTTCTTTATAATCCTTGCAATGATATTGCGCATATAATTTCTTGGCGTGCTTCTTGTAGAAAATATTGTATGTATGCACCCAAGGGAAATACTGCATATATTATTCGAACCCGTAGGAAAGTGCTCCATATATAATTTTGAACCCGAAGAAGGATATTGTATACGCACTTGAGCCCGTATAAAATACTGCGTATATAATTTTGAACCCTGAAGAAAATACTGCGTGTGCAGTTTTGAACCCGTAGAGAATACTGTATATGAATTCCGAAGAAGAATACCGTATATGTGCTTCATATGACTTGAACCCATAGGAAATATTGCATATATGAATTTCGGTCCTGAAAGAAATATTGCGCGTGCAGTTTTGAACCCGTAGAAAATGCTCCATATATAATTTTGAACCCGAAGAAGGATACTGCAGACGCACTTGAGCCCGTATAAAATACTGCGTATATAATTTTGAACCCTGAAGAAAATACTGCGTGTGCAGTTTTGAATCCGTAGAGAATACTTTATATGAATCCCGAAGAAGAATACTGTATATGAATCCCGAAGAAGAATACTGTATATGTGCTTCATATGACTTCGAACCCATAGGAAATATTGCATATATGAATTTCGGTCCTGAAAGAAATATCACAAGCGTGCGATTTGAACCCGTAGAAAAATGCTCCATATATAATTTTGAACCCGAAGAAGGATACTGCAGACGCACTTGAGCCCGTATAAAATACTGCGTATATAATTTTGAACCCTGAAGAAAATACTGCGTGTGCAGTTTTGAACCCGTAGAGAATACACCCTCTCCCCCCCTTTTGTTTTTAGGTTTTCCTTTTGTTGGGTGCGATTATGTGTCAGGGAGATAATTTAGTCTTTCTTCGTGTGCAGATATCTCGTTACTAAACTGTTATGAAGAAATCCGACAAGATGTTTCCTGAACAAAATTTCGCCTCATCGAAGGATGTTCATAGTTCCAAACCAAACACGGATGATGAATTCTTTGCTAGACCCCTCGCCCCTGCTCGGAAGAATCACCCAGGTTTCGTGCCAATTTTGTTAACCGGTGGTGAAGATGAAAAGAAGACACGTTCGGTTCGCCCAGAGAACACCATACGGTTCTGTCTTCATAAAGGGGTATATTATTCTTCCAACATTGATTTCAGGATGTGTCAAAGCCCATTGCGTTCTTTTGATAGATGGGTTGAGTTCATGGTGAGTAGGGAGCATATAAATACCAACTTGACTCGAGCGCAGATTATTGATGTTGTCAGAGCTTCAGTAAATCTCCAGATTAGGAAGGATATCCCGGGCTTGGTTGCTTTCATCTCCAGATGGTGTTCGGACACCCATACGATCATATGTAGATGGGGTGAAATAACTTTCTCCTTGGAGAGTGTGGCTCTCTTGTCAATCTTCAGAACAAGGAATCTTAATATCCGATTGTCCGAAAGTGAGGAGAAGATGCGGGAAGACCTTGCCGCTAAGTTGGGGATTACGCTCGAAAAGGCTCCCACTGCGAAGTCGAAGGATTCTGTAGGGAAAGAGGATGAAAGGTGCTTTTACAGCTGGTGGATATCTCAATGGTTTCGGACGAGCCGGAACCTAAATGTAAAAGCAATGATCTTCATGTTGCAGCATTTTTGGCTCTCGGTTGTCTAGAGACATTTTTGATGACAGATTGGCAAGAAGGAAATAAGACCAGAGTTGCTAGTGATTGCTTTGTGAAGTTAGCAAAAGGTGAAGTTCTTCCCATTGGCAAGCTATTCCTTGGTTCCCCGTATGTGCATCTGGATCACCTAGTTGCGAACATGCGAGTTTCGAATGGTTTCATGAAAGTGGATTCATATGTGCACGTTGCTTTTCTGCAAGTCTGGCTATGGGAGCACTTTGAGAAGTATGCTCCGAAACCGATGCCTTCGATTCCCGCGAGTTGGGGCGGCTCCCAAATTCTTCGATGGGTGAACAAGCGTCCAAGAGTTGGCATGAGCTTGGTTAGTCTTCTCGATAAGTCGCATGAAATCAGTTTTCGCCCATGGGAGCCGGTCCATAGGTTGGTGACTCAAATTGACACCTTTGCTTTTGTTCCGATCATGTCTTTGTCTTCTGACGGCAACTTGAGTGTTGGTGAAAACTTGTTTATTCAAAGCTGCATGTCCGGCTATATGCCGTCTTTCTTCATGGGGTATTTCCGAATAGCTGCTTACAATATTGACCGTGCTGCTCGTCACATGGGTTTCGATCAAGGGGTGCCTCTTGCTTACCAGATAGTGGTTTCTAAGGATTCATTGCATGCCGCCCTCAATGCCAGTGCCCTTGAGCCGGGTATCCGCCTTCCCTTCTTTCAAAAGGGAAGAGTGACTTCGACGACTTTTGGCTATAATGAGTTCTGGCGCGATGAGTTTATTATGATCCAAGATTTTGTAAAAATCGTGGTGGAGAATGTTCGTTGTAAACCTTCCCCAGTAGTTTTGAAGAAGTATCCAATGTTGAGAGATCCCAAGCGAAAGTTGCCTGGCCACTCGGAAAGTCCCCAGGCAAAGGAACAGAGGACGAAGAATCGTGCTGGCGGGTTCCGGGCGGTTTCACAAGATCCTCCCGCAGCTCTCGTGTCTTTCAGTTCTTCCAATAACCAGGTATGTGTCGCCTCCTTGTTGGTTTATCTCAAAACACGTGAATTTCTGCTGAAAACATGCGTCTTGTTTCTTCCAGGGCTTAGGTAGTGTTAATGCTTTCGCTGCCCTTGCACGTTGCCAGGAGACGGCAATTTCTTCGAAGAATTCCGGCAGCACTGAGCCTTCTCATGGTAGTGATGAGTCAGAGAAAGAAGAAAGTTCTACAAGTGAGAGTGATTCCTCTGGCAGCACTGGTTCTTTTTCAGGAAGTGGTTCGGTGAGTTTCGCGCTTCTTTTTCTTTATTCTCCCGTTTCTTCTTTTTGAAAAAATGTCTAACTCAAGTTCGCAGGAGGAATCCGTTTCGTAGGATGATTCTGGGGTGGAGCCGCATGAAAACTTGCCTTTGGTGACCACCGTCGGTGACTTGGAGATGGGAGTTAGCCAATTGTCGGGCACAGATGTGGTTCAAACGGTGGATGATTCTCTGATGGTTGCTGCCGTAGACATGGAAAAAGACCCTTTGCGAGTCGTGAGGCCAGTTTCAGGCGCCATTTTTGATCCCCCGTACTTGGTTCCTTATCCAGGTCATGTGCTGGTTGGCGGTTTCAGCGTGCTGGCTAAGGATGAGGCGTTGTATACCAGAATCAGGGAGAAGCATAAACATATGGCCACAACCAAGAAGATCACTAGTCGATTTGCGCTGGTTAAGCGTGTGGAAGAGGCTTTATCTTCCATTGAGGACATGCGTGAGGTGACTGGCCACACCGTTTCTGAAGACGTTATTGCCGACTGGGAGCACCATCGCGACGTGTGTGTAGAAAAGGAGTTCAACGCTTCGTGGTTTGTCGAAGGCCTTGCTGAAATCCAGAAGTCGAAAGATGCAGCAATCGAAAGCCTTTCTGCAGAGGAGATTGCACGACAGGAGGTAGAACTCGAAAAGCTTTCCAAGATGTTAACTATGAAGAGAGCGGCTCTTGAAGATGCAAAGTTGACTTTCTCCAAGAAGAGAAGACCTCTGTTGGATGATTTTCCTTGAATGTTTTTCTGTTAAACTTTCATTTAGGTTTTTCTTCTTTTTTTTCTCTTTTTTTTTTTGAGAAAACATACTGGATGTCTGGTTCAAAGTTCGACCGGTTTTGATAGACAGCTGGTAGCTTTTGAGGATATTGGATTATTTCTGGGATGAATGGTTTTGATAATATAACTCTGATTATGTTTTGTGAAAGGAATATTGCTTTTATGAAAGTGTGTGATAGCAATAGGCACAAGACACAGTAGTATGACGGTTTTATTAAGAACCTAAAAACAGATCGTATATCTCGCCCAGTCTAAATTTACTCACTTCATAGGTTTTTGCGAACACGCCCCTCTCCATGTAAAAGGCGGCTTTGCTGGTAGCGTCGCTAGAAAGTCCCCAATCGCTCGCTGGTAGCATCTTCAGCGAGTCCCCAGTTTTCTGGTGTAGTTTTTACGACTGGAAACCGGTTTGTCTGGCAGTTGAGTCGGATTGAGTCGCCTTCCCCTACCATCTTGACATCTGGGTCGAAGAACGAGATCGACAGTCTGACATTGTAGTCGATAGATCAATCCTCCCGCTGTGGTCGCCAATTGTTTATGGGTGAAAATCGTTTCCGCCGATTTCGGTAAATTCGGTAGGTGAGTGAGAAACTGGTTTAAACCCTAAAAAAATATGCTGCACATGAGCACTTTCTAGATTCGAGAGATCAATCTGTACAAGTCCGGCCTAAACCAAGAAATGGCCGTTCCAGACTTGCTTCGGTCACAAAGTGGAGGAGAAGGGTTGATTTGGGGAGGGAAGCAAAGAAAGGTGTTGAGACCAGAATAATTCGGGAGAGTAGTGTCTCGACTTGTATCGTAAAGTGAAAGCTTCGGAAGCTTGCAAGAGATGAAAGCTTTTTGGAGAGCTTGCAAAGTTGCCTTTTCCGAGAGTGTTGTATTTTTCTCCCGACCGAGACTTGTTCTCTCGGTGGAAATAGGTAAGACCTATTTATACAAGTCGAGATTGAAACGCACTGGCCTCATGAAGGAAGAGAGTAAAGGGTGAAATAATGGGAGGAGGTGGTAACCGCATGGTGTTTATGGGTGAAAACGTTTTCACCATTATTTCCTCATTTATTTGACCGCTTTATTCCTATTCACGCTTTCTTAATGTGAGCGTAGTGTACGCATCTTTGTGACCGCCAAACCAAAACCCTAGAAAGCATCCCCCAGTTTGTGTTGATGTCTCGAGTGTTGGTTGCACCTTGAGTGCAAGTGGCGCTGCTAGAGGCGCGTGTGGCATGTGCGGAATGCCTTTGTTGCGGTTTGCACCTTGAGTGCAAGTGGCAATGCCAGAGCTGCTAGTGGCGTGTGTGGCATGTGCGGAATGCCTTTGTTGCGGGTTGCACCTTGAGTGCAAGTGGCAACGCCAGAGCTGCTAGTGGCATGTGTAGAATGTGCCAATGGTATGTGCGGAAGGCTTTGGTGGTAAGTTGTACGTTGAGTGTAGTGGCAATGCCAGATCTGCTAGTGGCGTGTATGGCAAGTGCCAATGGCGTGTGCGGAATGCCTTGATGGTAGGTTGCACGGTTTGCAAGTTAGGCTACCAGCGTGCGTGTTTGGCATGTGTCAATGGCACGCATGGCCATTAGGGCTATGTCCTGGTAAGAAAAGCTACCAGCGATGCATGTTGGCATGTGCCAATGGCATGCGTGGCCAACTTGGGTCACGACCTGGTTGGAAAAGCTACCAGCGAGCGTGTTGGCATGTGCCAATGGCATGCGTGGCCAATTTGGTGCGCGTCCTGGTAGGAAAAAGCTGCCAGCGAGCGTGTTGGCATGTGCCAATGGCATGCGTGGCCAATTTGGGTCGCGCCCTGGTAGGAAAAGCTACCAGCGAGCGTGTTGGCATGTGCCAATGGCATGCTCGGCCAATTTGGGTCGCGCCTTGGTAGAAAAAGCTACCAGCGAGCGTGTTGGCATGTGCCAAAGGCATGCTCGGTCAATTTGGGTCGCGCCTTGGTAGAAAAATATACCAGCGAGCGTGTTGGCATGTGCCAATGGCATGCGTGGCCAATTTGGGTCGCGCCTTGGTAGAAAAAGCTACCAGCGAGCGTGTTGGCATGTGCCAATGGCATGCGTCGCCAATTTGGGTCGCGCCTGGTAGAAAAAAAAATACCAACGAGCGTGTTGGCATGTGCCAATGGCATGCGTGGCCAATTTGGGTCGCGCCTTGGTAGAAAAAGCTACCGGCGAGCGTGTTGGCATGTGCCAATAGCATGCGTGGCCAATTTGGGTCGCGCCCGGTAGAAAAAGCTACCAATGAGCGTGTTGGCATGTGCCAATGGCATGCGTGGCCAATTTGGGTCGTGCCCCTGGTAAAAAAAGCTACCAGCGAGCGTGTTGGCATGTGCCAATGGCATGCGTGGCCAATTTGTCCTAGGTTGCATGGTTTGCAAGCCTAGGTGCGGGCGCTACTTTGGCATAGCGCGGCTAGGGCCAAGGTAAGGGTGTTTGGCTTGGCGTGGCGTGACCAGCGTAGCTAGGGCCAAGGCAGAGTATGTTTGGCATGGCGCGGCTAGCTCGGGCTAAGTGTGGTTGGCATGATTTGCCATTGGCACGGGGGTGCGGCTAGCATGGTTGGCATGCTTTGGCGCGTTTGGTGTGGCTGGCATGATTTGCCATTGGCACAGAGGTGCGGCTAGCTTGGTCTAGGTGTGGCTGGCATGATTTGCCATTGGCACGGAGGTGCGGCTAGCATGGTTGGCATGCTTCGGCGCGTTTGTTATGGCTGGCATGATTTGCCATTGGCACGGAAGTGCGGCTAGCATGGTTGGCATGCTTCGGCGCGTTTGGTATGGCTGGCATGATTTGCCATTGGCATAGAGGTGCGGCTAGCATGGTTGTCATGCTTTGGCGCGTTTGGTGTGGCTGGCATGATTTGCCATTGGCACAGGGCGCGGCTAGCATGGTTGGCATGCTTCGCTGGCGTTTGGTATGGTCGGCATGATTTGCCATTGGCATAGAGGTGCGGCTAGCTTAGGCTAGGCGTGGCTGGCATGATTTGCCATTGGCACGGAGGTGCGGCTAGCATGGTTGGCATGCTTTGGCGCGTTTGGTGTGACTAGCATATCTAGGGCCAAGGCAGAGTGCGTTTGGCATGGCGCGGCTAGCTTGGGTTAGGTGTGGCTGGCATGATTTGCCATTGACACGGAGGGGAATTAGGGTTTTGTTCGTTGTAACCCTAATTTGAAAAAATACCCCCTATTAATTACTGACTACATGCATTAAATGTTTTAATAAATGTGTCATCGGTGACATTAGGTTATTCGGGGTTTTACGATTTTACCCTTTGTCTAAAAACCACCATCATTAACTTGATAAACAAATCTGTCTCATACAGAAAAGTCTATAGATTGAATAAATCTGTCTCCCACAGAAATACCCAAGAGTTTTTGTTCCGTCTTTTGATAAATCAAGGTGAACATGAACCAATTGATAACCCGGTCTTATATTCCCGAAGAATATCCTAGTATTATTAATCACCTCATAATAATCTTAATCGACTAGCGAAACAAGATATTGTGGAATCAAAAATGATGAGACGAAGATGTTTGTGATTACTTTTATCTTGCCTATCGGAGAAATTAATCTCGAGTCAATTATTTCAATTGTACTCAATATGATAGAATCGGGCAAGATCAAAACACGCAATTACAAAGAGAATAGTTGGGTCTGGCGTCACAATCCCAATGAAGTCTTTGAAGTCGTTAACCTACAGGGTCTCGATAGAAACCTAAGGTTAAAGGAGAATCGACTTTAGTTATGCAACTAGTAACACACAAGAGGTGTGGGGATTAGTTTTCCCAGTTGCTAGAGTTCTCCTTTATATAGTTTTCAAATCAGGGTTTGCAATCCAAGTTACCTTGTAAACAAAGCATTCAATATTCACCGTTAGATGAAAAACCTGATTCAACCAAGCTAATATCTTTCATTCGTTAGATCGAACTTAGCTTGTCACACACAAATGAAATGTACCCTCATTTGGGTTTAAGTAACTGTACCCAAACGTGTACACCATGTTGGTTCACAAATAGTTAACCGAGGTTAGCCATATGATTACTCTCATATCAACCTTATTCATCTTAACCATAACTAGTTCAAATGACTCAAATGAAACTAGTTAAAGAGTTGTTCAATTGCTATATTCTCATAGAATTATACAAGAACACAATTGAAGCAAAATCGTTTTGATTCACTCGAATCAATCATGAAAATTATAGCCACGGTTTATGTTCATGTTCATAACCGATTTTAGAACTTTAACCTTCAAGTATGCAAACGGTACTCATACATGAAATACCCGGACTGAGATTGGGTTACGCCAGTATGCAAACGGGTACGCGAACTTTAAATCCCAGCAGAAATTCTCGGACATGAACATGTACGCTAGTACACAAATGGATACGCATACTTAGGTTCCCGGATTTCTCAAACCAACCGGTACGCAAACGGGTGCGCATACTATGGTTCCCGGACATGGATTACATATGTACAAGAGTGCACAACATGACATATCCAATAATATTTAAGTGTTCTAAACTCTTATTTCAATCATTGAAACTTTCTTAGAGCATGACAATAGCCGTTTTCACACACTATTAGCATCAAAGCAATTTTCAAGTTATTGAAATAATCATAATGAAACATTCCAAGGCAACACCAAATGATTGTATCACACAAACCATGTAAGATGTTACTCGGCAATTTTCACATGATATAAGATGAACTTGGTCGAAGCAAAAGCTTTCCAACACATATTTCGAGAAATATGTAAGCGAGATAAACTTAGCTCGAAATCTCAAATGTGTATATAGAAAACTATATCGTAATACAACTTATGTCTCAATATAGGAGATAAAGTAGAAATAGATTTTCCAAGTGATAGATGAGTTTAAGTCTCCACATACTTTTTGTCATTGAATTTCCACAAGCTCCCCTTAGTAGTTCTTCGTCTTCAAATGATGAACGCCGTGAAGTCCAAGCTCAACTACATAATCTATGTCCTAGTTTGAGACATCTATAAATAGGCTAGAAATCAAGACTTACAGTTTTGATCACTAACATTGACAAACATGCTTGAGATAGCAACGCATGCGAGTTCGACCGAGTAGTGCTCTAACAGGTGCATTACACGACCCAAAAGGCATGCGACGATAAGCAAATGTACCATAAGGACATGTAAATGTAGTCCTTTCCTGATCTTCGGGTGCTGTGTTAATCTGTTTGTTACCAGAATAGCCGTCTAAGAAACAGTAGTGACAATGTCCAGATAAATTTTCTAACATTTGATCTATGAAAGGGAGAGGGAAGTGATATTTCCTTGTAACTGCGTTCAACTTCCTATAGTCAATGCAAACTCGCCACCTTGTGGTTACTCGAGTAGGAACTAACTCATCTTTATCATTTTGAACTACAATAATACCTGACTTTTTCGGCACAACCTGAATGGGACTAACCCATTTGCTATCTGAAATCGGGTATATGATACCCGCATCAAGAAGCTTAAGGATCTCACCCCTAATAACCTCTTTCATGTTAGGATTAAGTCTCCTCAGCATTTCCCTAGATGTTTTAGCATTATCTTCAAGATTTATGTGATGCATGCAAACTGTGGGACTAATACCCTTAATATTTGAGATTGTCCATCCTAGGGATTCTTTATGCTCCTTAAGTACTTCTAAAAGCTTACTTTCCTATTCTATATCTAGAGAAGATGATATGATTACAGGCAAAGTATTAAAAGATCCCAAAAATGCATATTTAAGATTATCGGGCAATGTTTTCAGTTCAAGCTTTGGTGGCTCAACAAGAGATGGGACAAACTTGGGTTCAGAGAGTGGAAGTGGCTCCACTATAGCTTTCCATTTAGCGGTGTCCATGGGAGGTGCATATTCAAGCAAAGAATTTACTTAACTTATGTACTCATTATCAAACAGATCTAAGTCGAAATTATTCAAACAAGTATGCAAAGGATCAACAGACATGTTACTAGACATCGAGTCATGAATCAAACTCTCAATCATATTAATCTCATGCACATCATCATCTTCATCAAGATCTAAATGTTGTTGGCTAGCATTAAAAACATTCAACTCCACAGTCATGTTACCAAATGACAACTTCAACACTCCATTACGACAATTAATAATTGCATTGGACATCGCCAAGAAGAGACGTACTGAAATGATAGGAATGTGACAGTCAGGGGTCTGCACAGGTTGAGTATCTAATACAATAAAGTCCACAGGAACATAGAACTTATCAACCTTAATCAAAACATCTTCTACCACACCACGAGGAATTTTGACAGATCTGTCCTCCAATTGCAGAGTTATAGGTGTTGGTTTTAACTGTCCAAGACCCAACTGCACATATACCGAATATGGAAGTAGGTTCATACTTGCTCCTAAGTCTAGTAACGCCTTATTGACCGTATGGTCACCTATAATGCATGAGATTGTTGGACAACCTGGGTCTCTAAACTTAGGTGGGGTCTTGTTTTGAATGATAAAACTTACTTGTTCGGCAAGAAAGACACGTTTGTGCACATTAAGCTTTCTTTTTTGTGTACACAGGTCCTTAAGAAATTTCGCATAAGTAGGAATCTGCTTGATTGCTTCGAGAAATGGAATGTTAATATCGACTCGCTTGAACAATTCCAATATCTCGTGATACTGCGATCCCTTCTTTTTTTGTACCAACCTTTGAGGAAAAGGAGCTACATGCACTTGAGGTAGTGAGGTATCAGCAGTAGAGTCTCTAGACTTAGAGACTTTTTCAGTCTCTTTCTCCTTAATGGGTACATAGATCGACACATCTCCACTATGGTCAGGCATGGTCACATTGTTATCAACTACTTTATCACTACGAAGAGTAGTGACAGAGTTCAATTGGTCATGTGTAGTCTCATTACAAGTAGACGTACTTTCCTGAAATGCGCCTTTCGGGTTTTGTTGAGGCTGATTTGGGAACTTAACCTTTTCCCTTTCATAAAGTGCATCATAGATCTGACCCATCTTAAGTTATAGACTAGTAGTGAAACGTTGGTCAGTGGTCTTCTGAATTTGCAAACGATTTTGGGTCAACAGACCGACACTTTCTTCAATGTTGGACAATTTTTTCTTAGAAGGGTACTGTGTGTACGATTGCACCTAGGGGTTTGTAGGGTATGAATACCCTTGTGTGTTTCCTGATGCACCCCCTTGTATAGGTCCCTTGGACCATGAAAAGTTTGGGTGGTTCATCCACCCTGGGTTATATGTCTGAGAATAGGGGTTATTCTCTTGCTTTTGATACAAAGCATTGGCCTCTTCCATTCTAAATTCCTGAAATGCATGCATTTGTGGACAACTTTCGAATAAATGGTCTGAACTATTACACGTAACACAAATAGAGACCTCAACCTGGTTACATGAAGTAGTAGCAGCAGATTTTACATTTTTCTCTAATTCTAAAGCCTCAACTCTCCCAGCTAGAGATGTAATTTTTGCCTTACCCTCAAAGTCATACTCAATCCTATGAACACTACCCTTGTTGGTCGACTTTCTATGTTTTCTAACAGACTCCCATTGCTGAGCTTTCTCGGCAACTTCATGTAAAAAAGCCGACGACTCGTCGACACTTTTATCTGTGAACTCACCATTGCACATAAATTCAACCATGGTTCGAGTGGTAAAATCCAACCCTTCATATAGAATTGTTGATAGTCTCCACTATTCAAAACCATGGTAAGGATATTGGAGTAACAAATCATTAAACCGTTCTAGATATTTGGACAATAACTCACCATCCAGTTGAACAAAACTATTTATACTCTGACGAATGGTGGCTGTTTTGTGATTTGGGAAGAAATTTTTGAAAACTTCTTTCGTAAGTTCATCCCAAGTTCTAATGGACTGAGGTCGCAAAGCATATAGCAAAGATTTGGCTTTTTCCTTCGAAAAAAAATGAAACATACGCAATTTCAGGGACTCTTCTTTCAACTGATTGAATCGCAGAGTCTCACAAATCTCCTCAAAATCTCTCACGTGATGGTAAGGGTTTTCAACATCAACCCCTCGAAACACATGGAGCATATGTATTTTGCTTGACTTTAACTCAAAATGACCAGCAGTTTCTGGTAGAACAATACAAGAGGGCTGACTTGTCCTCGTGGGGTACATGTAATCTTTGAGACTACAGGGTTGATTAAATTCTCACCCATTGTCTCTGGTTGGTCAGGGATATCTACGCCAGAAATGGGGATTTTAACTATGTCCTCTCGATAAATTCTAATTAGTTGATTAGTTTGATCTCTAAAAGACACAATCATAGCCTAGAAAGAACATCAATCAACATGTTATAACAATCAGATAACCAGGAAATTTTCAATACAAGGAACACAATGCTTATGAGAATCAAAATCTGGTCCTTGGAAGTTATGCACACAGACTCAAAATGGCGAACTGATCAGACAAGCAGTAATGCAAAAATCAGAGAAACAAGGATTTGAGAGGATAAAACACTAATTCATGGTTGTACAGATATAATATGAGTGCAGGGATTAAGAGACACGCAGTGAAACAACAAATTCAACAAGCAAATAGTCTACTCAAAGCATCACAGAATCATGCTCATTGATACTATAAATTGCAGGAGCTGAGTAATGCTCAGTGAGGCAGCTAGTTTATCAGGCAATCATGGTCTATCATTCACACAAATATTAAGTACAACGAGGTTTGAGAACGATACCGCCGGTATAAAACCGGGTTTATGCACTATAATCAGGTTGGTTCTGCTCCTCTTTCTCCTATTCCTTGGTTAGCGACGCAGTATTGCAGGCACCTGGCTCTTCAAAAGAAAATGTCAGGACCCAGAATTGTGCCGGTAAAGCAAAGTCAAGACAATACACATTGATTATGAATAACTTAGAAATGACTTTATAGCACGACTATGATTTTGATTTACACTGACTTGGTAATCAGGACAGACTAAGTTATCAGCAACGAGACAGTCACAATAAAATAGGATGAAGCAAACCCAGAATGCAAAGAGTTACATAAAATTTTCAAAAACAACAGAGATGAAATGTAAAACAACTATTTGAACTGATATTTTACAGGGTAATGAAAACTTTTAAACTAGCAGTCTAACTAACAGAACTAGATAGCTACACTACTTACACAGATGCTTACCTACAGACAAAGATTACAGATTCTCCTATGCAAAATCTAAGTTATGATATTGCTGGACAACAAAAACATTTTCAAATAGAAACAATAGCTTCAAAATACCTAACACTACTCAGGAATTAGCTAGTACAATGGAGAATTTCAGCAATCTCAGGATGGTACCACAATGCAGCTGAGATGGGGAAAACTCAGGCTTGCAGATTCAATGTTCAAGTACAGGTAACTAAATTTTAACAATTGTGACGAAACCTAATATTGAGTAAGGCAATAGGTATTAACAAGCAAATAGTAAACAACTAAAACTATTCTAAAATAAACTACATGATGTAACTACCTTTAGATAAAACTAACTCAACTTACAGAAATGATATATTACAGGACAATGAAGTAGTTAACCTAACTGAACGAAAATCAAAAGCTGCAGCTAACACTATAGATCAAAGATGCAGATTATATAACAGAAAGATTGCACAGCTAAATTAAACTAACAATAGCATGAAAACAGTAAAATCTAACACATGTATACATAACTAAACTAAAAACCAGTAAAGGAAAAACTAAAAAATCAACCACACCGTTACCGAATCCCCGGCAGAGGCGCCAAAAATTTGGTAGGCTAAGAAAGATACCTACAATTGTATTAAACTACAAGTGCACTATGTCTACTATGTAGGACATGGAAAATACAGGTCGAATCCACAGAGACTAGGTTGGTGTGAAGTTGAATTTTTAAGTGAAACCAATACTAATTCAAATTAAGAGGTTGTTGTCGATATGACGAAACTGTTTGTCTTGTGAAAGATTTAAATGTAAATTTCAATAACAAAATAAAAGGCTTTGAGACAGTTGATGGGATGGTACTAGGGCATTTGATTTCACCACTCAAACTATACTAGAAACTCAGCAATGAAGTTGTTCTTTTCCCATATACTGAATCAGCGATGGAGATACGAGTCTTTCACTTCATTAAAGGGATCTCAATACAGAAGATTAAATATCAACTAAGTTATTAATCCCTAGTATCAGTTGTCTTGTTATAGCACAACCAATCACAAATTAATGAAATCAATTTAAAATGAGTTGATGCAACATTATACGATTATTCTAACAACCTAGGATGCGAGACATACAAGGTGATAGTTATATAATACAACACAAATATTGAACCTTGACGAGGTGTCAATCTCGCAAAAATAAATTTCTCTACTTTTCTTTAACTAGCAAGTAGTATAATGTAAGTAGGATCGTCCCAAGGGAGGTATGAAGTTCAAGTTGTTATGCAAATACTCTTAGCAAAGATGATTTTTGTTGTAGAAATGCTGAAAATTGTAAAATGTATTCAAATATGAGATGTAATTGATTAAAGGTTCATTCTAGACCACGGAATACAAACCAAATTGATAGATAGCTATGTTCTTCACATTATCATGTTACTAACAACCCTATAATAATTAGCACGCTCAACTATTCCGTTATTATCTCCTAGCTCACCGGATACGGAAGCGCTCGACTACCGGTTCCTACTTGCCAAGTTTCCTAGAGGTACGCTTACTAGGTTTGACTTAAACAAGTGCTCTAAGTTCTATGAGATAAGGTTGCTCCTAGTGATGAACTCAAAAGCATGAATCACCTACTAGTGTTGATTTCTACATATGGGTACTTAACAAAGTCCCATCATCAATACCCACATATTACTACTTGTGTTTATCTTCTCTAGACAATTACGGGTCGAAGAAAATCTAAACTAGCAAATAGATTAAGAATTAATGATTCAATTTCGAACTTAAACCCTTAACAAATAATCCATAGACAATATTAGCATGGTAGAAATCAATCAATAACATTAATGAATGCAAGAGAACAAGTTATTTCATATCAAATATAGATTCATATTTCGGGCTTCGAAATCGCCCTTAATCAAGAAGAGTTTTAGTTACTCATAATATTGGAGTTCATCATCAAATAATAATGGAAATAAAGTAAAGAAGATGAAAATATTAAATGAAAGCAAACCCTAGCTCCGGCTCTCTGCAAAACTCCCAGAAGAATACGTGATATGTGATGAAAGACTTTTTTTTATAGTCTTCCCACTTTCCAAAATTAGGTCTTCAAAGTCCAATAGCAAGAAGTCCACCAAGCCCACAAGGAGGAGGAACCCGTGTAGAAAATACGCCCCAAAAATGGTCGCCGGAAAACTGGTATTGTGGCCGGAAATCGGCCGGAAAGTCGCCGCCGGCTACCTGAAAAGTCAAACGGTCAACGGTCTAGCTAGCCAACCGGGTCAACTCGGTTAAGCTCGGCGAGTCAACTCGGGGTCAACCAAGCCAGTTGACACGAGTTAGTGATGCTAGAATTTGCAATTCACGGCCAAGATGGCCCTGCTGCTTCCCTGCACTTCCCAGCCAAGAGGGCCCTGAATCTTCTGTGTTGTACCAATTGTAGCTTTCACTTGCTCTTACACTCCACAGCCAAGATGGCTATTCTGCAACTCCATTCCAGCTGCACTATCTTGTCATGTTCAGGCAACAACCAACAGCTCAACAACAGCCCTACAGCTCTGTTAAGCCTCAAGCCATAACATATGCTCAAACCTGCAACAATCACAAATAGCGCCAGTTCTCAGCTGCAGTTTTAGCCTGCCATCTCCAACTGATCTGCAGCTGCACCTCAATTCCTGTAACTTCATGGCTGCAATGCCATGCCAGCGACCACACTCCTACAATTACAATTGCCTGTAATACCATCGCCACGGCATTTCTGAGCCAAACACACGACACTACCAGCTGATGTTTCTATCTGTTGCAGCTCAATACCACCATGCCTTCTCTGCAACACTACTAGCTCCCACCACCAGGTTCATTTCTGCATCATTCAACCAAAAACCCTGTAAAACAGTCCAGAATTCCAGACTCGACTGCAAAACCGCCAAAGCATAGCCATAACCTTGAACAACTTCAACTCTGTATAACCACAACCACCACTGCAAAACCTAGGCATACATATAATTTCAGCTTCAATGCATCTCTTCACTGCATCTCTTCACTGCATCTCTTCAGACTGCAGCAACACTAAACCACTTCTGCCTAGTATAATTGCATAGCCGACCCACAAACATCATCTGCTACCCTTTATCTTAGTACCAGCCATTCAAATCCATCAGTACACAACACCTGTTTCATCTGAATATCAATCTCCACCATTGCATCATCACCTGCAGTTCTATTATCACTAGTACCTACTCCACCTGCAATCTCCTAGCCATCTTCTCATAACCACCCAACACACAGCTTCCCTTACTCGATTACGGACCCTATCAATTGCACTTGTTTCATGTGGTGATTAGTAGACAACAAACCTCCGGAATGAGCATAAAATGGAACCCGGTTAAGCTCTAAATGTGAGCTGAGAATCACCAAAACACAGTGTCTGCTCCTCGTTCTTGTTGCGGTAGAAGCGCTCTCAAAAACCCATTGCTTCTGCTCATGAACAAACCTCAATTCCACTGACATCTTCACTAAACAACAACCACCATAACAAAGCTTCAGTTCTTCCATTTGTAGATGTACCAAATTAGTCACAAATCTCAGACCATAGTAATGCCTTCTTCCTTGATTTTCAGCTCTAATTCACGGCAACAAATCCCTCAATTCATGCAATTCCGGCCAAAATTCTCCATGATTTGAAGACACTTAATCCTCCTCCTTATTGGTTACGAAAGGAGCCGTTAATCCGCTAATACCCATCTCAATCCCTGGCTGTATCTCAGGCCTTTTCTCAAGCATCTGGTGTACACTTTACCCAGAACCCCCAAGAATTCAACCCATATGCCTGTAACCACCAGCCACACGCTCCATTTTCTTCTCTGATTTCTCAGCAATCAACAGATCCTCAAACAAAACCAAAACCACCACGAGTTCACTCCATCCATACAAATTCAGTTCAAAACCAAAATCAACTTCAACTCGAACCCAATTCAGCTCCAGATTCGAGCTAATACCACCGTGAACTCCAACCAGCTTCCCTGCCAGAAACTGTCGATTCAACAACACAACTTCTTCCCTAAAGCACCAGCAAATTCACTCTGTCTTCCTTCTCTGCTACATTTGGATTCATCATCTTCACCAGACAGAAAAACCCATTTTCTATTTATTCTTCTCAACAACAGATTCTCGATCTCCTCTGTTGCCGCGACACAGTCTTCTCACTGCAGAATCATCTCAAATCTTTGATCTGATTTCTCTCAGCAACAGCAGGTTCTTCTCGATCTCAGATAGCATCATCTTCTCGTTCTTTCATGTCCTCTCTTCTCTAAATTTCAGAGCAAAGCCGCAGCCATCTTCCCTTACACACATCTCTGAATTTCAGGTAGAGTTCAATGATAAGAGAAAAGACATATCTCTTGAATTTAGGGCTGGGTAATGAGTGAATTTACTACAGGCACCCAACAATTGATACCGGCTACCAACAACAACAGCTACTGAGCAAAGCTCAGCTGGTTTCCCCCCTCTATCCTTGGCTTGTCTCCCATTAGCTCTCGCCTATGAACGCTTTCGCCCAACAACAGCAACCGTCTCTTACTTCTCATATCCACTTCTTTTCTTCAATGTTTCTTCATCACTAAAGCAGTCGTGCTTTTCAGACAGAAATTTGCATCACTAAAGCCGACATACTTTTCAGAGAGATGAAGAAAGAAAAGCAAATAATGAGAAATAACTCGCCTTGTCCTTTTAAGCAGCGTTTCTTCTTCTTTTGTTCCAAATGACTCCAAAGTACCTAAATACTCAAAAGCAAAACATAAGAGACATAATTTACATGAAAACTAGCAGAGAAAGCATAAACAATAGATAAATATCAAGGTGTTTTAGACACCTATCAAATTCCCCCACACTTAGACTTTGCTAGTCCTCGAGCAAATCAAACAAAATAATTATAAAACATACATACAACTCCGTCTCGTCGAGGCAACGGTTACTCTAAGCATGAATAACATGCCTTTAAACCCCTAGGTGTCCCTAGTGGACGAGTTTTAGTATCGTGAAGGTTTACAAGAGGTCTGCCTACAAAACCTATATTTCCAACTCCGTCTATTTGTGACAAATCAATGAATGAATCCAAAATGACTACAGGAGGAGGTACCTTGAGCAAATTCAGTTCATATTTAAGTAAATAAAGCTTAAATTAGATAGTCGAACAAGCCACAATACTCGGAAACTAACAAACCACAATCACAATGAAAAGATAAAGAAGATGGATATAGATGTAGATGTTGGCGAATGTTCACAAGTGTTCGATGTTTCCCATATCCGTCTCAAGGTCACTACCAAGATGAACCTATGCATCCTATTGGATTGAGCTCTTTGGTCAATTCTAATGTCAACACACCGGCATATACAAGGGAACCAAAGTGGTCAACAAACTTATTTCTACATCAACTCACTGGCATATACAAGGGAACCAGGAGTGACTTTATTCACCAAATATAATACTTTCTTTTCTTTTACTTTTCTTTTTCACTTTTTTTTTTTTTTTTTTTTTTTTTTTGTGTGTGACAGCATGATTCGATCTTTTGGATCCAAGCGCATGCTTCTTGTCAGCAAGTACATGATAGTTGCCTTGGATCCCGCATTCCACGCTTGTTTAGGCGACGGAGACAGGGGACTACGTTTCACACATACCTGCTATTCCCAAGTGTCATTCTTATTCCGTTTGGTCTAATTGGTCGGTCTCTTCTTTTTTTTTCTTTTTCTTTTTCTTTATTTTTTCTTTTTTTTTTTTTTTTAGCAACTCAATCACTCTATTTCATCCTAGTAGTAATAACACGTCGATGTTTAGTGACCCACCAAAGCACTTAGAGAACAATAGATAAATATGGAAAGTAAAATAAAAATAGAATGCGATATGGTGATATTCCGAGATATGGTAACGACTATCATGTTATTTGTGATTCCTGAGCTATGTTCGTTCTTGTCAATTAATGGGTTCCTCAACTCCTGCAATCAAAATGATTCCATCCACTAATGGTGTCATCCTAAAGGCACAAGTTTCTAGATTTCGGAGTTCAAAAAGCTCAAATTTTTCTTGGTTTTTTTTCTATTTTTCTGATTTTTTTTTTTTTTTCATGGCATAAAACTACTAAACGCATAAAACAAACTATACAAACATATAAATGCTCCCCCACACTTAAACTTTACATTGTCCTCAATGTAAAATTGAATCATCCAAAGAAGGTTCAAGGTGGGAAATTCCGCAAATGATATGCAAAAACAAAGAAAAATAAAAGATAAAATGCTGAAAAAAATAAAGAGATAAAGGTAAAGATACAAAACCGGTGGGTTGCCTCCCACTTAGCGCTTGGTTTAACGTCGTCAGCCCGACTTTCAGCTCCAATTACTCCTCCAGAGGGAGTGGGTCACTCAATGTGATCATATCCTGATTCTCCGTCACGAACTGCTCATAGTATGGTTTCAAACGATGGCCGTTGACCTTGGAAACCAGCCCTGTTTTGGGACTAGTGATTTCAACTGCACCATGCGCAAACACATTAGTAACAACAAATGGTCCAACCCATCCGGACCTAAGTTTACCCCGAAACAATTTAAGACGAGAATGGAATAAAAGTACTTTCTCGCCCTATTTCAAAACTCTTTCGGGAAATCATTTTATCATGGAAAGCCTTGGTCTTTTCTTTATAAATGCGTGAACTTTCATATGCATTATTTCGTATCTCTTCTAACTCATTGAGCTGAAGTTTCCTATGTTCACCAGCTGCATCTAATTCCATATTACATACCTTGATAGCCCAATAAGCTTTGTGTTCAAGTTCGACGGGAAGATGGCAAGGTTTGCCATAGACAAGCCTAAAAGGAGACATACCGATGGGTGTCTTATAAGCTGTCCTATACGCCCACAAAGCGTCGTTGAGTCTATAACTCCAATCTTTCCTTGTAACATTCACCGTCTTCTCTAAGATGGACTTAATTTCCCGGTTGGAAATTTCAGCTTGTCCACTCGTTTGTGGATGGTACGGTGTGCCAACTTTATGAGAAATGTTATACTTCTTTAGAAGAGCGTGAAAGGATCTCTTGAAGTGCGAACCTCCATCACTAATCACTACTCGAGGTGTTCCAAACCTAGAGAAGATATGTTCCTTCACAAACTCACAAACAATATGAGAATCATTGGTAGGGGTGGCTTTAGCTTCCACCCACTTAGAAACATAATCTACAGCAAGAAGTATAAAAAATTTCCCATTGGAATTCACAAAAGGCCCCATAAAATCGATACCCCAAACATCAAAAATCTCAACAAGCGAGAATTGGTGTTTGCGGCATTTGGTTTTCTAGCACCAAGGTTGCCTGTCCTTTGACACCTATCACAAGCCTTACAACATAGATATGCATCCTTAAACAATGTAGGCCAATAAAAACCACTTTCGAGAACCTTGAGGGCTGTCCTCTTGGCTCCGAAATGGCCACCACAAGCATATGAGTGACAAAAATTCAGAATTGATTGAAACTCGGATTCAAGTACGCACCTGCGGATCATTTGATCGGAGCAATGCTTCCACAAATAAGGTTCATCCCATATATATTGCTTGGCAATCTTCTTGAGCTTGTGTTTTTGGAATGTAGACATGGAACTAGGTACTTGTCCCGTCACCAAGAAGTTAACGATATCAGCGTACCATGGAGTTGTGCCACCAACCGCAAAGAGTTGCTCATCCGGGAAGCTATCATGCAAAGGAATCGCTTCTTCGGACACAACCAATCTGCTTAGATGATCCGCTACAGTATTCTCACTACCCTTCTTGTCCTTGATTTGCATGTTGAACTCTTGAAGAAGAAGTATCCACCTTATGAGCCTTGGCTTAGCATCCTTCTTTGTTAGCAAGTATCGAAGTGCAGCATGGTCAGAGAAGACAACCACCTTTGTACCCACTAAATAAGATCTAAACTTCTCGAGTGCAAACACTATGGCCAAAAGCTCCTTTTCAGTAGTGGAGTAGTTGATTTGTGCTCCGTTGAGAGTTCTAGAAGCATAATAAATGGCATATGGAACTTTGCCATCTCGCTGTCCCAACACGGCTCCAACGGCATAATCACTTGCATCGCACATCAACTCAAATGGCTTGCTCCAGTTCGGTGGTTTGATGATTGGTGCGGTAGTCAACAACTCTTTCAAGGTGTCGAAAGCTTCCTTGCATTCCTTGTCACAATCAAAGGCCACATCTTTTTGCAAAAGTCTACACAGGGGCATTGCAATCTTGGAGAAATTCTTGATGAATCTCCTATAAAAACCTGCATGACCAAGAAAAGAGCGAACCTCCCTCACAGTTGTGGGGTATTGTAAGTTCCGAATCAAATCTATCTTAGCCTTGTCAACTTTTAACCCCTTGGAGGATACAACATGGCCTAGTACAATCCCATGATTCACCATAAAGTGACACTTTTCCCAATTAAGCACAAGATTAGTTTCTACGCATCGTTTAAGAATAAGTGTAAGGTTATCTAAGCACTTGTCAAAAGAATCACCATACATGCTAAAATCATCCATAAACACTTCTATGATGCTTTCCACATAATCTGAAAATATACTTACCATACAACGTTGAAAAGTGGCTGGAGCATTGCACAAGCCAAATGGCATGCGTCTATATGCAAAAGTGCCAAAAGGGCAAGTAAACGTTGTCTTTTCTTGATCTTCTGGAGCTATCACAATCTGGTTATAACCTGAAAAACCGTCAAGAAAGCAATAATAAGAATGTCCAGCCAATCTTTCAAGCATTTGATCAATAAATGGTAAGGGAAAATGGTCCTTTCGAGTGGTAGAGTTGAGCTTAGGTAGTCAATGCAAACTCTCCAACCGGTCTGAATTCTTAGTTGGAACCAAGTCATTATCTTCGTTTTCACCACCGTAATTCCGGACTTCTTTGGAACGACTTGAACCGGGCTCACCCATTTGCTATCGGATATGGGATAGATAACCCGACATCTAACAACTTCGTGGATTTCTTTCTTGACTACTTCCATCATTGGAGGGTTCAAGCGACGTTGAGCTTCTCTTGTTGGTTTTGCCCCTTCCTCAAGAAGTATTCGGTGCATACATGTGGAAGGACTGATTCCTTTGATATCGGCAATAGTCCACCCAATGGCAGACTTGTACTCTCTTAGCACTCGAACAAGCTTCTCCTCTTGCACCTTGGTAAGGTTGTTGGCAATGATCACCGGTAACTCTTCCTTGTCACCTAAATAGACGTATTTAAGGTGATCCGGAAGAGGTTTCAACTCAAGAATAGGTGCCTGCACAATCGACGGTAAAAGTTTCTCATTAGTAAGCGGCAAAGAAACATAAGACACATTATATTTTGGTGGAGCTTCTTGTAATGAGTTAAGAGATAAAACAGCCTCTTTAAGCTCATCACAAATAGACAATTCACTTTCAATGTCTTTGTATTTTCCATAACCTAAACCTTCCACTATGGTGTTTTCTAAAGCATCTTCACCATTCAATTCAAAAATCTATTGAGCTAGAGAATCAATAATATCAATTGAAAAACAGGAATGCACATCACTAGGATATCTCATAGCCTCAAAGATATTGAAACTTATGACTTTGTCATCAAATTCCATAGTTAAGGCGCCTTTAAAAACATCTATTTTTGTTCTAGCGGTTCTCATGAACGGTCTACCCAACAAAGCAAGGGAGTAGACGATGGTGAATCTTCATCCATCATGTCAAGAACATAGAAATCATTTGGAAATATGAGTTGATTGACCTGCACCAAAACATCTTCAATAACCCCTTTCGGGTAAGAATTAGACCTATCGGCAAGTTGTATAACAATACCGGTATTCTTAAGAGGTCCAAGATTCAATGATTCATAAACGGAGGCAGGCATAACATTAATGGATGCTCCTAAATCTAACATAGCACGTTCAAACCCGATTTTACCAATAGTACATGGTATGGTGAAACTACCGGGTCTTTCAACTTAGGTGGGAGTTTCTTTTGAAGATATGCCGAAGCATTCTCCCCACACTCATTACCTCGTTACGGTCAATTTGTGCTTGTTAGTGCACAATTCCTTCAAGAACTTTGCCCAACGTGGAACTTGCCTTATCGCCTCAATGAGTGGAATGTTCACCTCAATCTTCTTAAAGATTTCAAAAGCTCTTGGTACAATGTCTCCTTGTTCGACTTTGCAAACCCGCTAGGAAAAGGCGGAGAAGTAACATAAGTAGAAACATGAGTTTTAGAGTTAGAATTTGTTACCGGGTCAGCCTTTTTAGGACTGTTTCACCCTCTTCTTTCTCCAAATCAGGTTCATGGGACACCGGTGAAGTTTCCGGTTTCTCTACTTGCTTCCCACTTCGTAACTCAATAGCATTGGCATTCTCCTTGTGATTTATTGATTGCGAAGGAAGTTTTCCCTCTGCTTGTGCTTCCAATTTGCTCACGGCATTAGCTAATTGACCCATTTGTGTTCGGATGTCCTTCATATCCATTCTTTGTCTTTTGCTTATCTTGCACCATTGTGTTGAGAATGAGATTCAACTTGTCATCTATACTCGTGCCTTGAGTTTCTTGTGGTGGTCTTTGCATGAATTGATATCCTCCTTGTTGATTGAAAGTAGGATTTGCAGCAGCTTGCTTGTTGGCATAGATGAAATTCGGATGATCACGCCAACCTGGGTTGTATGTGTTGGAGTACGGATCGTACCTCGGCCTTTGCTGATTTTGGTACATAGCACTTGCTTGCTCAACATCTTCGGTATATGATGATGGTATGACAATTGCAGACTATTTGAGTCATCATTCTCTCCATGTTGCCCATCCTTTGTTCCATGTGTGAAGAATTGCCAACTTCATTCACCTTCCTTCACTGATTCATCTCGAGTGTAGAATTGTTGAGTGTTCGCAGCCATATTCTCCAACAAACTTGTAGCTTCCGCAATGGTCTTGTTGGTAAGTGCACCACCACTTGCGGCATCGATCAAATTTCTATCATTAGAAAGCAACCCCTCGTAGAAATATTGAATCACAAGTTGATCACCGATTTGGTGGTGTGGACAACTAGCTAAAAGCTTCTTGTAGCGCTCCCAATACTCATGGAGAGTCTCTCCGATACTTGCCTAATACCACAAATCTCCTTGCGAATCACAGCTGCTTTTGATGCTGGAAAATACTTCTCGAGGAACAATTTCTTCATCCCATTCCATGTGGTTATGCTTCCAGCGGGTAAGCAAAAGAACCACTCTCGCAAATATCTAAAAGAGAGAAAGGAAAAGTCTGTCATCATAGCCATATCCGCATCTGCAGTTGCTTGCTTCATACTAGTCACAACATGATGGAATTGTTGCAAATGACGATTAGGATCTTCTCCCGCTAAACCTCCGAATTTGGGCAGCAAGTTAATCAATTGTGGTTTCAACTCAATGGTTCCATTCATTTGAATACATAAAGGCTGCCGATCTAGGTTTGGAGAAGTGAGCTCCTTGAGTGTTCTTGGAGCGGTGGTCGACCTCCCATTGTGTTGTCTTCCTCTTCGTCCGAGTCCGAGAATTCACTTGGTGTAGAACTTTGAGGAAGTGGAGTGTTGATTTCGCTCGAATGAAATCCTTAAGTAAAGTGCCCGAACGAAGACGTATACCAATTGGACTTGGTCCGCCCTCTCCACGCATTCACCAAAGAATTAGTACTGAAAATCGATTCTAAGAGGTTGAATAAGTAAATAGAAATTGAAAATAAAAGCAAAAGTAACAACTAAGAATAAAAATAACAACTAAACTCGCCACTGCCTCCCTAAGACAGCGGCGGCGCCAATTTTTGACGAGGTGTCAATCTCGCAAAAATAAATTTCTCTACTTTTCTTTAACTAGCAAGTAGTATAATGTAAGTAGGATCGTCCCAAGGGAGGTATGAAGTTCAAGTTGTTATGCAAATACTCTTAGCAAAGATGATTTTTGTTGTAGAAATGCTGAAAATTGTAAAATGTATTCAAATATGAGATGTAATTGATTAAAGGTTCATTCTAGACCACGGAATACAAACCAAATTGATAGATAGCTATGTTCTTCACATTATCATGTTACTAACAACCCTATAATAATTAGCACGCTCAACTATTCCGTTATTATCTCCTAGCTCACCGGATACGGAAGCGCTCGACTACCGGTTCCTACTTGCCAAGTGATAGGTGTAGAATACACCGTATTTACTATATAGAGTTTATGCTTTCTTTGCTATGTTTCTTGTGAATTATGTACTTTACGCGTGTTTTTGAGTTATTAGGTACTCTGGAGTCGCACGGAGGTAAAGAAGCGGAAATCATCCCAATTGGAGCAAAAAGGCGAAGCCATCGGCGAAAGAACGAGGCCATTCCGGGTCCGTATGAGAAGGTTGAAAGCAAAGTCAACAATTAAGCTTGTCAGTTCCCCAGGACTGACAATACAAAGGGATTTATTGGTGGCCCATATCCACTATCCGGGGTGCCTTAATAATGCCGTACAGGCAACCTTATCATTTGGTCGAATTGTTCTCACTTTTAATTTAATTTGTCGTTGTTTCGTGAAAGATAGAAGTGAGAGATGTTTCTTTCAATCATTTCTTCACCTGAAATCAATGCGAGAAGAGAGGAAAAAATGGGTCTTGTTGCTTCCATGGCGAGAGATCGAGATGCGGGGAAGATGGGTTTTGGTTGAAGAACAAAAGCGGCGATCGCCGCTAAAGATCGAAGTTGTTTTGTTGCCATGGGAGAAAAGAATAGAGGACGGGGAGATTGAGAAATTGTTCTCGGGTTAAAGATTGATATGGGTCTATGGGATTTGAGATCGGAATAGAGGACGGGGAGATCGAGAATTTATGGTTGGTGGAATCGGGATTGAGAAGAGCACCAAGAACGGGTATAGATTGGAAGGAGGGATTGAAGTGGTTTGTTAGATCTCGAGATGTTGAAATTCATGGGATAGAATCGTCTCGGAGAAATCGAGGCTCGGAGTGCAGTGGTGGATTGTGAAATACAAGATGCAATGGTGTTATAAAATGGGTTTTACAAAGAAGGAGGAGATAAGATAATCGATTTGAATTGAGAATCATCACAATTTGAGTCAAGAGAAGTTCGGGGAAGTGTGTTGTTGCATTTGAGCTGTAGTTGGATGAATTGGCAGAGCTGGTTTTGCAGGTGTAAGGGAAGCAGTGAGCCAGTGGTGACTTGAACTGGAGATGGAATGAAGCCAGTGGTCTTGCTTGACTGGGAATTGAGGTGGAGTAGGCTCTGTGTAGAAGCAGCTCAAGTATGGGGTTGTGTATGATTACAGGATTTTTGAAGAAGCTGTGTAGGAAATGAGCTGGGCTGAGCTTGAGCTCATATTGCAGGGTGATTGTTGAGTCTCAAATGCATTTGAAGTGAGTGTGCCGCTATTGAAGGTGGTAGCTGCCAGGGGTTGATGATGCTAATGGAGGTATTAGTGCAAGGAAATGGAGCCGGAGTGGTTCGGCGAGATGGGAGGTGGCACCGAGATTGGGAGGAGTTGTTCGGCTCGGATGCATGCCGCAGTTGCAAGCTCTTTGTGAGCTCTGGGCTGTTGATACTTAGGTGGTTGAGACTCAAGTGAATGCATAGTGATAAAGTAGAAGGCCTGGTGGATGCGAGATGGAAGTGGCGTTGAAGTCAAGCTAGGCCAGAATGAAGCGGTTGGAGATGGCAAACTGGATAATTGAGATGAAGGCGGAGTTGATTTGTTAGCCCGAGGTGCAATGCCCGGGGTTGGCTCGAGATAACAAAGTGGCTCAATGAGCCTTGTTGTTGCGGCACAGGTGTGAACTCGGGAGAAGCTTAAGGAAGTGGAAGCAATGGCTCGTGCACTCAAAGAAAATGTGTCTCCGATGTTGCACAGAGCGAGGATATGGTTGGTCTTTGTTGTTGTGATAACCGAGGCAATGGTGGGAGCTGTGAAGACTACAAGTTTGGAATTGTGAGTCAAGGAATCTAAGGCGAGATGAAGCTACGGCTAACACAAGAGCTTAAATTACGGGGTTCATATGGAATTGCAGGGGTGTTAATGGAGCTGTATGAGGTATTGTTGGATGGCATTGCAGTGAGTACAATGTGAGCTGCTGGTATATGGCTGTTGCTTGAGAGGCTGGAGTGTATGAACAATTGCAGTGATGCACTGCTGTGATGGTTCTGGGATTGGTATTGCAGCTCATTACAGGAGGAAGTGCAAGTTGAGATGGAAATGGGAATGTTTTGTGATCCGCCATGGTCACAATGTTTGGAGCGGGAATAGGTTTGAGTTTGCTATACAAAGGAAGGTGTAGCCATTAGGGTCGGGTAGTAATGCACAAGGATTGTGCTACACATGGTCAAAGCAAAGTGCAATAGCTCAGGCCATGTCGTTCGATGGATTAGCCTACACCGACTACATCTCGACACAGTGACTCAGTTCTTAGTCGACTTGGGTTTAACTCGACAAAGTGACTCGGCCCGACTCGCACAACTCGGTCGACCCGAGTTGACTCGCCCGATTCACTTTGACCTGTTGACCCGACCGATTTGACTTCGGTTGACCGGTGACCGGCGGACTTTGCCGGTCACGGAGCCGATTTCCGGGCACTTTTCCGGCCGATTTCGGCCACAATCCCGTTTTCAGCGGCGATTTTTGGACATATTTTCTACACGGGTTTCTTACTCCCGTGGGCTTGGTGGACTTGCATCTAATGGACTTTGAAGACAAAACCTAGTTTTGGAAGGAGAGAAAGGCTATTAAAAGAGGAATTCTACAACTTTTGGAAGGATCTCATCTCATATCTTTTCCTTGGAACTTTGGAGAGCGTTTTTGGGTTACACAACTAGGGTTTGCTTTTGTTCATCTTCTTCTTTATTCCATTGATATTTTGTGATGAACTCCATAGCTATGAGTAGCTAAATTCTCTATTATTGGTTAAGGATGTAGTCCGATTTCTAAAACTTGTGTGTGCTTTATGTATTAGTTTTCTCTCTTGTTTATCGTTCAATTCTCTGCGGTTTCTATGATCACATGATCGAAGTATTGTGATAGGATTATGGTGTTTGATTAGTTAAGTGGCCAATTAATTGAACTTGCATCTTAGTCCATAGCTATTTTAGGGTTTTTCATCAAGCGATAACCTTGAATACAAGTAGCATGATATGTTTACGGTTTGTAGTGATACACTCTCGTAATCATATGTAGAGTTTGACCATTGTCCGAATTGTTTTGCGCAACGCATGACAATTGCATTGATTAGCCTATTTCGAAACTTAATGCTCCTAGGAATTGAACTTGATTAGCGCAAGGCGTTAGGTTATTCTTTAGGTAGAATTCACATACGCTGACCCTAATGTGTGTGTTGATGAACTTGAGAAATTAATAGATTATCTTGCTTTCTTGATTCTCTAGGCTTTTGATAACACAAGAGATTAAATCGTAATTCTAGTCATATATGCACGCACATGTCTAAGATTGAAGATGAATTCCTTGACCAATATCTCTCTCCATTGATTATTCTCTACAATTTACTTTGCTTTTAATTTACTTTTAGTTGCTTAAATACAACAAACATACCTTGGGTTATTCTAGAAACTGAAAGTTTATAACAACCAACGCCTCTCTGTGGATACGAACTCTTTCTTATCATATACTTCATTCATATATTATTGAGTAGGAAAGTGAATTATATTTTTCGGCTGACAACCGATCACCAAGTTTCCTAGAGGTACGCTTACTAGGTTTGACTTAAACAAGTGCTCTAAGTTCTATGAGATAAGGTTGCTCCTAGTGATGAACTCAAAAGCATGAATCACCTACTAGTGTTGATTTCTACATATGGGTACTTAACAAAGTCCCATCATCAATACCCACATATTACTACTTGTGTTTATCTTCTCTAGACAATTACGGGTCGAAGAAAATCTAAACTAGCAAATAGATTAAGAATTAATGATTTCAATTTCGAACTTAAACCCTTAACAAATAATCCATAGACAATATTAGCATGGTAGAAATCAATCAATAACATTAATGAATGCAAGAGAACAAGTTATTTCATATCAAATATAGATTCATATTTCGGGCTTCGAAATCGCCCTTAATCAAGAAGAGTTTTAGTTACTCATAATATTGGAGTTCATCATCAAATAATAATGGAAATAAAGTAAAGAAGATGAAAATATTAAATGAAAGCAAACCCTAGCTCCGGCTCTCTGCAAAACTCCCAGAAGAATACGTGATATGTGATGAAAGACTTTTTTTTATAGTCTTCCCACTTTCCAAAATTAGGTCTTCAAAGTCCAATATCAAGAAGTCCACCAAGCCCACAAGGAGGAGGAACCCGTGTAGAAAATACGCCCCAAAAATGGTCGCTAGGAAAACTGGTATTGTGGCTAGGAAATCGGTAGGGAAAGTCGCCGCCGGCTACGAAAAGTCAAACGGTCAACGGTCTAGCTAGCCAACCGGGTCAACTCGGTTAAGCTCGGGCGAGTCAACTCGGGGTCAACCAAGCCAGTTGACACGAGTTAGTGATGCTAGAATTTGCAATTCACGGCCAAGATGGCCCCTTTGCTTCCCCCGCACTTCCAAACCCAAGAGGACCCCCGAATCTTACGTGTTGTACCAATTGTAGCTTTCACTTGCTCTTACACTCCATTGACCCAAGATGGCTATTCCCGCAACTCCATTCCACTGCACTATCTTGTCATGTTCAGCAACAACCAATAGCTCAACAACAGCCCTACGGCTCTGTTAAGCCTCAAGCCATAACATATGCTCAAACTCGCAACAATCACAAATAGCGCCGGTTCTCACTGCAGGTTTTAGCTTCGCCATCTCCAACCGATCTGCAGCTGCACCTCAATTCTCAGTAACTTCATGGCTGCAATGCCATGCCAGCCGACCACACTCCCGCAATTACAATTGCTCGTAATACCATCGCCACGGCATTTATGAGCCAAACACACGACACTACCAGCTGATGTTTCTATCTGTTGCAGCTCAATACCACCATGCCTTCTCTGCAACACTACTAGCTCCCACCACCAGGTTCATTTCTGCATCATTCAACCAAAAAACCCTGTAAAACAGTCCGTAATTCCAGACTCGACCGCAAAACCGCCAAAGCATAGCCATAACCTTGAACAACTTCAACTCGTATAACCACAACCACCATTGCAAAACCTAGGCATACATATAATTTGACTTCAATGCATCTCTTCATCGCATCTCTTCACTTTGCATCTCTTGATCGGCAAAGCAACACTAAACCACTTCTGCCTAGTATAATTGCATAGCCGACCCACAAACATCATCTGCTACCCTTTATCTTAGTACCAGCCATTCAAATCCATCAGTACACAACACCTGTTTCATCTGAATATCAATCTCCACCATTGCATCATCACCTGCAGTTCTATTATCACTAGTACCTACTCCACCTGCAATCTCCTAGCCATCTTCTCATAACCACCCAACACACAGCTTCCCTTACTCGATTCTGGACCCTGTCAATTGCACTGTTTCATGTGACTGATTAGTAGACAACAAACCTCCTGGAATGAGCATAAAATGGAACCCAGTTAAGCTCTAAATGTGAGCTGCAGAATCACCAAAACACAGTGTCTGCTCCTCGTTCTTGTTGCAGTAGAAGCGCTCTCAAAAACCCATTGCTTCTGCTCATGAACAAACCTCAATTCCACTGACATCTTCACTAAACAACAACCACCATAACAAAGCTTCAGTTCTTCCATTTGTAGATGTACCAAATTAGTCACAAATCTCAGACCATAGTAATGCCTTCTTCCTTGATTTTCAGCTCTAATTCACGGCAACAAATCCCTCAATTCATGCAATTCCGGCCAAAATTCTCCATGATTTGAAGACACTTAATCCTCCTCCTTATTGGTTCTGAAAGGAGCTGTTAATCTCTGCTTAATACCCATCTCAATCCCTGGCTGTATCTCAGGCCTTTTCTCAAGCATCTGGTGTACACTTTACCCAGAACCCCCAAGAATTCAACCCATATGCCAGTAACCACCAGCCACACGCTCCATTTTCTTCTCTGATTTCTCAGCAATCAACAGATCCTCAAACAAAACCAAAACCACCACGAGTTCACTCCATCCATACAAATTCAGTTCAAAACCAAAATCAACTTCAACTCGAACCCAATTCAGCTCCAGATTCGAGCTAATACCACCGTGAACTCCAACCAGCTTCCCTGCCAGAAACTGTCGATTCAACAACACAACTTCTTCCCTAAAGCACCAGCAAATTCACTCTGTCTTCCTTCTCTGCTACATTTGGATTCATCATCTTCACCAGACAGAAAAACCCATTTTCTATTTATTCTTCTCAACAACAGATTCTCGATCTCCTCTGTTGCCGCGACACAGTCTTCTCACTGCAGAATCATCTCAAATCTTTGATCGATTTTCTCTCAAGAATAAGCGAGGTTCTTCTCGATCTCGAGATAGCATCATCTTCTCGTTCTTTCATGTCCTCTCTTCTCTAAATTTCAGAGCAAAGCCGCAGCCATCTTCCCTTACACACATCTCTGAATTTCAGGTAGAGTTCAATGATAAGAGAAAAGACATATCTCTTGAATTTAGGGCTGGGTAATGAGTGAATTTACTACAGGCACCCAACAATTGATACCGGCTACCAACAACAACAGCTACTGAGCAAAGCTCAGCTGGTTTCCCCCCTCTATCCTTGGCTTGTCTCCCATTAGCTCTCGCCTATGAACGCTTTCGCCCAACAACAGCAACCGTCTCTTACTTCTCATATCCACTTCTTTTCTTCAATGTTTCTTCATCACTAAAGCAAAATCGTGCTTTCGGAATAAATTTGCATCACTAAAGCCGACATACTTTTCAGAGAGATGAAGAAAGAAAAGCAAATAATGAGAAATAACTCGCCTTGTCCTTTTAAGCAGCGTTTCTTCTTCTTTTGTTCCAAATGACTCCAAAGTACCTAAATACTCAAAAGCAAAACATAAGAGACATAATTTACATGAAAACTAGCAGAGAAAGCATAAACAATAGATAAATATCAAGGTGTTTTAGACACCTATCAAACCTATCCTTATTCAATAGAACACGGTAAGAACAACATCATAGATATCAGTGACTAGCAATGGTTTAAGGGTTTCATCTCAACCTTAGCTAAGTAATTAGCACATACTGAAAACAAGTGATAAATGAGATTCAAATATAAATAAACATATTGTGGAAACTCAACCCAATTGATTTTATTACTAATTTCTTAAGAACACTAAGAACAAATGAAAGCTAATTAGAGTATTTTCAAACCACACTCCCTGCATCCCCCCCAATTACACATCAAACACCCCTTTTTATATATACAATTTCTACCCTCAATTATCAATCCCTATTGTCAACAGAAACAATATAAAATTCAGGTATTTGTTCTCGAAACTCACCACTATGTAATACTCTTCATGCATGCACAACCACTGCATTATCTTCACTAGTTGATTGATGTTGTCGGTGTTTGAAAGGAGAACAACTTAAGACCTAATTTGACATGCCTGCTACTTGTGTTCACCACTGCCACGTTACAACGCCGCCTGGCTTTGTTGGAGTTGCAAAGAGATGAAATTCAAACCTCTAGCTTGTCAATTCTGCCGCTTTAGATAACCAATCAGCCGTCTAATTCTTGAACAGTCATAGCCTAGGTGAAAAGACGAGGGTACCCAAATACACCACAATCTTTAATTTATCCACCTATAAGTCCTCTTACCGAAAGTGATTGTATATGGACAAAGTCGAGACAATACTAAAAATTGGTATCCACACTTTGTGTGATTGTCTATGGATACGAGATCGAGATAATACAACAACCAAAGTGTGATTACTTGATAATAGGTTCGGACTTAACCAAACTGTATAGGATCACTATCAAGTAAAGTGGAGTTAACGTTTGTGTAATTTACTTCAAATTATATAAAAAAATATAATTACGGAAATAGAAAAATAAATCACACAGCAAGATTTTGTTAACGAGGAAAACTGCAAATATAGAAAAACCCCGAGACCAAGTCCAGAATTAAGCCGATATACAAAATCTAAACCAACTTCGTATAGTTGAGACCAAACAACTACCCCTAGTTCACTTAGTTTCCTCAGTATACCTGCGCTTCCGACTTCGATGAGTGCATGCATTGGAATAATTCCTTTGGATCGTATTCCAAAGAGTAAAGGAACAACAAATCTGTTTGGTAACAACTCTTATTGATTCATTGAGATAAGATATCTTAAGTCATATGCAAAGGCTCTCCCGTTTAATCTAATAAACTCCTTTGCCTGGTTATATCAATCCAATCTCTATTACCGAAGTAATAAGATTCGGATTTGTAACAATCAAAATAGCTCTCAAGAGAACTATTAGGCGTTACCGATCTAACATAACTAATCAATCGAATAAATCCGATTCTAGTTGGATCCCAGCCGATCAAGGTTTGTGCAACACAAAGATATGAGGAACCAATAAGAAATCTTCTTCGTCTTCAAATTTTCTTTAATCTTCAATTAAACCTGCACAACACCACTTGAATCTCTTGTGATCAGTCACGCACAAAACGGAGTCTGTTAACAATGGATTGTCACAAGATGTCTTTAATATACAAACATTTTTAAAGATCCCGTCGATACTTTGATCTAGTTTGAGTGAATCTTATATTAGAAGAGAAGATTCTCAAGAATAAACAAACTGGGTGCAATCAAAGTTTCAACAACCGTTAGTCAATCAAATCAATTGAAAACTAATAACACTGCAATTATCTAGTTTCCCACCAACGGTACTCGTAGAGCTACTTGATCCCACAGAAGTCTTTAAACGAGCGGTCGTCAGAGATTTCGCCTTATTAGGATACTTTCCTTTCCGATTAGACGGCTCCACCAGAAACAACAAAAAGATGAAGTTTGCCTGGCTCTTAGGATAGTTTGCTAGAAATGCAAACTTAGGTATTTATAGACCAAGGATGTTTGGACACCAAGGAATTTCCAAAACCGAAAGTATGCTCAAGATATGCAATAAACGCCCATTCGGTTTTCATAATCCCAGTAAATGCTTTGTCCAATATTTCCCAAAATCTCTCAATAAAAAATCTCCAATTAGTAAATCCACATTACTAGTTTTTTATTCTCTAGAGATATGCATTTAATTGCTAGTAATTAAAGCATATAAAACTAATAACCTTAATTAAAGGATTCTTAATTTATTTCGGAACATGATCTCTTTGACTACTAAGGAATATCTTTGAATAATAAAAGATAAGAGTTATTGTACGTGTTCAAAGAATGTTGACATCTCTTCTTTGTAAATCCTCTTTCATATTTACAATCTTGGAAATGATTATACCACACTTCCAAACTAGTTTAGAATTGGTTCATCTGTATTCCAATATAACTATGTGATTGATCAAATATCAAATCACATCCATTGGTTCAATCGGTTCTACCAATCACTGGGATCGGTAATACCCTAATATGGAAACACTTGTGACCGGTCACACAAGTTACTAGGACCGGTTACATCAGTTATACTAGGATCGGTTACATCAATTACCAGAACCGGTTACAATATACACATGGTATTGCTTGTGATCGGTCACACCAGTAACTAGGATCGGTTATAACAATTAAAAGGATCGGTTACACCAATTACTAGGACCGGTTACACCAATTACAAGGATCGATTACACAACTTCTCTGTGATCGGTCACACCAATTACTAGGATCGGTCACACCAATTACAAATATCGATAATACCATCTCAGATGATTACTTAGGATCAGTTACACTAATTAATCAAAAACGGTCATACCAAATCATATGTCAGGTATTGTGATTAGTTGTACTAAGATACATAACAAAGTTACGATCAGTTCTTCCATCTCACACATATTGGTAATCCAAAGATTTGCAATGAATAGCCGTACCAATAAGCCTAGCGATTTCCCTTTCGATTCATAAAACAAGTTCATGAATGTACTTCCTTTAAAAAAATGTAAAACATTGTTTCCTAGGATGAAATCTTCACCTTTATCCATTCACATAATCATAAAAGCATTCATAAGATTATGTCGATGTCATATCTACGAAGTTCAAAAGATAAGCATTATACTTCGTAGTCTAATTCCCTAATACTATGATCATATGATCATGTCTAACTACTAGAGTAAAATATTCATTCACAGCTTCGCAGTTATGTTTTCAATATAGCACAACTTGAAAGATACGTTAGGAATGAAACAGTTCAAGTCTATATTACTAACCTCAAGAGGAAGGATGATGTCGTCGTTGTAGCTCATTACTTATTCACGTTCTTCAGGTCTTCGAGTAATACTTGTATGTATCATATTCCTAGACTTTCTAGTCTAACATATACGAAGTTGTTTCTAGTACATAATCAAGTGACTCTTAGATGAGTTTTGATTCACTAAAATATGACAACCAAACTTGACATACCAACGCTTGGTGGGTTCAACCGAGCTATGTTCTAACAATCTCCCCCTTTGTCATTTTTAGTGGAAAAACTCTTAATACATATGGATAAACAAATTACAAGAATTCATTATACATACGCTTGATTCCAAGTTTCAACATCACAATAACCTGCATATATTCAATCAATAAATGCCGATATTAACATTTGAATAACAAAGATTATACTCCCCCTAAAGATAAGATAGGTAGATTTTCAATCGAATATCTTTGTTATTCCCCTTTTGTAGTTAAGATAACTACAACAATCACATAGGGTACGCTGTGTAGTATTTCTCCCCCTTAGTGAATACAACAACATGATATGTTTCTCCCCCTTAGTCAATGCTTTACTCTTTCGTTAGATATAATGTTTAAGCACAATTGTCCTTTCGTTAGTGATTTCAAATCACTTGTTTACTCCATATATTTCTCCCCCTTTTGTCACAAAATGACAAAGGTTCAAGCAAATGAAGGTCAAACCAAAAGGATCTTACAAATCTAAATGACTTGTACACAACCTATAAGAGTTAAGCACGAAGGTTTCACATACCACTTTAGACAACCAATATTAAAACCGAAACTATAATTAATTTAGTTTTAATATGTCATCAAGGAAAACTATTGCCCGAAGCAATTTTCCCTAGTAGTTTAACAAATTGACTAAGAAACTTAGTTCTCTTTTTAAACCGATTCTACACATACAATCGCTTATTTCGATAAGACCAAAATATAGATCAGAATTAACTTTATTTGTCTAATCAGGTTCTAATTACTCGAATACCAGAAGAACATGAAGAAGTAACGATCTACAACGACGACATCATCCTTCCTCTTGAGGTTAGTAATATTGACTTGAACTATTTCTGTTAGAGCATTGCTCGGTCGAACTCGCATGTGTTGTTATCTCAATCATGTTTGTCAATGTTAGTGATCAAAACTATAAGTCTTGATTTCTAGCCTATGTAGCTAAAGGTCTCGGACTAGGATAGAAAGTCTAGTTGAGCTCAAGAACTCCATGGAAATCATCATACAAGACGAAGGACTACTCGAGGAACCGGTGGAACTTCATCGACTAAAAGGTATGGGGAGACTTGAACTTATCTGTCACTCAAAAGTCTATTTACTCTATCTCATACTCTTGGGACAAAAGTCGTTTAGACGTATAGACTTTTATTATACACATTTGCTATTTCGAGCCGAGTTTAACTCGCCTATCTATTTCTCGAAATATGTGTTGGTAAGCTTTTGCTTTAACCGAATTCATCTTTACCTAGTGACGAAAGTCATGATATGTTTCAATAACTTTGGAAATTGCTCTGACGAAAAATGGTCTGTGAATAACGGCTATATAACATTCTCAGAGAATGTTTCAATGATTGAAATGAGAGTTTAGATTACATAACCATTGGTAGTATATAAGCATTGTTGTGAAGCCAGACCGATACTACTTTTCTTGTAGTTGTGTGATCTGATCTTGTTGTTTCTATCGTACGAGTATAATTGAAATAATTGGATTGAGATTTATATCTCCGATAGGCAAGATAGAAAAGAAATCACAAACACTTCGTCTCATCGTTTGTGATTCCACAATATCTTTTTTATTTGCGTCGATTAAGATTATTGTGAGGTGATCAATAATACTAGGCTGTTCTTGAGAATATAAGTTAGGGTTATTGATTGGTTCTGTTCACCTTGATTTATCAAAAGACGGAACAAAACTCATAGGTTTATTCGTGGGAGACGGATTTATCTATTCTGTAGACTTTTACGTGTGATCTGATTTGTTTATTAAAGTCTTCGACTTTGGGTCGTAGCAACTCTTAGTTGTGGGTGAGATCAGCTAAGCGAATCAAGTACGTAGCATCCTGCTGGGATCAGAGGTGTAGGAGCATAACTGTACCTTAGATCAGTATGAGATTGATTGGGGTTCAACTACAGTCCAGACCGAAGTTAATTTGGATTAGGCTAGAGTCTGTAGCGCCTTAATACGGTGTGTGTTCAATCTGGACTAGGTCCCGGGGTTTTTCTCCATTTGAGGTTTCCTCGTTAACAAAATTCTGGTGTCTGTGTTATTTCTATTCCGCATTATATTTGTTTATATAATTGAAATATCACAGGTTGTGCGCTGTCCAATCAATTAGAATATCCTACCTTTTGGGTTGTTGATTTAAATTGATTGACACTTGGATATTGGTCTTTGGTACCATCCAAGTTATCTCTCTTTGATAAAGACTCGCAGATTTCTATTTGCTTGAGTAAAGATCAAATCGAGAGATTGAGATATAAACTCTTTGATATACTTTTTATCTAGATTGAGTCTGACTGTCTAGTTGATTCTCTAGAAAGTATATTGGAGTTTGTCCATACAGATTGCTAATCGAATTATTGGGTGTGGTTGTTAGACCCCCGCTTTTTCAATTGGTATCAGAGCAGGCAAACACGTTTAAGACCTTATAAGTCTATGTTTGTAGCGATCTGACTCTAAAGACAGAGGTGCTATCTCTATTAACGTACCACCAGTCTTCGATGGATCTAATTACTTATGGTGGAAAATTGTTATGCGAGCTTTTCTTCAAGCGCGTGATTTTCAATCATGGGTATATGTTGTTAATGGATATGATCCTACCGTCGTGGCAGTTGGTGATGTAAACGTTTCCAAGAATATTGGTGAATACACCCCTGCTGAGGTACTTGCTGCAAAGCAAAATTCCGACGGTTTTAATGCCATCATACATGCCATTACCCTAAATCTTCAGCACCATGTGACAAACTGCACTAAGTCGCAAGAAGCTTGGGATATCTTAGAAACCGTTTTTGAAGGTAATACCAGTGAAAAGGAAGCTAGGCTTCAAAACCTTAATTCCGATTGGGAAAACCTTCGTATGGCAGATGAAGAAACATTTGATGAGTTTAATCACAAAGTGTCTGAAATTGTTAATACATCTTTTGCATTGGGTACGACTATTCCTGAAAAGGACATTGTGATGAAAATTCTAAGATCGCTGCCATCCAGATACGATTCTGTAGATGGTGGATTTTCGACAAAGGGTAAAATTATAAAACTATACTCCGGATCCGGCAATCAGATGAGTATTGAGTCCCAAGTCTCTCATTAAAGCATTAAAGCTCATGCCATAAATCTCTGACTGAGAAGGCTGTCTCTCAGAGTATGTGTAGATATGTAGTCTCCCAGCTGAGGCCATGAGACATCTCATGAATACTGAGCAATTTCAGTAATTACTCCGGATCCGGAAATCGGATGAGTATTGAGACTCATGTCTCTAAGTGTGAAAGCTCGTGCCATAAAACCTCTGATCGAGAAAGTCTCTAAGAGAAGATGTAGATGTGTAGTCTCCCAGCTGAGACCACGACGCAACTCATACTATATAGAATCGCAAGATTGGATGGCTCCTAGACAACATGTCTGCTAGTATAGAGCAATAACGACTTCAGGATGCAACCATGTTTTCCCTGACTATACAAGAGGAATATGACACTCCAGCAAGTTCATATGCTCGACCCTCAGATAATCAATGATCCTAGATAAGAAGCCCTGCTAGTATAGAGCCATCAGTTAATTATTTATAATCGCCTGAATATCCAGCAATATTCTACGATTCTTCGTTATATTTGGTCACTTCAATTCGTGGTTCTTCCCAGCAGAATTCCACGGGTTAGTGATAAATATTCAACGAGGCAGGCATCTGAGCATCGAATAAGCCCTGACTAAAATGGCGCAAGTGTACTTAACAATAATGCACAGACCATCATTTGAATGCGCAAACGAACATTTCAAAAATATGAATGAACGATGAACCTATGCAAAATAGGAAGGAAAAATAATAATAAAATATTAGCAAAGGCGCCAGGGGACTGGGCTCATCAGTTTTCCGGTCATGCCGTGACCAGTCCCCCGCCCAATTTTATATTTTGTCATATTCTATTATTTTTCCCCGATCTCGTGAAAATTCTTTCGTTCGAGCTAATCTCCTTAGTTTCAAGGAAATTCACTAATCTCATGATTTTATCAAAGAAATAATAAAATTAGGGAAAGGTGTCGCGGGACCGAGCACCAGCCGCCCGGCCATGTCCTAGCCGTGGACAGTCCCACACCTCACGTCCCCATTATTTTATTATTTCTCTCAAATTATGAAAATTCCTTGATTTTATGAATTTTCCTTAAAACCATGAAAATTCCCTAATTTTATGAATTTTCTCTAAAATCATGAAAATTAGTATAAACTTAGGAAAACTCGTGGGACCAGGCACCAGCCGGCCGGCCATGCCCTAGCCATGGCCGGTCCCATACCTCACGTCCCCATTATTTTATTATTTCTCTCAAATTATGAAAATTCCTTGATTTTATGAATTTTCCCTAAAACCATGAAAATTCCCTAATTTTATGAATTTTCTCTAAAATCATGAAAATTATTATAAAATTAGGAAAACTCGTGGGACCGGGCTCTAGCTGGCCGGCCATGTCCTAGCCGGTCCTACATGCCTATTATTTTATTATTATTTGTTATTTTAGTTTCCTGATTCCATGAAAACTCCTTGATTTCAACAAAATACCTTGATTTTAACAAATCTCTCTGATTTTATGAAAATTTCCTAAAATCATGAAAATTACATAAAATTGGGAAGAGTGCTCTGGGACCATGCCCATTGGCCGGCCGACCATGCCTTGGCCATTGCCAGTCCCACACTCCATCATTCCCTATTTTATTATTATTATATCTCTCTCATCTCATGGAAATTCCCTAATTTCAGCAAACTCTCCAGTTTCATGGAATTTCCCTCAAATCAGAGAAAATACATAAAATCACATAAAATCGGGAAAGTGTGGGACCGTGCTTGTTAATCAGCCCGGCCATACCTAGCGTGGTCGGTCCCACACCTTGCAATTCCCTGTTTTATTTATTATTTTTCATCATCTCATGTATTTTTCCTAGTTTCAGCAAAACCCTGGATTCTGCATATTTTCTCAGAATGTTGCTCAAATGCGCATCGGAAAATACGGAAATTCTCAGGACTGTGACACGGACACTATGGTGACACGATCACATCCCCTTGACCGACCAAGGGTGGCTCTAAGGCCTGCAAACAGCTCATGCTCAATTGCTCATATTATGTTCAAACTTCTTCCAAACAATTAAGTTTTTGCTTGAACGACCATCCATTGGTCCCACGGCTACCAAGAGCCGGTCCCATGACCTCTTGGTCGGTTCCTCCTCAGTTCATGACCAGGTTTTATTATTTGTCACTCACACGAGCATTATTTCAATAAATGATTAAACCAGCATTTAATAGTTCTCTCACCAACTAGTCCTCTAAGAGGACTTTGGTATTTTGCTCATTCGAGCATCTGGGCGTACATAGTGAACTTGTCATCCCATGTAGCCGGTCCCTGCTTCACTCTGTATATTGATTTGCAATAAATCATCATTTCGATAAAATTAGGGTTTTGAATCCAGAGCTTTGTAGAAACATGATTCCGAGCAAATTCAAATACTCTGATAATTTTATGTTGATTCTGTGATCAACATTTTTATTTATTTTACTCGACCCAGCAGTCAATATCTTAAATTAATATTTATTTTAGTCCTGCTACCAACAATTTATCAAACGAGCAATATTTGCTCAAACTAGCAATATTTTCTCGAACCAGCAATATTTGCTCAGATTCAAGAATATTGGTTCAACTATCAATATTATTCGACGATTCAGCAACACAGTTTGCTCGTCTTAGGTAACCAACATAATAATACCTCGTCTCAGCAGACATATTTGATAAATGAATGTCAGAACGTTTGTAAAACATGTTCAATTCAACAATACATGGACTCATCGTCCCACAAAGTCAGCAACTGAATCCACAATCACGAGATATCAATCGCGTCACATGGGGGATATTAACTAGGGTTTTGGTCTGGCGATCTACGACACGTGTGTTCACCCACGATGAGAATGTGAGCAAGTCGTGCAATCAGTTGGAAGAGTCAGCAAAGTAGTGGGTGGAAAATTAACCAAGTCTTCGCACGATGAGCAACTGGTTTTAACACGACTCTCTGATTCCAGCAAACTGTCACACTTCATGGGATCATGGTGTTTTCAACTCCGGCATTATAAAATGTCTCTGAATCCTGATTGAAAGGACAAGATTCGAACACTCGAATATTCGTCTAAACAAGGAATTCTCGGCAAGTTCATACAGACAATCTTTCGTCTACACGAACTCATCGTCTGAGTATTCACTCTCAATTGAGAAAAATTTAATCATTCAGAGCGTTCTTACGCTGAATTCACAACACACCTACAATCTTAGATCACCATTGATCTCACACATTTCTTAGCTTCCCTCTCATACAGATCAACCCATCCTCTCTTGTGACCGAATTGACTCTGGAACGGCCATTGTTCTTGGTTTAGGCCGGAGTCCTACAGATTGATCTCTCGAACTTAAAGCACTCCGTTCTTGCAGTGCATCTGTGTGAGGTTCAACATTTCGCTCGGTTCAAGGAGTCTCCACACGGACGTCTCCTCAATTCCGTAAAACCAGCAAATCATTTTTCCCCATCTACAGATTGGCGACCATAGTGGGAGATTAATCTCTCGGTTGCAATCTCACGATTTCACAAGATGGCTGGTCTTAAGTATGGGTTAGTTACAGGTTCCAACACAGACGGCGCTAGCACTAGCAACAACAACAACAACAACAACCACAATGAAGATATCCCGGAAACAATTCCGGCCTCTAATAACGCTGATGGTGGTGACATTACTCCTCCTCACACTAACACGGAAGGTCATCCTCTGTTCGTCCGACACCCTGAGGAAGTCAGAGGAAACCCACCACCCATCATTGCAGATATCATCAAAGTGCAAGAGACTCTTGCAAAAAATCAAACCGATATGTGTAGGATCATAATATCGCATCATAATATCGCAACGTACAAGGCTCGCGGGATTAATGAACGACGGCGTCGCGAGGGAGTCGCAGGGAGCTAAAATAAACGACGCAATGAATAATGACAGGCAAAACATAAAGAAGACGTGAGACCTGGCGAGGGTTAAGAAGTGTCGCGAGAGTGAATGTTTGTACATCTGCGACACTTCGCGAGACATTCCCGAAAATAAAGGGGAGCTTAGCTGTCATCCACTATGTATTACCCTATATAAAGGGCTAAATGAGTCTGTAAGGGGAGAGATCTTTTTTGGAATTGTTGAGCAAGTCATTAGGAGAGAGAAAGTTTAAGAGTGTTTTAACTTCTAAGTGTAATTCTATTTTTCTGTGTAAACACTTGATGAATTCAATCAATAAATATTCTTGATCTTACATCTTTCAAGAGATTAATTAAGCAAAATCGAGTAAGGGGTGTAGTGTGGGAAATCCTGCTACTACATATGCGCTAGAAACAGGGACGATCATTTGTAAAGGAGAGAAAATTGCAATTAAAGTTGTTTGAATCAGGAAAATGAGAAAGGAAAATCTTCAATTGAATGAAAAAGATATGGCATGCAGCACAGACACCAGAGTAATGATTAGTGAATTTCATGAAAATATCGGAGGAAGAATACACAAATGAGATTTTGAAGGAAAGAAGATTACAGATAGAGAAATAACATCACCTTTGAAGGATTGGGAAAACAAGAGATAACTTTTACGGCGAGGAAATATCCAAAGGAAACTTGGATCACGCATCTCCACCGGTAATCGCAATAAACGCGTACAAGGAAAGAGAGAAACTAGAGAACACGGTAAAAACATGGGTAGTGAATGGAGTTTTAATTGATACGGGAGTCCGGGTGAATATCATGTTTTATCACGCTTACAAAAAGATGGGATATAAAGACGAAGATATGATTTTCGCGGCGTACAATATTCAAGGTTTTGGTAAATCTATAACAAAAGTTAAAGGGGAGATAAAAATACATATTCCGTTAGGGGAAATTGAAACACAGTGTGGTGAGTATAGTGGATATGGAATCGCCGTATAACATATTACTAGGAAGACCATGGGTACATGCAATAAAAGCGTGGCGTCGACGCTTCATCAATGTATCAAATTTCCTACACCAACCGGAGTCGGCGAGATCAAAGGAGATATTTGCTAAAGGAAGAATATACTATCAAAATGAAGTAAAGTGTTGCGAAGAACAAGTAAACAAGCGAAGGAGTATATCAAAGTATCGCAAAAAGCTAGCAAAGGTGGCTAAGAAAGAAGAACAATTCAGAGTTTACATGATCAGAGCGAAGGAAGGAAAAGGCATACAGCGAGATCTCGGGAGAAGAAGATGATCTTGCGAAAGAACCAAAAGGACCAACCCCTATGGGAGAACCGAAGGCCCGATTACGTCGCCAGAACAAACCAAAGAAGTGAATATTGGAACTAAGGAAAATCCCAAGATGCTAAAGATTGGAACTAGCATGGAAGCAGAGATGAAGAGAAAAGAACTGTTGATCATTTGCGAGATTATAAAGACATCTTCGCGTGGGATATGGATGAAATACGGTATAGATCCGTCGATCGCTTTGTCACAAGTTAGAAATTGATAAAAATGTGAAGCCATTTAAACAAAGAATTAGAAAGATAGCAACAAGCATATCACTCTCGAGATAGAAGAAGAATCTGCAGAAGATCCGGACGCAGGAATTATTAGACAAGCAAAATACCTGAGTGGATAGCGAATATTGTTATAGTTCCAAAGAAGAACAAGGTAATAAGGATTTGCATTGATTTCACTTGATTTAAATAAAGCTTGCCCTAAAGACAGTTTTCCATTACCAGACATCCCACAGCTAGTCGAATCGGCGGCCGGGAATGAAAGAGTATCATCGCTGGACGGATACAAAGGTTACAATCAAATTCCTCTCGCTGAAGAAGACCAAGAGCACACTGCTTTCTTCGCTCCAAGAGGATTATCTTTGCTATACTAAAATGCCCTTTGGTTTGCGAAATCTTTGGAGCAACGTATCAAAGGATGGTAGAAAAAGTATTCGCAGAATGGATACATAAAACACTAGAGGTATACGTAGATGACATCTTTGGTAAAAAGTAAAAGGGCGAGAAGATCACGTGCGAGACTTGAAAGAAATTTTTGAACAAATGAGGCGTTTCAACATCAAAGTCAATCCAGAGAAATGTACCTTCGGAGTTGCGTCAGGGAAGTTCTTGGGTTATATTATATCAAAGGAAGGAATACATGTTGACCCGGAGAAAGTAAAAGCGATTCGCGATATGCCGACACTGCGATAAAGAAAGGATGTTCAAAAGTGAATGGGCTATTAGCATCATTAGGAAGATTCATCTCGCGGTCATCGATAAGTGTAAACACTTTTTCGGTGTTCGAAAAAAAAGGATCGAAATTTAAGTGGACGGACGAATGTGAAAAGGCTTTACAAGGGATCAAAGAGCACTTAATGGATATATCCATTATGCAGAAGGCAGAACCAGGAGAGGAATTATTAATATACCTCGCGACAACATCGCATGCTTTAAGTGCAGTTTTACTGCGAATGGACGCAGGAGTAGAAAAACCAATCTATTATATCAGCAAAACTTTTAATGCTGCAGAAAGAAATTATTCGAAGATTGAAAAACTAATCCTGGCGTTAGTCTATGCGTCGTTTAAACTTCGCATATATTTTCAGGCACATACTGTTAAAGTGGTAACGAAGGTACCAATCGAGTCAGTAATGAAAAATTCAAAAAGATCAGGAAGAGTCGAAAGATGGAATGCTCAAATAAGCCATTATAAACTCAAATATGAAATATTATCTTCAACCAAGTCACAGGGGTTGTCGCAGATTTTCTCGCGTGAGAATTTCCTTTGGAGGAAGATGAAGCGGTGGATGAAATGATGGATGTAGAAGAAGAGCATGGAGATCCAAAAGATTTGTTAACCGAGCCGAGATCGATGGGAAATATTAGTGGATGGATCATCCAATGGAGAAGGTAAAGGAGTGGGAATTGTTGTGATTTCGCGGAGAAGGCAATAAGTTAGCTTTCGCTTTTAGATTGGAATTTGAGTCTACCAATAATGAAACGGAGTATGAAGCTATAATACATGCTCTACGATTCGCAATAGAAATGGCTGGAGAATGTGAGGATTACCGGTGACTCGCAATTAGCAATTTGTCGATAACGAGAAGTATGCTACAAATGATCCATCTCTACAGAAATACGGGAAGCTTGTAGAAGTGTTGTCAAGACTGAGATACCAAAAATAAAATGGAGGCACATATCAAGGAGAGATAATAGACTCGCAGACGCTTTTGCCTTTATATCAAGTATGATGACAGACCCGACTGCGAGGAATATCAAAATACAGACACTACTGGCGCCATCAATTAATAAAGAGGAAGAACAAGAAGCAGATATAATGATGGTAGCAAATATGGCCAATACAGACACTACTCGCAGATACATGCACCGGGAGCACAGCGGGAGCACAGCTAAATTCCCGCTGTGAAGATTGTCAAAGACATGGGAAGAAGATACATGCACCGGGAGCACAGCTAAATTCTTCAAGAAGTGTGTGGCCTTTTGGAAAATGGGGTTTAGACATTG